>BROG01000664.1:195000-375000 GCA_030159075.1 Atrina japonica
GATCAAATTACAGGTGTGTTTCTTGTAGACAAGCTTAAGGTAGATCAAATTACAGGTGTGTTTCTTATAGACAGGCTTAAGGTAGATCAAATTACAGGTGTGTTTCTTGTAGACAAGCTTAAGGTAGATCAAATTACAGGTGTGTTTCTTGTAGACAAGCTTAATGTAGATCAAATTACAGGTGTGTTTTTGTATACAAGCTTAAGGTAGATCATATTACAGGTGTTTTTCTAGCAGACAAGCTTAAGGTAGATCAAATTACAGGTGGTTTTATAAAAGTCAAGGTATATCAAATTACAGGTGTATTTCTTGTAGACAAGCTTAGGTAGATTAGATTACAGGTGTTTTTCTAGAAGACAAGCTTAAGGTAGATCAAATTACAGGTGTTTTTCTAGAAGTTAAGGTAGATCAAATTACAAGTGTTTTTCTAGAAGTCAAGGTAGATCAAATTACAGGTGTATTTCTAGCAGTCAAGGTATATCAAATTACAGGTGTATTTCTAGCAATCAAGGTAGATCAAATTACAGGTATATTTCTAGTAGACACTAGATCAATTTGCATGTTACAGGTGTTGGGGGCCTCCCTGGCTGAGTGGTTAGAGCATTGCACTCACCTCTGGTTCGAATCCCGCCAGGGTCATTTCGAATTAAGTGGGAAAGTTTGCCAGTTTTCTTGTGGAAGGTCGGTGGTCTTTACCCGGGTAACCGGGGTTTCTCCTCCACCAATAAAAACTGGACGCCAATATATGACTGAAAGATTGTTGAGTATGGCATAAAACAAAAAAATCAAATCAAATCAAAAACAGGTGTAGGGATGAATTATACACAGTTAACTCCACTTATGCATGTTATAATGAAGTGGAAAGGAGATAGATTTAAACTTCACTATAACAGGATTTTGCTATTCGGATACATAGAGTATAATGTAAGAAATGCACAGGAAAGAGATATATTCTCGATATATACAGGTATTTCATATATATATATCAGGCCTTTTCCTATAGTTTCCACAGGGCTGAAATTTGGCCCCATTCCCAGTGCAAAATACATGTGTTTTTTTTTCCAATTGTGATAAAAAAATCCTAATTTGGCATACAGACTGTGACCGTAATGAAAATTAGATTTGGGGGTGGGGATGCATTGAAAAATAGAATCCGTTGCATGTGTATTTACATGTGTTCTTACTATATTTTCCAATTTGACACAAATTCACATTAAATTTCCCAATAGCATTGCCAATGGCATTTTCCCAAAATTGGCTGAAAAAGGCCTGTATATGATCTTGCTATAAGTGGAGTTGACTGTACTTCACAAGTTGAAATATGATCTGATCTGTTTTCTTATCACCACAATGATGTTACATATCTGTGTGGTGATCCGGTGTTGTCACCCCTATTAGCTCACTTGAGTTGACAGCTCAAGTGAGCTTTTTTGTTGACCACTTGTCGTCATAGTTGTCCTCCTCATCATTGTTGTCATTGTTGCTTTAAACATCTAACATTGTCAACTTCTCCAGAATTGTAAACATTATGAGAATACAGCAGTTTGTGTATGTTCAGTGATGGACATAAGTATAATGTTTACATGTTTACAAATAGATTTCAAACATAATTGGAGGTAATATACAAGTTATTTAGTGTTTGATCTAATTTTCATTTCTTTTGTTTTCAGGCAGGACAGGCGTAGTTATAGCTTGTTATTTAGTTTATACAAACAGAATGTCCGGAGATGATGCAATACATTATGTCAGATCACAAAGGTAAATATATATATTTATTGACCAATATTTAAGTTTTGACTGGATTGGGTCTCCACATGGCTAAGTGGGTCCAAGTAGTTAGGGCATCACACTTTGAGTGTCCCAAAGTCTCTACCCTCTAGTCAACACAGGGTTGAACCACATTAGAACCTTCTCTGTTCATGTGAGGAAATTTGCCAGTACTAAAAAGCAAATGGTATTTTCCCTTGTGGAAGGCCAGTGGTAGTTTCCATTGTGGAACACATAGAAGGCCAGTGGTAGTTTCCATTGTGGAAGGTCAGTGGTAGATCCATTGTGCAACATATGGAAGGCTAGTGGAAGTTTCCATTGTGGAAGGACAGTGGTAGTTTCCATTGTGGAACATATGGAAGGTCAGTGGTAGTTTCCATTGTAGGACAAATCGAAGGTCAGTTATAGTTTCCATTTTGGTAGGTCAGTGGTAGTTCCATTGTGGAACATATAGAAGGCCAGTAGTAGTTTCCATTGTGGAACATATGGAAGGCCAGTGGTACTTTCCATTGTGGAAGGTCAGTGGTAGATCCATTGTGGAACATATGGAAGGCCAGTGGTAATTCCATTGTGGAACATATGAAAGGCTAGTGGTAGTTTCCATTGTGGAACATATGGAAGGTCAGTGGTAGTTTCCATTGTGGAACATATGGAAGGTCAGTGGTAGTTTCCATTGTAGGACATATGGAAGGTCATTTGTAGTTTCCATTGTAAGACATATGGAAGGTCAGTTGTAGTTTCCATTGTAGGACATATGGAAGGTCAGTGGTAGTTTCCATTGTAGGACATATGGAAGGTCAGTGGTAGTTTCCATTGTGGGACATATGGAAGGTCAGTGGTAGTTTCCATTGTAGGACATATGGAAGGTCAGTGGTAGTTTCCATTGTGGGACATATGGAAGGTCAGTTGTAGTTTCCATTGTGGAACATATGGAAGGTCAGTTGTAGTTTCCATTGTAGGACATATGGAAGGTCAGTTGTAGTTTCCATTGTAGGACATATGGAAGGTCAGTTGTAGTTTCCATTGTAGGACATATGGAAGGTCAGTGGTAGTTTCCATTGTGGGACATATGGAAGGTCAGTGGTAGTTTCCATTGTAGGACATATGGAAGGTCAGTGGTAGTTTCCATTGTAGGACATATGGAAGGTCAGTGGTAGTTTCCATTGTAGGACATATGGAAGGTCAGTGGTAGTTTCCATTGTGGAACATATGGAAGGACATATGGAAGGTCAGTGGTAGTTCAATTGTGGAACATATGGAAGGCTAGTGGTAGTTGCCATTGTGGAAGGTCATTGGTAGTTTCATTGTCGAACATGTGAAAGGCTAGTGGTAGTTTTCATTGTGGAAGGTCAGTGGTAGTTCCTTTGTGGAACATATGGAAGGTTTGTGGTAGTTTCCATTGTAGGACATATGGAAGGCTAGTGGTAGTTTCCATTGTCGAACATATGGAAAGACAGTAGTAGTTTCCATTGTAGGAGATATGGAAGGCCAGTGGTAGTTTTCATTGTTGAAGGTCAATGGTAGTGGTGAAGGTGAAGGGCTTAAAATTTTGCACTATGCTCGGCACTTAAGGCCATTGAGCATTCTTTAACATGCTGACACCTACTGTGACACTGGACATTGGTTTTTACTGTTTCATCAGAAGGACAGGAATCTGACCTGCTGTTAACTGAAATTGAACTCACGATTAAGAGTCAAGCACGCTACCGACTGAGCCAGGTCAGCTCTCCATACAACACTGACATTATATTTCACTAGGCCTGTATCCATACAACACTTTAAAAATTATTATTATATTATTGAAATTATATTTTACTAGACCTGGATCTATACAACACTTTAGGAATGATTATATGATATTATATTTTACTAGACCTGGATCCATACAACACTTTAGGAATGATTATATGATATTATATTTTACTTGGCCTGTATCTATACAACACTTTAAAAATTATTATTATATTATTGAAATTATATTTTACTAGACCTGGATCTATACAACACTTTAGGAATGATTATATGATATTATATTTTACTTGGCCTGGATCCATACAACACTTTAGGAATGATTATATGATATTATATTTTACTAGACCTGGATCCATACAACACTTTAGGAATGATTATATGATATTATATTTTTACTTGGCCTGGATCCATACAACACTTTAGGAATGATTATATGATATTATATTTTACTAGACCTGGATCCATACAACACTTTAGGAATGATTATATGATATTATATTTTACTTGGCCTGGATCCATACAACACTTTAGGAATGATTATATGATATTATATTTTTACTAGACCTGGATCCATACAACACTTTAGGAATGATTATATGATATTATATTTTACTTGGCCTGGATCCATACAACACTTTAGGAATGATTATATGATATTATATTTTACTAGACCTGGATCCATACAACACTTTAGGAATGATTATATGATATTATATTTTACTTGGCCTGGATCCATACAACACTTTAGGAATGATTATATGATATTATATTTTACTAGACCTGGATCCATACAACACTTTAGGAATGATTATATGATATTATATTTTACTTGGCCTGGATCCATACAACACTTTAGGAATGATTATATGATATTATATTTTACTTGGCCTGGATCCATACAACACTTTAGGAATGATTATATGATATTATATTTTACTAGGCCTTGATCCATACAACACTTTAGGAATGATTATATGATATTTTATTTTACTAGGCCTGGATCCATACAACACTTTAGGAATGATTATATGATATTATATTTTACTAGACCTGGATCCATACAACACTTTAGGAATGATTATATGATATTTTATTTTACTAGGCCTGGATCCATACAACACTTTAGGAATGATTATATGATGTTATATTTTACTAGGCCTGGATCTATACAGACAAGGGGTCAGATGCAATGTATACAGGAATTTGAGCAGTACCTTAAGCCCTTTAGGATCGTTTTTGCCTCCACGTATGTTTCTAATTTATGTAGATGATAACATTATTGATTATCACAGATATTTTAATGGTTTTGTATTTTGCAGGAATTCTTTTACATACACCGTGTACATAATAAATGTTCATAAAAATGCAGACATTTTAAATTTTGTTTCATATCTGAAATGCTAGGATTATATAAAAAAATATATACTCTCAAATACATCAAATTAATCAAATTTTCATTGAAATTAGAAAGTAAAAAATTCTGAGAGGAAATGAACAAGAACTGAAACCTGAGTGTGCTGTGTATATTTTAATGCTATATTGTAATAATCTATTTCTTTATAATGATTTTTTTTCAAGGGACAGGTGAGTGACTTATATTTTCACAGTCAGTAATACACATTGATGTAAAATGTTTCCACACCAATTTTTTCAGAGTTACAATACCATCAGACTCAGACACTGAGTAAGTTTTTGGTTCACATTATTATATATGTTCTATAGCACATTTATAGGTTTCTTTTAGCATCCCTGCCAGTTTAGACATTACATTTTTCACATTTAGTTTAGTTATTTTGTTTCTGTTATAAAATTTTTCTGCATAAATGTTCTGTTACCTATACTTCCTGTCACCTGTACTTCCTGTCACAGGTACTTCCTGATAGAATCAATATCTTTGATAAAAGACAGAATAGATTTCATATGCTATTTTGTTAACCAAGTATTTAATATTATATATTTCCAAAACATAAATTATACACAACATAATACCAGTATGAATGTGTGTGTGTGTGTGTGTGTGTGAAAGTGTGTATAATTGCAGTTATTTTTCTTCTCTCTCTTTTTCCTGAAAAAAAATACACTTCAAATTGTGAAATTATTACATATTGTACCTGTCACCTGTACTTCCTGTCACTGATACATCCTGTCACCTGTACATCCCGTCGCCTGTAAATCCTGCCTTGTCCTATGTCACATACATGATAAACAGTTCCATTATTACTAATTATAAATCTTTATGATATCAAATATAAAATCTTTTATCTGTATTAGCAGTTGTTTGTTAGAATCTTTTTCACCTTTTCATGTCACCAGATTTTTCACAGGTGATTTACAGAGATCTTTTTCTGTTCATCGTTGCACCATGTGCAGGAGTCCATATCAATCTTATTCACAGTCTTTTGAATGTTTAGATATATTTTCAAGAAACATATTCTCTTCTTATTATGTGTAGAGCATCACTAGGATTCTGATCTCATTAATGTAGAGCCTCACTAGGAAAAAAGCAAAATATAAAAAAAGTCATTAAAAATCAGAGTCAGAAATTTTGTAGGTATGACTAAATCTTTAGTGTATATATGACTGAGACCCAAATGTGTAGTGAAGATATGACAAAGACTTGGGGGCATATATGACAAAGACCTAGGTGTACCAAAGATGTGGCATAGAGTTTGGTATACATATGACCTAGACCCAGATATAGTAACGCTATGACCAGGATTTGAGTAAATATATGAATGATTTAGACTTCAATGTAGTTATGACTAAAACTTTTGATGTAGTTATTACTAAGACTTGGGTGTAGTTATGACTAAGACTTGGGTGTAGGTATGACTTTGACTTGGGTGTAGTTATGACTTTGACTTGGGTGTAGTTATGACTAAGACTTGGGTGTAGTTATCACTAAGACTTGGGTGTAGTTAGGACTTAGACTTGGGTGTAGTTATCACTAAGACTTGGGTGTAGTTATGACTTTGACTTGGGTGTAGTTATGACTTTAATTTGGGTGTAGTTATGACTTAGACTTGGGTGTAGTTATGACTTAGACTTTGGGTAGTTGTAGTTATGACTAAGACTTGGGTGTAGTTATGACTTAGACTTGGGTGTAGTTATGAATTAGACTTGGATGTAGTTATGACTTAGACTTGGGTGTAGTTATCAAAAGAACTTAGGTGTAGTTATGACTTTGACTTGGGTGTAGTTATGACTAAGACTTGGGTGTAGTTATGACTTATACTTTGGGTATTAATGCCTATAACTTTGGGTGTAGTTATGACTTAGACTTGGGGTTTTAATGCCTATAGCTTTGGGTGTAGTTATGACTAAGACTTGGGTGTAGTTATGACTAAGACTTGGTGTAGTTATGACTTACACTTTGGGTGTAGTTATAACTAAAACTTGGGTGCAATTATGACTTAGACTTGGGTGTAGTTATCACGAAGACTTCCATGTAGTTATGAATTAGACTTGGGTGTAGTTATGACTTTAATTTGGGTGTAGTTATTACTTACACTTTGGTGTAGTTATGACTTAGACTTGGGTGTAGTTATGACTTATACTTTGGGTATTAATGCCTATAGCTTTGGGTGTAGTTATGACTAAGACTTGGGTGTAGTTATGACTAAGACTTGGTGTAGTTATGACTTACACTTTGGGTGTAGTTATAACTAAAACTTGGGTGTAATTATGACTTAGACTTGGGTGTAATTATCACGAAGACTTCCATGTAGTTATGAATTAGACTTGGGTGTAGTTATGACTTTAATTTGGGTGTAGTTATTACTTACACTTTGGTGTAGTTATGACTTAGACTTGGGTGTAGTTATCACTGAAACTTTGGTGTAGTTATGACTTAGACTTGGGTATAGTTATCACTAAGACTTGGGTGTAGTTATCACTAAGACTTGGATGATTGACAAGGCAGACTCATGTCTATAGCTTGATCTCTAAATGGAACAAATGCACACTTCCTAAAGTGTCTATTAACACCCTAATTAGATGTTGTTAGCAGTCAAATTTAAAGGATAAAATTCAGTCAGTAAACAAAATGTTCTTAATAGTACATGTATATGTATTTAAAATCCCAGTGGAATGTACAGTCTTTCAATTGTATAAAATCATTGATATCAGTCTTCCATCTTAAAAGCTTATCTTTGTTATTACCAACATGATTTAGCAGCACATGTAAACGAGATGACTAGTGATTCATCTTTTTTTTAATTTCATTTTGTATGCCAATCGTTAAACCAGCACTGTGTTTTCAGAGCACCTGTTACGCTGTCTTTGGGCTGTATGTTGTTTATCACATAGGCATTATATATACAATATATGTAGATTTTTGCATGTTTTATTCTCAGAGAATGCACTCTTTGATTATTAATAGTCTGTATTCCATGTATTTGCTTTATGTTATTTGTTTTATAGTTTATTTAAGAATATTGTTACAGAGTAGACTGGAGTATTCTAACACCTTTGAGACATTAAACCAAGTTGATTAGATTCCCAACATATGCTTCATCAGTAGATTACTTTTACAATACTTAATATTGTGTTCAGACAAAACAGTGATATAAAAACAAGAAATCTGTTATCCCAATCAGGAAGTAGTGTATAAACTTACACGTACATTACATATTTGATTGAAGATATATGTATCTGGCAATGTCATTAAATGCTCAAAGTTGAAGGTCAATGGTAATCAATCATATGTATTAACTGTAGAAAAAGATGTGGAAGAGAGATTAACCTACATCAGTAATTGGAGAATTTACAATTCTGCATGGAGCTGGCCAATCAGTTGCACATATAGAACATCATGTATTATTTTCAGATAAAAAATACTGTTAAAAAGGATATAATACCATTTCACATTGTTTTAGATAGAGTTAGATATAAAGGTGTTGATGTATTATAGGAAAGTATGGATGTGTAGTTGAAGAAATATGCTTTGACTCATCCACTCCTGAAAAACAATGGACTCTTCTGTAATGCAATGACTTAGGCCAGTCCAAATGTGTCTTCAGGGGTTCAAAATTCTTTTTTAGATACTTGAATCCGGGACTTGGAGTGTAAATTTCCGGCAAGTCCAGTTGTGAAATTTCAAAGTTTGTGCTGAATTTTGTCAATATTCATATGGTAAAATTAAATGAATGACGCAGATGAGGCCAGTCCCTTGGACTTCCAGTGTTTCTAAATGCTGAGTCCAAACCTTAATTTACCAAGTCACGGATGGCGGACTTGGGGAATTTTTAACCCCTGGTCTTTAAGAGTTAATGAGCTAAACAATAATGTTTTTCCCTGCTTGTCAGCTAGGATTCACTTTTGCTTACACCTGTGTTGATTTTGTGCAAAAGTTTGCTTAATTTTAGAAGTTGGGATCATCAAATTTCTTGATGTGGAAAACAATAAAAAAAACTAAAACATTGTGACAAAAAATTGTTAAATGTTTTGATTTTTCATTATTTTCATTTAATGCAGTTTTACATGGGATATGAAAAGTTAATCATTCAACAACTATTTTCAAAATATAAAAAATGTTATGTGACCAACCAACAAATATATGAATGTTGACAGACATTTTGTCTGGACACAGCAGTTTGTCAGCAGTTTGTTGTGTGTAAGGGATTTGTATTGTCTATCCCTCGTGTTGTATGTACTTTGTCACACAACATACACATACATATACACCCACACATACATATACACTTACACATACATATACACCCAAACATACACATACACTTACACATAAATATACACTCACACATACATACACACCCACACATACACACTCACACATACATATATACTCACACATACAAATGCACTCACACATACATATACACTCACACATACATACATACCCACACATACATATACACTCACACATACATACACACCCACACATACATATATAGACATACTCACTCATATGTATACACTCACACATATATATAAATCCACACATACATATATAGACACACTCACTCATACATATACTCCCATACATACATATATACTCACACATACATACACTTACATATATATATATATATATATATATATATATATATATTATATATATATATATATATATATATATATATATATATAGTGAACCCGCTTTACAACGACATTCATTATAATGGAAAATTCGGTATCCGACAAGAATTGCTCGGGAACAAACGTACATGTACATAAAAAGTAATCATTACAACAGAATATTCCATATCCGACTCCGATATTAGATTCAGGGAACAAATGTACAAAACCCAGTGTAAATAAACTCTTTACAATGACGTAACATAAAACCCATCAGCTGAACTGACTATTGTTATCATTCTTGATTTACTTCACGGTTGAGTTCATAGGTAAAAATAATTGCCAATAAAACAATTAAACCGTCAATTGTTTTCTAATCTTGACTGATAGCTGATGGCCTAGGTGTCAACAATTAGCGCTTGAATCACCCTTACCTGTATGTCAGTAGGCCTAATGTTTATAAACCATCAGTATGTTTCGTTTCAACTGAACCGACAGGAAGTGAAATACAAGCTGGGTACAAATTAAAAAAATAAGATTGATAAATAAAGAATAAAAAATACACATAGTTGACAAGTTCCGCTAGGCTACATGTTCGTTCCGATATGGTTACAATGGCGGATCTTTAAATTATTTAAGTACTTGCGATAGCAGTAGACATTGTACTAAAACTTTATTTATGAAACGCATTTTTAAGAGAATTGCAATCTCTGCATTTTTTTATTTTAGCAATAAAGTGTCTAAATCGGAATCTGGAGATATACTATTACATTTGGGCATTTTGTACATGATTCATGCATTTTACGACATCACCGATTTATGACCGATTTCATGAAAAAATAATTGTGCATCGATGTTAACAAGATTAACTTGCATAAATTTTATTTATATATTTTCATAGAGATTTTAATGTTGTTTTAAGTTTATTTATATACATGTACAGATATATGCGTAAATGATACTCAAGGGAGCTAACTATAAAATGCCCAACACATCAAATTCATTACAGTGACAAATTCGATATAACATCATTCCTACATGGGAACAAACATGGTCATTGTAAAAAGGGTTCACTGTATATATATACATATATATATATATATATATATATATAATATATATATATATATATATATATATATATATGTATATATATATATATATATATATATATACACTCACACATACACATACACACTCACACATACATACATACATATACACTCACACATACATTTATACTCACACATACACACTCACACATACATGTACACTCATGCATACATACACACCCACACATACATAAATAGACACACTCACTCATACATATACACTGATACATATATATATACACTGACACTTACATACACATTCACATATACATATACACTCACACATACACACTCACACATACATATACACTCACACATATACAGACACACTCATACATATACACATACTCACACATACAATATACACACAAACATACACTCACATATACACACACTAACACATACATACATTACACAAACATAGAAAGACACAAGTCATACATATTGTACTAACAGCTGTCCAGAGAACGAAACGCCGTAAATTTGTTTGTCAAATATGTTTATTACATCAAATGTCAATGCATTTCATTCTTATAATAATAAACATTCTGGTGTTGATATACCATACATCTTATCTATAGTATGTGATACATCTCACCGCTCATGTTATAGTTCACACGATTTACTGCAAAACAAAAAATACCCTCAGATATACACACAGTGATTCCAACAATATTCAATACTTCAGTTTACTTATACTGAAATAACAATATGACAAACAACAATGACAGATAACTCTAGGAACCAGAGTTACCTCCCATGAAATAAAGTTTAAAAGCAAGAAATTTACACATTTAAAATATTAATTTCTTGAAATAGTTCTATAAAGCAAAATATTATATATTTGATGTCTATTATAAACATCAGTGTTACTTATTATAAGTTACTAACATCAAGCCAAACAGTCCAGAGCTGATGTACTAAATGCATTATTTAAGGTAAACTATAGAGTTATTTCCCTTGAATACTACGCTCGAAATATTGAGCTGAACAGTTTACGATTAATTCACTAAAAATATAACATGAATGTCTACTCTATTATGGTAATAAAATACAAACTATTCAAGTAAATATATCATTTGTATATAATACCAGAGACAACAACAAAAACACAATATATCGATATAACCACACTGTATAATAGAGTAGACATTCATGTTATATTTACAATATACCGATATAACCACACTGTATAATAGAGTAGACATTCATGTTATATTTACAATATACCGATATAACCACACTGTATAATAGAGTAGACATTCATGTTATATTTACAATATACCGATATAACCACACTGTATAATAGAGTAGACATTCATGTTATATTTACAATATACCGATATAACCACACTGTATAATAGAGTAGACATTCATGTTATATTTACAATATACCGATATAACCACACTGTATAATAGAGTAGACATTCATGTTATATTTACAATATACCGATATAACCACACTGTATAATAGAGTAGACATTCATGTTATATTTACAATATACCGATATAACCACACTGTTAGTGCTAGCATGCACACTATAAACACAGTGACAAACGTTAACAGTCGAAATACAATTAATATATGAGTAATAAATGAATGAAACCTGATAAAAAGGACAAATGTCTTACCAAATAAGTTTCTGTTAGTTTTCAGCCATTCAATACAATATATTTCCAGCAAAACAATAATAACAAACATTATTATTTCAGCTCAGGTATTAACATGTGTTTTCTACACCTATAAACATTGATAACAAACATTATTTCAGCTCAGGTATTAACACATGTTTTCTACACCCATAAACAATAATAACAAACATTATAATTTCAACTCAGGTATTAACACGTGTTTTCTGCACCTATAAACAATAATAACAAACATTATAATTTCAGCTCAGGTATTAACATGTGTTTTCTGCACCTATAAACAATAATAACAAACATTATTATTTCAGCTCAGGTATTAACACGTGTTTTCTACACCTATAGCTCGTGCAATACACAAACATTGTGTACGTTTTAATTGTGATGTAGTTAACAAGTATAAAGTTTTGGGAGCTAAATTCAAATGTGTAAATTGACTTGTACACATATACACATATTTACGCCTACATATATACACACTCAGACATACATATACATGTACTCACAATCACATTCATAAATACACTCACACATATACACACACACACACACACAAACACACATACACACATATATACACACTCAGACATACATATACATGTACTCACAATCACATTCATAAATGCACTCACACATACACACACACACAAACACACATACACACACATACACACATATATACACTCAGACATACATATACATGTACTCACAATCACATTCATAGATCATAGATGCACTCACACATACATACACACACACATACACACACACAAACACACACACATATATACACACTCAGACATACATATACAAATACTCACACATGCATATACACAGGTACATACACACTCTTACATGCATATACACACACTTGCACACACATACACAAACACACACACACATATATACACACTCAGACTTACATGTACAAATACTCAAACATGTATATACATTTTACACATGTACATACACACTCACTCATGCATATACACTTACATACAGATATACACAAATGGTTTTGTAATTCTATTACAGTTATTATAATGATATGTATGTTATTTTGATGATTTGACATCTACATTTCAGATCACAAGATACTCATGAATTTACTCTACACCAGTATCTCAACAGACAGAAACATATTCTACATGGATACGAAGGTAGAAAATTGAAATATGTACCCAAGGTAAGATCACGTTTTTTATGTTGGTTTTCATTCAAGTTGTTCAAGTCAAGAATTGTTCACTTCACATTATCACCATTGATATATACAGAAACACTAATCTTAACAATGGTTATACACTGATACAATGTGGGTTTTAACATGTCTTACATATTTAAAAATGTAATGTGAAACATCCCAATACAAATGATTATCTGTAGACATGTTATATGCCACCCCTACAGTGAAACACTTACACCAATACAGCGAGGATCCTTAACACATCACGCCTGCAGTGAAACACTTGCACCTAAACAGTGAGGATCCTTAACACGTCACACTTGCAGTGAAACACTTACACCAATACAGCGAGGATCCTTAACACATCACACTTGCAGTGAAACACTTACACCAATACAGCGAGGATCCTTAACACATCACACTTGCAGTGAAACACTTACACCAATACAGCGAGGATCCTTAACACATCACACTTGCAGTGAAACACTTACACCAATACAGCGAGGATCCTTAACACATCACACTTGCAGTGAAACACTTACACCAATACAGCGAGGATCCTTAACATGTCACACCTACATTGAAACATTTGCACCTATACAGTGAGGCTCCTTAACAATCCACACCTACATTGAAACATTTGCACCTATACAGTGAGGATCCTTAACAATCCAAACCTACATTGAAACATTTGCACCTATACAGTGAGTCTCCTTAACATGCCACACCTACATTGAAACAGTTGCAACATTACAGTGAGGCTCCATAACATGCCACACCTACATTGAAACATTTGCACCTATACAGTGAGGCTCCTTAACATGCCACACCTACATTGAAACACTTGCAACATTACAGTGAGGCTCCATAACATGCCACACCTACATTGAAACATTTGCACCTATACAGTGAGGCTCCTTAACAATCCAAACCTACATTGAAACATTTGCACCTATACAGTGAGTCTCCTTAACATGCCACACCTACATTGAAACAGTTGCACCTATACAGTGAGAATCCTTAACATGTCACACCTACATTGAAACACTTGCACCAATACAGTGAGGCTCCTACATGTCACACCTACATTGAAACACTTGCACCTATACAGTGAGTCTCCTTAACATGCCACACCTACATTGAAACACTTGTACCTATACAGTGAGGCTCCTACATGTCACACCTACATTGAAACACTTGCAACAATACATTGAGGCTCCTACATGTCACACCTACATTGAAACACTTGCACCTAAACAGTGAGGCTCCTACATGTCACACCTACATTGAAACACTTGCAACAATACATTGAGGCTCCTACATGTCACACCTACATTGAAACACTTGCAACATTACAGTGAGGCTCCTACATGTCACACCTACATTGAAACACTTGCAACATTACAGTGAGGCTCCTTAACAAGCCACACCTACATTGAAACACTTGCACCTATACAGTGAGGCTCCTACATGTCACATCTACATTGAAACACTTGCAACAATACATTGAGGCTCCTTAACAAGCCACACCTACATTGAAACACTTGCAACATTACAGTGAGGCTCCTACATGTCACACCTACATTGAAACACTTGCAACATTACAGTGAGGCTCCTTAACAAGCCACACCTACATTGAAACACTTGCAACATTACAGTGAGGCTCCTACATGTCACACCTACATTGAAACACTTGCAACATTACAGTGAGGCTCCTTAACAATCCACACCTACATTGAAACATTTGCACCTATACAGTGAGGCTCCTTAACATGTCACACCTACAGAGAACATTTGCACAATACAGTAATATTCTTAAAAATATCTTTAAGGATGCAAACAATTTGAACTTTATTACCTTTGTGTCAGGGGTTCTATAGGTAGGGAAGAATTTGTACAGATGACCCATTATGACCCTTTCTACCTCCAGTGAATTTTTTTTATTCTATCATAATGACAGGAGTTTCATGAACAAAACAATTAACAGGAGTTCTTTATGTTTACAGACTGTATATATTGTTTACAGATTGTATATATTGTTTACAGATGGTATATATTGTTTACAGATTGTATATATTGTTTACAGATGGTATATATTGTTTACAGATTGTATATATTGTTTACAGAATGTATATATTGTTTACAGATTGTATATATTGTTTACAGATAGTATATATTGTTTACAGATTGTATATGTTGTTTACAAATTGTATATATTGTTTACAGATTCTAGATATTGTTTACAGATTGTATATATTGTTTACAGATTGTATATATTGTTTACAGATTCTGTATATTGTTTACAGATTCTATATATTGTTTACAGATTCTATATATTGTTTACAGATTCTATATATTGTTTACAGATTCTATATATTGTTTACAGATTCTATATATTGTTTGTGAGAAGCTGTTGCAGTTATCAGGTAGAGGAAAATCATTGTCTAAATTATCTTCACGAGAATCGGTGCCCAATAGCCTTTGTTCCTTGAACAGTGAAAAACCATCTACGTGTAATACTGGTGAAAAGGCAGCCAAAACCTTGCAAAGGGATTTTTCAGAGAATGCTTTGGACCGTCTTGCCAACAAAAATGTCATAAAATCCAATGGTTCTCGTAATTTATTGACTAAAATGCGAAGCATTAGTATGGAAGATTTGAAAAATGAAGATTTTGAGAAAGTGATTAAAAATAATGGCAATGAGTCAGATAGCAGCTCTTCCAGTAAACCATCCATTGTTTTTAAAGGAGACACAACTGACTCTCAATCAACTTTTAGCAATGAAATGTATAACAACACAATTACACTGGAAACAAGGGAAATAGCAAATGCTCTGTCAATGAGAGAACCAAGTGAAGATTGTCTGGAAAAAGCAGAGAAACATGAGGTCAGTTACTTATCTAGATATATTCAAAGATAATAGTGCTTTATGTAGGTCATACAGTTGAGGGAAACCCAATGTTATACATGTATCATCAAACCCTTGGTACCAAGAGATGGTATTGTTAGTTATGTAGGTCATATAGCTGAGGGAAACACAATGTTATACATTTATCATCAAACCCTTGGTACCCAGAGATGGTATTGTTAGTTATGTAGGTCATATAACTGAGGGAAACCCAAGGTTATACATTTATCATCAAACCCTTGGTACCCAGAGATGGTATTGTTAGTTATGTAGGTCATATAGCTGAGGGAACACAATAGATATACATGTAACATTGAACTCTTGGTACCAGTTCTGCAAGCAAAATGTTTTATTTGATATTCAGTTAGCTATTCAAGTAACAAAAAAAAAAAAAAATTTTGATTCTTATTTGCCAAAAATACATGAAATTATTGGCAGCTGTTAGAGTTATCTTTCTTAGAAGCTTTTCATGTAACTCACATGTTCATAGACTTACAATCTGCAGAATTATATTATTACACTAAATAAATCTGTAGAATTATATAATTAAACTTAAGAACCTGTAGAATTGTATAATTACTGTCTGCATGACTCGCTTCAGAAATCAGAAAACTGACATTTATTCATTTTTTTATTTTGTTTTTTATTTACTCAATACGTACAGGTCTGTTATCTTACTTAAGTTGTTACATAACTTTTATCAGTAATTTGTCGTATGACTCAACTTAATGTTTTGAAAATTGGACAAATTCCATGGAGGTAGGCAATTGCATTGCTGAAAAAATGTCCTCCTCCTGGCCGGGTTTTGTCCCGTGTTTACTATGACATCAGCAGTTCAAAATAGTCAAAAGGTAAGTATCAGACATTAACATGTAAACAGTAAAGTACTCTTAAAAGCTTCCGTCAGACAAAAAAAAGAAGAAGTAACGATAAGTATTAGCAGAGTTGTGAAAACTCATAAATATGAAGCATGGACATTTTGAATTGTCTTAACCATGTTATCTACTGCTTAAACACCTTTCACAGTTTTACATTGGAATATTTACATACCAACTGTTATTTCCTTCATTGCAAGTATATAGACTGGTTGCATTTATATTCAATGCTTGACCAACAGTTGTTCAGCTGTTATGTCATACGAAAACCTCCCTCCAAAAAGTCAATTATATAGAATGAATCTCTTATCCAGCTGACTACAGATTTCTAGAAAATGGTAATATATACAGATATAAAGATTGTTCTTCATTTTTTGAAAAAACACAGAATATACATGCAATGACTCATGGTCATTGGAAAAAAATTCAATGTGCAGCAACTTCTTAAATGCTCATGAATAACATAGGAAAAGCCTAGGTCTGATTATAATATTAAGTGCCACAAAGTTATGTTTCTGTGAATCAACATTATTCTTCTGTTTTTAGTTATGCAAAATCGTGTTTTCAAAATTGGTTCTCGTTGTTTTTTAATATCTTGAAAGTAAATGAGAAAAAAATTGAGATTTGCAGATACATGTATCCATGGTGAGACATTAGCCTTAAAATCTGTAGAATTATATAATTAGACTTTTGAATCTGTAAAAGTATATAATGAGATTCTTGATTATAGATCTATGATTTTAAGATTCTGAAGATTTATATCATTAGACTTAAATCATGATTTCCTTTATGTCATTAATTCAGAAATTTTGATGAGGAGAAATATCTATTTATCATTTCATTCATAATACCTTCCATCAAATTTGGTTGTAAAGCCTCCTTTAAAAAGTCTAGAATAAATACAGTAAAACCTGCTTTAGTGATCACCTGTATATAAAGACCACCTGGTCATAAAGACTGGTTTTGTTGTGTCCATAAGAAGGTTATTATATACAAGCTTCTCTGTATTCAAATAAGTTACAAAATTATCCAATGAGAAATTTTCTACCTGATGATTTACTTCATGAATGTCTAATGTACTGATCACCTGAATTATCTAATACTGCCTTTTTGCCTTACTGTATTTGAAAACTCTTATGGAAACATGATTTGGATCACTCAGTAGTATTTCCCCATGTTACTGGAATATATCAAGTGACTCAATACTGTACTAAGTATACAAAGGTCTGTATAAAGTGACTCCCTGCCTTACCTGGCAAGTGACCATGATTATACAGCCCCTAACTATACACATGTCTGTATTAAGTGATACCTTGTCTTACCTGACAGGTGACCATGATTATATGGCCCTAACTATACACATGTCTGTATTAAGTGACTCCCTGTCTTACCTGACAAGTGACCATGATTATACAGCACCTAACTATACACATGTCTGTATTAAGTAATGCCCTGTCTTACCTGACAGGTGACCATGATTATATGGCCCTAACTATACACATGTCTGTATTAAGTGATACCCTGTCTTACCTGACAGGTGACCATGATTATATGGCCCTAACTATACACATGTCTGTATTAAGTGACTCCCTGTCTTACCTGACAGGTGACCATGATTATATGGCCCCTAACTATACACATGTCTGTATTAAGTGATGCCCTGTCTTACCTGACAGGTGACCATGATTATATGGCCCTAACTATACACATGTCTGTATTAAGTGATGCCCTGTCTTACCTGACAAGTGACCATGATTATATAGCCCTAACTATACACATGTCTGTATTAAGTGACTCCCTGTCTTACCTGACAGGTGACCATGATTATATGGCCCCTAACTATACACATGTCTGTATTAAGTGATGCCCTGTCTTACCTGACAAGTGACCATGATTATATGGCCCTAACTATACACATGTCTGTATTAAGTGATGCCCTGTCTTACCTGACAAGTGACCATGATTATATAGCCCTAACTATACACATGTCTGTATTAAGTGACTCCCTGTCTTACCTGACAGGTGACCATGATTATATGGCCCTAACTATACACATGTCTGTATTAAGTGACTCCCTGTCTTACCTGACAAGTGACCATGATTATATAGCCCTAACTATACACATGTCTGTATTAAGTGATGCCCTGTCTTACCTGACAACTGACCATGATTATATGGCCCTAACTATACACTTGTCTGTATTAAGTGATGCCCTGTCTTACCTGACAGGTGACCATGATTATATGGCCCTAACTATACACATGTCTGTATTAAGTGATACCCTGTCTTACCTGACAACTGACCATGATTATATGGCCCTAACTATACACATGTCTGTATTAAGTGATGCCCTGTCTTACCTGACAACTGACCATGATTATATGGCCCTAACTATACACATGTCTGTATTAAGTGATGCCCTGTCTTACCTGACAGGTGACCATGATTATATGCCCCTAACTATACACATGTCTGTATTAAGTGACTCCCTGTCTTACCTGACAGGTGAACATGATTATATGGCCCTAACTATACACATGTCTGTATTAAGTGATGCCCTGTCTTACCTGACAAGTGACCATGATTATATAGCCCTAACTATACACATGTCTGTATTAAGTGACTCCCTGTCTTATCTGACAAGTGACCATGATTATATAGCCCTAACTATACACATGTCTGTATTAAGTGATGCCCTGTCTTACCTGACAGGTGACCATGATTATATAGCACCTAACTATACACATGTCTGTATTAAGTGATGCCCTGTCTTACCTGACAAGTGACCATGATTATATGGCCCCTAACTATACACATGTCTGTATTAAGTGATGCCCTGTCTTACCTGACAAGTGACCATGATTATATGGCCCTAACTATACACATGTCTGTATTAAGTGATGCCCTGTCTTACCTGACAAGTGACCATGATTATATGGCCCTAACTATACACATGTCTGTATTAAGTGACTCCCTGTCTTACCTGACAAGTGACCATGATTATATGGCCCCTAACTATACACATGTCTGTATTAAGTGACTCCCTGTCTTACCTGACAAGTGACCATGATTATATGGCCCTAACTATACACATGTCTGTATTAAGTGATGCCCTGTCTTACCTGACAAGTGACCATGATTATATGGCCCTAACTATACACATGTCTGTATTAAGTGATGCCCTGTCTTACCTGACAGGTGACCATGATTATATGGCCCTAACTATACACATGTCTGTATTAAGTGATGCCCTGTCTTACCTGACAGGTGACCATGATTATATGGCCCTAACTATACACTTGTCTGTATTAAGTGATACCCTGTCTTACCTGACAGGTGACCATGATTATATGGCCCTAACTATACACATGTCTGTATTAAGTGACTCCCTGTCTTACCTGACAGGTGACCATGATTATATGGCCCTAACTATACACATGTCTGTATTAAGTGATGCCCTGTCTTACCTGACAAGTGACCATGATTATATGGCCCTAACTATACACTTGTCTGTATTAAGTGACTCCCTGTCTTACCTGACAGGTGACCATGATTATATGGCCCTAACTATACACTTGTCTGTATTAAGTGATACCCTGTCTTACCTGACAGGTGACCATGATTATATGGCCCTAACTATACACTTGTCTGTATTAAGTGACTCCCTGTCTTACCTGACAGGTGACCATGATTATATGGCCCTAACTATACACTTGTCTGTATTAAGTGACTCCCTGTCTTACCTGACAGGTGACCATGATTATATGGCCCTAACTATACACTTGTCTGTATTAAGTGATACCCTGTCTTACCTGACAAGTGACCATGATTATATGGCCCTAAACTATACACTTGTCTGTATTAAGTGACTCCCTGTCTTACCTGACAGGTGACCATGATTATATGGCCCTAACTATACACTTGTCTGTATTAAGTGATACCCTGTCTTACCTGACAGGTGACCATGATTATATGGCCCTAACTATACACTTGTCTGTATTAAGTGACTCCCTGTCTTACCTGACAGGTGACCATGATTATATGGCCCTAACTATAAACATGTCTGTATTAAGTGATGCCCTGTCTTACCTGACAGGTGACCATGATTATATGGCCCTAACTATACACATGTCTGTATTAAGTGATGCCCTGTCTTACCTGACAAGTGACCATGATTATATGGCCCCTAACTATACACATGTCTGTATTAAGTGACTCCCTGTCTTACCTGACAAGTGACCATGATTATATGGCCCCTAACTATACACATGTCTGTATTAAGTGATGCCCTGTCTTACCTGACAAGTGACCATGATTATATGGCCCTTAACTAAACAAAGATCCATTTTAAGTGAATACCTGCTTTACCTGACAAGTTGATATTATAATATAACCCCTAACTATATAGAGGTCTGTATTAATTTAGTATGAGATGACTCCTTTACATTTTTCTGGAATTACTGGTATTATAAAGTATTTCATCCTTATTCTAAATAGCTACTTGGATAATTCTTTTTATTTTAGATTGATCTCAATCTGAATGATGATGCCTGGGTTGCCTTAGCGATGGAGACCAATCATGAAGTTTTAGCACAGGTGTTGTGGGATTGGCTGGACCAATTGAAGGTAAATAACTTACCTCGCGTACTGGTTTATTTTTAGTTTAAATGCCATACTGTTTTAAGTTTTGATCATTTAAATAGATATGCATGCTTTGCTGTAAGAAAATTCATTTTAAATGTTGTTGTTAAAGAAAGAAACAAAACAAAAGAAAATATAAACAAATCAGTTGAAATATAAGATAATGTCATAAAATCAAAGATCTTTCATTTTAACATGTTTAGTTTTTATGCAAACTTGCACATAAGTAAAACTTTGTTAGTCAGCACAGGTTTTCGAGTCCTGCTGTAACCTGAGCTGATTTTGTGAGAATATTTGCCAGTTTACTTGCAGAAAGCCATTAGCCTCTTCCCAAGTATATTGCAACCAGGATCTCTCCTGACAGCCATCATGTGACTCAAATTGTTCAGTTTGGTGTTAAACAACATTTAAATTCAAAATGTGAAATTTTGAAATATTTGTGTTGTAGGAACCTGTACTGAGAGCTCAAGATCTAAACATTATTATGAAGCATGTAGATGATCCTGAAACAGGCTTACAAAAACTAGAAAGGGTAAGTTGTACAGTTATATTGTAATGTTTTAAAAGAAACAAATTTGTACTATGACATAGTATGACATTAGAATCGTTAATCTTCTCTTGTGACTCAGGACCTCGGTCTAAAGTCTTGACAGAAGATGGGCTTTTAGAATTTTTATCATCTATTGTGACTCAGGACGTCGGTCTAAAGTCTTGACAGAGGATGGGCTTTTAGAATTTTTATCATCTATTGTGACTCAGGACCTCGGTCTAAAGTCCTGACAGAAGATGGGCTTTTAGAATTTTTATCATCTATTGTGACTCAGGATCTCGGTCTAAAGTCTTGACAGAAGATGGGCTTTTAGAATTTTTATCATCTATTGTGACTCAGGATCTCGGTCTAAAGTCTTGACAGAAGATGGGCTTTTAGAATTTTTATCATCTATTGTGACTCAGGACCTCAGTCTAAAGTCTTGACAGAAGATGGGCTTTTAGAATTTTTATCATCTATTGTGACTCAGGACGTCGGTTAAAAGTCTTGACAGAGGATGGGCTTTTAGAATTTTTATCATCTATTGTGACTCAGGACCTCGGTCTAAAGTCCTGACAGAAGATGGGCTTTTAGAATTTTTATCATCTATTGTGACTCAGGATCTCGGTCTAAAGTCTTGACAGAAGATGGGCTTTTAGAATTTTTATCATCTATTGTGACTCAGGATCTCGGTCTAAAGTCTTGACAGAAGATGGGCTTTTAGAATTTTTATCATCTATTGTGACTCAGGACCTCAGTCTAAAGTCCTGACAGAAGATGGGCTTTTAGAATTTTTATCATCTATTGTGACTCAGGACGTCGGTCTAAAGTCTTGACAGAGGATGGGCTTTTAGAATTTTTATCATCTATTGTGACTCAGGACCTCGGTCTAAAGTCCTGACAGAAGATGGGCTTTTAGAATTTTTATCATCTATTGTGACTCAGGAATCTCGGTCTAAAGTCTTGACAGAAGATGGGGCTTTTAGAATTTTTATCATCTATTGTGACTCAGGATCTCGGTCTAAAGTCTTGACAGAAGATGGGCTTTTAGAATTTTTATCATCTATTGTGACTCAGGATCTCGGTCTAAAGTCTTGACAGAAGATGGGCTTTTAAAATTTTTATCATCTATTGTGACTCAGGAGCTCGGTCTAAAGTCTTGACAGAAGATGGGCTTTTAGAATTTTTATCATCTATTGTGACTCAGGACCTCGGTCTAAAGTCCTGACAGAAGATGGGCTTTTAGAATTTTTATCATCTATTGTGACTCAGGACCTTGGTCTAAAGTCTTGATAGAAGATGGGCTTTTAGAATTTTATCATCTATTGTGACTCAGGATCTCGGTCTAAAGTCTTGACAGAAGATGGGCTTTTAGAATTTTTATCATCTATTGTGACTCAGGACGTCGGTCTAAAGTCTTGACAGAAGATGGGCTTTTAGAATTTTTATCATCTATTGTGACTCAGGATCTCGGTCTAAAGTCTTGACAGAAGATTGGCTTTTAGAATTTTTATCATCTATTGTGACTCAGGACGTCAGTCTAAAGTCTTGACAGAAGATGGGCTTTTAGAATTTTTATCATCTATTGTGACTCAGGACCTCGGTCTAAAGTCCTGACAGAAGATGGGCTTTTAGAATTTTTATCATCTATTGTGACTCAGGACCTTGGTCTAAAGTCTTGACAGAAGATGGGCTTTTAGAATTTTTATCATCTATTGTGACTCAGGACCTCTGTCTAAAGTCTTGACAGAAGATGGGCTTTTAGAATTTTTATCATCTATTGTGACTCAGGATCTCGGTCTAAAGTCCTGACAGAAGATGGGCTTTTTAGAATTTTTATCATCTATTGTGGCTCAGGACCTCGGTCTAAAGTCCTGACAGAAGATGGGCTTTTAGAATTTTTATCATCTATTGTGACTCAGGACCTTGGTCTAAAGTCCTGACAGAAGATGGGCTTTTAGAATTTTTATCACCTATTGTGACCCAGGACCTTGGTCTAAAGTCCTGACAGAAGATGGGCTTTTAGAATTTTTATCATCTATTGTGACTCAGGACCTCAGTTTAATGTCATGGTCGGAAGACCCATGACTGTCAATTCTTACATGCAGTTCTTGCTGACAGAAAACTGATTTTAAAGTCTAGAGACCATATCTGGACCGGTTTAAAGTCTAGAGACCATATCTGGACCAGTTTAAAGTCTAGAGACCATATCTGGACCGGTTTAAAGTCTAGAGACCATATCTGGACTGGAAGTCACAGAATTTACTCAGTTCTCTAGCTCTACTAGCATTTAAGAATTTCAAGATAAATCACCACTCAAAGTTTATGTAGGACATGAAAATCTTTAACTCATTTACCCCTCAAGACACATTTCGACTTGTCTAAGTCATTGATTTACAGAAGAGTCCATTGTTTTATAGGGGTTGGTGAGTTAACAGTTCATGCATAGTCAGTGAATTGATATGCATCCTATGTGGTTAAGTTCCATGTTCAGGGGCCCATTTTGTCAAGAGGTCATAAATCTTAAGTGCAGTCAATGAGTTGACCTGCATCCTATGTGGTTAAATTTCGTGGTCAGGGGCCCATTTTATCAAGAAGTCTTATGTCCTAAGTCTTATTTGATCTTAAGACAGATATTACTATCGTTTTATAAACATTACCCTAAATCAAGTCTTAAGGTATATTCACATATTTTCAAATAAGATTTTGATTGTGTAGGAATGCTTTAGCCTGCTACAATTACATTGATAAACTATGACACTACCTCTGCCCTGGGTTGTCATAAATACTTAACATGATTTAGTTGTAAGTCACTGTTCCTAATTCTTTGTAAAATGGTTGCAAGTGTGGTCATAAGATTAGGGACCTTTGATAAAAAGGTCCCTGGATATATCTTGAATTTCAGTTAAACCCAAAATCTTATTGGCTCAGTAGCTCAAGTTTAGAAAACTCAAGTGAGCCATAGTGATCACTCCATGTGAGCTATAGTGATCACTCCATGTGAGCCATAGTGATCACTCCATGTGAGCTATAGTGATCACTCCATGTGAGCTATAGTGATCACTCCATGTTAGCTATAGTGATCACTCCATGTGAGCCATAGTGATCACTCCATGTGAGCTATAGTGATCACTCCATGTGAGCCATAGTGATCACTCTATGTGAGCCATAGTGATCACTCTATGTGAGCCATAGTGATCACTCCATGTGAGCCATAGTGATCACTCCATGTGAGCTATAGTGATCACTCCATGTGAGCTATAGTGATCACTCCATGTCCATTTGCTCCGTTCAACTGTCCATCTGTAAACTTCACATTTTCAACCTTTTTCCCAGCAATCACTGAAGGTCCTTTGCCAAGTTTGTTTGGTCCTCTGGTTTTATATAATACTTTGTAATTCTTGTTGTGTTATGTGTTATATGTTTTAGGGGACAAGATTCACAATAGAGTACCTGCTAAAAGTTCTATCAAAGCTGAAACCAATCACGTCAGATGTGGAAGAGTCTATATTTGAGAAATTGATATCCTTCCTGACTCACAAGTCGGTGTCCATGTCATTCGGAAGTGAAGACGGATCTTTTATGATGGCATCATGGGCTTCCTCCACACGTGCTGAACCTAATGAGGATCATCACTGGGGAGAGATGAAATCTGAAACATCAACCAAGCTGATTGCATTCTTCTACAAAGTACAGACAATAGTAGAGAGTCAATGTAAATGATGTTAGTTAATCATAGGTCAAATTTATATCTACCTGAAAATTACCTAGGACAGAAAAATCACCTGTATGTTCTATGGAGGACATCTACAATACAGATTTACATGACATGGATACCTGTCTATTTACCAAAACATGGTTTCACATAAAGGTTGAAGTATGAGTTTGAAAATTACTATGTTTACCTGTATATAAAATCACCTGGTCATTGAAAGTGCCTCTCAATGGTAAAACAGATCCATCACCTGTCACCTGGACATTGAAAGTGTCTTTCAATGTTAAAAAAATCAATCATATGGTACCTTGTCATTGAAGGCGTCTTTCAGTGGTAAAAATGATCCATCATCTGTCACCTGAACATTGAAGGTGCCTTTCAGTGTTAAAAAAGATATATCATCTGTCATCTGGACATTGAAGGTGCCTTTCAATGTTAAAAAAGATATATCATCTGTCACCTGGACATTGAAGGTGCCTTTCAGTGCTAAAAAAGATATATCATCAGTCACCTGGACATTGAAGGTGCCTTTCAGTGTTAAAAAAGATATATCATCTGTCACCTGGACATTGAAGGTGCCTTTTAGTGTTAAAAAAGATATATCATCTGTCACTTGGACATTGAAGGTGCCTTTCAATGTTAAAAAAGATATATCACCTGTCACTTGGACATTGAAGGTGCCTTTCAGTGTTAAAAAAGATATATCATCTGTCATCTGGACATTGAAGGTGCCTTTCAATGTTAAAAAAGATATATCATCTGTCACTTGGACATTGAAGGCACCTTTCAGTGTTAAAAAAGATATATCACCTGTCACTTGGACATTGAAGGTGCCTTTCAATGTTAAAAAAGATATATCATCTGTCATCTGGACATTGAAGGTGCCTTTCAGTGTTAAAAAAGATCCATGGGTTGGTGGATATAGATGTATATGAGTGAACAGTTAATATCAAATGCATCAAATACACAGTAAGTAAATATCATTCAATGTCATTCAGTACCTGGTAAGATTAAACAGAAAAAACAGGAGTAGCATCAGGTGTTAAGATGACATATCTACATTTCTAGAATATCATTTTTTAATTTATTTCTTTGTTGAAGTTTTGTGTTATAGGTGGGTTTACATTTGTAGAATGTTTATGTAACAATACAGATTACCAAGGTTAGGTTTCGATATGATGCCAAGATCTGGGTTTCATTTTTTGTAATTCACACATAAGAATTTTGGTTGTATTCACTTTTGACACTGTTAACATGGTTAAATTACTTTTGTTTTCTATACACCATGTACAGTTCAACCCAGATATAACGCCACCTTTCATTTTCCTGAATTTCGTCGGTATATCCGGTTTGGCGATATATCGAGATTTACTATTTTTGAGGTGTGGTCGATTTCATCTTGACAGGTCTTTAATCCCTGTTGTGTATCATATCCTGTTTACAACTCACTATCTCAAATTCAGATAATTTGTCTATTGTTTAAGTCTATCAAAATGGCCAAAATTAAACAATCCAAAATATGTAGCAGTACATATTTGACTGCCGGAAAATGTAGATCTGTTTCTAACATTAACTTGGAAGCATTTCTAATGTTAATTTTGTTGTTTTTGTTTAAAAGACTCTTTGACAGGCCGGTAATACAAGAGCTTTAAGTTTATGTAATTATTTCTTGACATGTGATAATTGCTGTATAAATTCATGACATGTCAATTTTTTCCAAATTTCACTGAAGCGAGATGACACTCATAAGCTGTTCCCCATCTGACTTCTACTCTTTGTTCATACAACCTGATACCAGTTTATGATGCTCAATATTCGAGTTATCTCCCTTTGCAGTCGTAGTATGAAGTAAGCAAGCTACCGTTGGTTAAAAGTTTTACTCACACTTGTTTTTTCATCTGGTGTGGCAATATGTTCGAAGGATTTAACATGATTTAATGACCATTTGTACTGGAGAACCAATGCTTGTATGCAGGTTTTGGCGTTACAACAAAGGAATTAAATGGGAGGAATCTGTTTTTCAAGAAATAGCGGGTTTGGCATTATAATGGAGGGCGTTATAACGAGGGTAAACTGTATATATATTGTAACACAATATCTCTGTTCCATGTATACCATTATACAGGTAGGTAGTTTTCCCTTCTGTATACTTGTAACGTGGGGCCTATGTGGCCGCATGGCTTTGATCCATGAAATATCTCACTTTTGGTCAGGGCAGGTTAGAGTCCCACTGGAACTTCAGATGATTTTTGTAAGAAAGTTTGCCAGTTTACTTTATGAATGCTGGTGGTCTCTTACTGTGTACATTGTAACCATGTTCTCTCCGCCACCATATAACTGAAAAATTGTTGAGTGTGGCATAAAACAGTCTTAAAAAAAAAAAGTACATTGTTACATAGCAAAATGTCTGTTCAGTGTATACCATTATATGGGCAAGTAGTCTTCCCTTCTGTATACATTGTGACATAACAAAAGTTTTATTCAGCTCGGTACATCAATGTCAGTTTCTTTTATTTTGATTTGTTAAATACATGCTGTCTAATTAACATAGTATCCATCTGCTCTTGACAACAGGTGACATTACCTGGCAACAGGCACTACTCTTAAAGGATATATTTTGCCTTGGAACTATACAGTTATTTCTCCTTTGCAAGATTGAATTTTTCTTGACAACAAACATGCCTAGGAATAGGAATGCTACAAGCCTAGCATCCAGGCAATATTAAAATTATTGAAATTCGTAAAATGTTATACATTTTTCATGTTTAAAGCAAGAGTTTGAGACATGATGTACTAAATATATTATGATCCTTTACCTTGCGAGCCGTGCTTCTGTAGAGTTGTCTTGGACTCAGAGACTATACCTCTCCAGAAACACTGGTGGAGAACAGTTCCTGTTGGAAAAAGCCATAATAGATTAGTATGACATGATACAAACATTGTTAGTTTTCTGTGCGTGTATACATTATAACAAAGTTGTATTTTTCTCTGTATCAATTATTACAGAGCTTTTCACTATGTCTGCGTTATTCATGAAATTACAGGACACAGGTTGTTCTAACCTTTGTTATACACGATGTTAGTTATTTTTACATTGTTATATGAATTGCTACAGAAGTATTCTGTAGTTATATTGTTATGAGGTACAGGTAGGGGTACAGGTATGTGATATTGTGAACATTATCATTCAGTTAAATAATGTGGTGGGTTATTGGGTACTGTGTGTGCGTGTGTGTGCTGTGATTTCTGGTGCTGTAGTGGCTGTGTCCATCTCGCTATAAGCTTTTAAGATTGTATTGGTGTAGACACCAGTGAGTGTATTGGTGTAGACACCAGTACAATAAAATGGTTGTATTGGTGTAGGTGCCATTACAATAAAATGGTTGTATTGGTGTAGGCGCCATTACAATAAAATGGTTGTATTGGTGTAGTCACTATTACAATGATATGGTCGTATTGGTGTGGGTGACATTACAAATAGACTTTTTGCAATGCTATTTTATCATAGGGATAATTAAAAAAAATAAATACAGGATAAATAAATATGATAAATGCATATATACAACACTTGATGAGGACTTTTAAATGAAGAAAAACAATCTTGTCCTTATCAAGAGTGGTGGTTGTGATCTGTTTATCGGATCTACAAACAAATGAGTGGAGGTCATCAATAGTCTTAGTCCATGTGTAGCAACTTTCCGCATACTTAATAGAAAAAGACAAATGACCTATCTTTACCACTTTGATTTTATGCATCAAATATCGCTACTAGTAATACATTGCTATGTTTGAAAAAATGGCTTTGAAATTCAGATGGAATGATTTGTAATCTATGATTTTTAGCCTGGTTTTGCCAAAGGTCAAAGTTGACTCTAGTCACAGTTCACGTCTGCCAGTCAACTTTATGTGCATTTGGCGCCTGCATTACAGTCTGTATCAACACAAATCCTGTTTAGTATATAGTCACTCCTTTGACCATATTATATGATTAACTCTCTCCCTGTCATATTTACTCTCAGAAAAACTCTAATTTGAAAATGATTTACTCATTTTTGTTTTGTTTTCCCTATGGAACTTGGATTCATAATTTCAATTTTATTTATATTCATTAATTACTAACTATTGTTGATGTTCTACATTGTTGGCTTCTAACATTTCGGTTTATGTTTTTTTTTTGTCATTAAGAAGTGCCATAGCCCCAGAGTGCATTAGTACCTCAGTGTTACTGGAATCAAGCATTAATGATTTTAGTACAGTGGAACCTCTCTTGAGAAACCACCTTTCTGCCACTAAAATGTGGTCTCTCAAGACAGATGGTCTTTAAAGAGGTTTTATTTTAAGGATTATTTAACTAATGGTTATCAGGATGTGGTCTCAGAAGGCAGGTTCTCTTTTTATGACAGGTGGTCTTTTAAGACAGGTTCCACTGTATAAGGTTTTATGTTTTATTGTTGTTTTTGTTTCATTGGTTTTTCACTCACCTTGAGTTAAGGGTCAAGCTATTGCTATGGCTCAATATCCGTCGTCTGTCTGTTAACTTTTCCATTTAAACTACTCTTCTCAAGAATCACTGCACAGATTTCAACCAAATTTGGCTGATAGTTTGGTCTTAGGAAGTGGTGCAAACCAAAAAGGACTAATACCGTAAGTGCTCCAAAAAGGATCTAAACTTTGTATATCTTGGAAACATTTCTTCTGGACCAATGATCAATTTTCTATCAGATTTTTCTTTCAGTATTTTAAAGTCAATAAAGCTTGCAAATGAATTTGAAATTTGTTCATTAAAATAAAACTTAAAATGACATTGGGTATAGTTTTAAGCAAATGGTTTATTTAATAAAGATTTATTGACTTTTTGTACATGTATACTAATATATATCAGAAAGTTGTAAGGGTTATCTAAGGATCACCGTTACAAAGTTTAAAAGTCATGGGGTCAAGGTCACAGGCACTTACGTTAGCAGAATATATTAGTTGTATTTCCATAATTGACCAAATGTTCTAGGTGAGGACCTTAAGGTCACATGGGCCTATCATTTATTTGTTTGCTTTTTGTTTGTTTGTTTGTCACTGTTTTTGTAAACTGAGAAATACATTTTGCATGTAAATTAGAATGAACTTTTTATGTACAGTCCTATGTACTCATATGGATCCGTCCAAACTGTATTGTATATATCAGTAGATATTTTAGATTGCAGCAAGAGATTGTTATGATAACATATCTGAAGTTGAAATATAATTTGATACATTTTTAGACCGCCTTTGTGATCCTTTGTCATCCTGTTTTTTGTGTGTTATGTATAAATGCAAACTTTCTCAATGATTCTCCAAAACCACAGGACCAATTTTAGATCATGTATGTAACATAGTATGATAACAAAAGCAAAAATGTTAGTTTTCCTAACTTTTACCAAATTTGAAAATTCATTTCCCCAAAATACTGGCTTGTTAGTGAGAAGCAAGCACATGGATTATTTTGTGAAAATTCTAAAATTATTTTAAAACCTTCTCTAGCTTTTAATTGTGAAAAATTGAAATCATTTGATTTGTAATGTATATCTGTGTTATTTATATCTTAACACATAAGATACATATCTAAGATTATCTCATACCACCAAATTAAGTCATGATATTACAGCAAAAGTAAACACGGCTTTAGACAATGACATTGCGTGTGTATGTCATTATATATAATTCTTTTTATTATCGGAGATCGTTGTCAACTTGTGTAAGACAATGTCATACATATACGTAACTTATTTTGATAGCCTTTAAAACAAGGGAGATAAATGCTGTTAAGTTTTGGCTAATAGTTGTTCTTTGTCAGAATTATAATTTATTCAGTTAAGTTGTATATATTCATTAGTTTTACTGCGATAATAGAACATGTTATATTTAAAAACTGCCGGACAGTTATATTTTATATTTAGTTTGAGCTATATCTGAAAACAACACAATTTTCAGCTTTTTTAAGCCTTTGGTAGATGTATTATATTTGGAGCACCTGATACCTGTTACAGCCAGATGGTTAATAGAGCACTTTGTGATAATCTAAATATCTAACATTATCTTATTATTGATAAGGCCAGGGTTTCTATACTTGTTAAATCAAAAACGGTCTGATTTTAAAGTCGAAAGGTCACCAGACTGCCACACCATAAAGAAGATTAAAATGCTGGTATAGATATTCTAAGATGTGATAAGAATCAAAGATTTAATACGGTTTTCTGAACAGTTCGAATCGGAGCAAATATTGAATTTCTGCTATAAATTTAAAGTAAACTAGATACTTGTTTCTACCTTTGAAATTATTTTTTTTTTTACAAATGTCTGTTTTTGTGGTTTCAGGGTATGTAGATACGTCTAGTTTTCAGAATTTTATTTTGAGATAATGAGATTTTGCTCCTACATTTTTTGACAAGACAATAAATTATATCACAGTGTTTGTTTGTTACTTATTTGTATATATACATAGGTATAGGTGATGAGTTGTTGTTTGTCACGTGCATATGAACACGATTCTGAAGATATATAAGTACTGCCCTGTCCATTTGTCCCAATGTTGTCTCCTTCATATCTCATAAACTATCCAACATTCGGTGACCATTTCATAAAAGGACACATCATGTTAATTCTTTTTGCAATCTTATGCAGAGTTAACAGGGTACTTCGACCTTGGCCGTCATATAAAACAAACAGTCATAGTGGGAAATACAAAGTAAACTAAGGATTCAAGGTGAGGTACTTCGACCTTGGCCGTCATATAAACAAGCAATTATAATGGGAAATACACAGTAAACTAAGGATTCAAGGTGAGGTTTGTTCCTTGTGTTAAATTGAAAAATATGCTTATCTGAAGTTGAATGTCATAAGCATGATACCAAAGAGATGGGTTTGGGTGTAAAAATGACAATCAAAATACATTTCTATTGACAATCAAAATACATTTATTTTGATTCATGTAGGAGAAAACTTTAGAATAAATGTCACGTGACATTGGAGTGATTTACTTTGTAATCAAAAGCATCATTTCAGTAACAAAATAATAGAGAAATTTGTGATTTTTATGGACGACCTCCAGTATTATGATTTCTTGTGTCGTATCAGCTATATATAAGAAGTCTAACTTAAAATGTCGTTGGTGATGTGTAAGCAGACACGCTGTTTATAATGTAACAGTACTTTGTATACAGAGGCCCTCTAATATAACGGAAGTACTTCAGACGTATGGAAAGGCATAATGACGAACCATAACTAGGACAAAGTTTGTCTGCGGTAATAAAATGCAGTAGCTGTAAAGACGAGTTATACAGAGACCATCTAGAATAACGGATTTCAGACGAAGTGAAAGGCATAATGACGAACCACAACTGGGACAAAGTTTGTATGCTGTAGACAATGCAAATGGCCCTAACAACGAGTAATACCGAGATCATCTAGAATAAAGGACTTCAGACGAACTGGGCCAAAGTTTGTATGCTGTAGACAATTCAATGGCCCTAACGACGAGTAATACCGAGACCATCTAGAATAAAGGACTTCAGACGAACTGGGCCAAAGTTTTGTATGCTGTAGACAATGCAATGGCCCTAACGACGAGTAATACCGAGACCATCTAGAATAAAGGACTTCAGACGAACTGGGCCAAAGTTTGTCTGCTGTAGACAATGCAATGGCCCTAACGACGAGTAATACAGAGACTATCTAGAATAACGGACTTCAGACGAAGTGAAAGGCATAATGACGAACCACAACTGGGACAAAGTTTGTCTGCTGTAGACAATGCAAATGGCCCTAACAACGAGTAATACCGAGATCATCTAGAATAAAGGACTTCAGACGAACTGGGCCAAAGTTTGTATGCTGTAGACAATTCAATGGCCCTAACGACGAGTAATACCGAGACCATCTAGAATAAAGGACTTCAGACGAACTGGCCAAAGTTTGTATGCTGTAGACAATGCAATGGCCCTAACGACGAGTAATACCGAGACCATCTAGAATAAAGGACTTCAGACGAACTGGGCCAAAGTTTGTCTGCTGTAGACAATGCAATGGCCCTAACGACGAGTAATACAGAGACTATCTAGAATAACGGACTTCAGACGAAGTGAAAGGCATAATGACGAACCACAACTGGGACAAAGTTTGTCTGCTGTAGACAATGCAAATGGCCCTAACGACGAGTAATACCGAGACCATCTAGAATAAAGGACTTCAGACGAACTGGGCAAAAGTTTGTATGCTGTAGACAATGCAATGGCCCTAACGACGAGTAATACCGAGACCATCTAGAATAAAGCACCAGACGAACTGGGTCAAAGTTTTTGTCTGCTGTAGACAATGCAATGGCCCTAACGACGAGTAATACAGAGACTATCTAGAATAACGGACTTCAGACGAAGTGAAAGACATAATGACGAACCACAACTGGGACAAAGTTTGTCTGCTGTAGACAATGCAATGGCCCTAACGACGAGTAATACAGAGATCATCTAGAATAACGGACTTCAGACGAAGTGAAAGGCATAATGAAGAACCACAACAGGGCCAAAGTTTGTCTGCTGTAGACAATGCAATGGCCCTAACAACGAGTAATACCGAGATCATCTAGAATAAAGGACTTCAGACGAACTGGGCCAAAGTTTGTATGCTGTAGACAATTCAATGGCCCTAACGACGAGTAATACCGAGACCATCTAGAATAAAGGACTTCAGACGAACTGGGCCAAAGTTTGTATGCTGTAGACAATGCAATGGCCCTAACGACGAGTAATACCGAGACCATCTAGAATAAAGGACTTCAGACGAACTGGGCCAAAGTTTGTCTGCTGTAGACAATGCAATGGCCCTAACGACGAGTAATACAGAGACTATCTAGAATAACGGACTTCAGACGAAGTGAAAGGCATAATGACGAACCACAACTGGGACAAAGTTTGTCTGCTGTAGACAATGCAAATGGCCCTAACGACGAGTAATACCGAGACCATCTAGAATAAAGGACTTCAGACGAACTGGGCAAAAGTTTGTATGCTGTAGACAATGCAATGGCCCTAACGACGAGTAATACCGAGACCATCTAGAATAAAGCACCAGACGAACTGGGTCAAAGTTTGTCTGCTGTAGACAATGCAATGGCCCTAACGACGAGTAATACAGAGACTATCTAGAATAACGGACTTCAGACGAAGTGAAAGACATAATGACGAACCACAACTGGGACAAAGTTTGTCTGCTGTAGACAATGCAATGGCCCTAACGACGAGTAATACAGAGATCATCTAGAATAACGGACTTCAGACGAAGTGAAAGGCATAATGAAGAACCACAACAGGGCCAAAGTTTGTCTGCTGTAGACAATGCAATGACCCTAACGACGAGTAATACCGAGACCATCTAGAATAACGGACTTCAGACGTAGTGAAAGGCATAATGACAAACCACAACTGGGACAAAGTTTGTCTGCTGTAGACAATACAATGGCCCTAAAGACAAGTACTCCTTGGGTAAAGTTACGACATTCATACTCCATAACAATGGATGTACGCAAAGTATTAAAATTCTTTATTCTCGCGCCCTTTTGTTTCAAAGAAGGAATAATGTGTCTACAGATATGTCATTTATATATACAATGTAGAAATGAAAAAAGCAATATTAAAACCATGCGATGGGTGCCATTACATTCAGACATCTACACTATCAATACTTATAGAATGTAATCAATGGCCAATGATAATGGAAGGTAAATGAAATAAGTAAGAAGAATATACATATATGAAATATCTGTTAATATCCTTAAATATTAGATTAATACTTTTCAGGTAGTCGTTTATAACCTTTAGTTTGAATCCACAATCACAAATTGGCATTCGGTATTTTATTTAGGAAAGATAACTCAGTTTCATGGAAGCACGTGTGATTTTCTTCTGTAAATTTCGTATTCATTCGAAAAAGAATCATTATAAGTGAACAGTCAATTATATAGATTGGGACCAAGTTGCCCAGACGTTGATAATAAGTGAACAGTCAATTATATAGATTGGGACCAAGTTGCCCAGACCTTGATTAAGTTTAAGATATATGATATTGGTATTGCAAGTTTTTGAATAAGAGCTCACTTGCATATTACGATTACGCCAGAGAAATGCTTTAGTGCAATGCAGTATTTATTTCATTTTTGAAAAACTATGTTTAAGGGATGAAATCACAATAAATGTGTTTCGTATTCAGATTTTTTATTGTGTTAAAATGATTTTGTCGACGACAGCTCATATTTCTTTAGGATTACTCCGGATGGACACAAAAGTCAAACATAGAATGGGTGAACTCAGTGCATTTATCAATGACTTCAATGCAGGTGAATTCAGTGCACGTTATCAGTGACTTCCGTGTAAGTGAACCCAATGCATGTTATGATTGACTTCAGTGTAGATGAACCCAGTGCACGTTATCCTTGACTTCAGTGTAGGTGAACCCAGTGCACGTTTTTTCGTTATCCCTGCCTTCAGTGTAGATGAACCCAGTGCACGTAATGAATGACTTCAGTGTAGATGAACTCAGTGCACGTTATCTCTGCCTTCAGTTTAGGTGAACCCAGTGCACGTTATCCTTGACTTCAGTGTAGATGAACCCAGTGCACGTTATCCCTGTCTTCAGTTAAGGTGAACCCAGTGCACGTTATCCCTGCCTTCAGTGTAGGTGAACCCAATGCACGTTATCCGTGTCTTCAGTGTAGATGAACCCAGTGCACGTTATTATTGACTTCAGTGTAGGTGAACCCAGTGCACGTTATCCGTGTCTTCAGTGTAGGTGAACCTAATGCACGTTATCGTTGGCCTCAGTGTAGATGAACCCATTGTATGTTATCCCTGTTTTCAGTGTAGGTGAACACAGTGTACGCTTTCCGTGTCTTTAGTGTAGATGAACCCAGTGCACGTTATTATTGACTTCAGTGCAGGTGAAACCAGTGCATGTTATCCGTGACTTCAGTGCAGGTGAACTCAGAGCATGTTATCGTTGGCCTCAGTGTAGATGAACCCAGTGCACGTTTTCCGTGTCTTTAGTGTAGATGAACCCAGTGCACGTTATTATTCACTTCAGTGCAGGTGAAACCAGTGCATGTTATCCGTGACTTCAGTGCAGGTGAACTCAATGCATGTTATCGTTGTCCTCAGTGTAGGTGAACACAGTGCACGTTATCAGTGACTTCAGTGTAGGTGAACCCAGTGCAAGCTGTCAGTGACTTCAGTGTAGGTGAACACAGTGCAAGGTATCAGTGACTTCAGTGTAGGTGAACACAGTGCACGTTATCAGTTACTTCAGTGTAGGTGAACACAGTGCAAGCTATCAGTGACTTCAGTCTAGGTGAACCCAGTGCACGTTATCAGTGACTTCAGTGTAGGTGAACACAGTGCACGTTATCAGTGACTTCAGTGTAGGTGAATCCAGAGCACGTTATTAGTGACTTCTTTGTAGGTGAAACGAGTGCATGTTATCCGTGACTTCAGTGCAGGTGAACCCAGTGCACGTTATTATTGACTTCAGTGCAGGTGAAACCAGTGCATGTTATCCGTGACTTCAGTGAAGGTGAACACAGTGCACGTTATCAGTGACTTCAGTGTAGGTGAACACAGTGCACGTTATCAGTGACTTCAGTGTAGGTGAACCCAGTGCAAGCTGTCAGTGACTTCAGTGTAGGTAAACTCAGTGCACGTTATCAGTGACTTCAGTGTAGGTGAACACAGTGCACGTTATCAGTGACTTCAGTGTAGGTGAACACAGTGCACGTTATCAGTGACTTCAGTGTAGGTGAACACAGTGTACGTTATCAGTGACTTCAGTGTAGGTGAACCCAGTGCACGTTATCAGTGACTTCAGTGTAGGTGAACACAGTGCACGTTATCAGTGACTTCAGTGTAGGTGAACACAGTGCACGTTATCAGTGACTTCAGTGTAGGTGAACCCAGTGCAAGCTGTCAGTGACTTCAGTGTAGGTGAACCCAGTGCACGTTATTAGTGACTTCAGTGTAGGTGAACCCAGTGCACGTTATCAGTGACTTCAGTGTAGGTGAACACAGTGCACGTTATCAGTGACTTCAGTGTAGGTGAACACAGTGCACGTTATCAGTGACTTCAGTGTAGGTGAACCCAATGCACGCTAGCTGTCATTTTAGTGTAGGAGAATACAGCGCACGTTATTAATAACATCATTGTAGGTAAACCCAGTGCACGCTATTAGTGACTTCTCTTATTTTACCAAAAAAAGTTTTACTTTTCTATGTAATGGCTTAAAACTAGGTAATTGAGGGTCATAGATATTGCCAAGCCTCGTGCCACACACAGCTCGATTTTAAATCTCTTTGAAATGGGTATATACTATTGCTAAATTGTTTAGTTTTTGATCAGGAATTATTGTGTAAAGGATCGTGAAATCAAAAGACTTGATGTTTGTAATATGTTTGAAATTTGGAGACTTTTGGAAATGTTCCAACAATTGTTTTGAATCCTTTAGGATCCACATCTGATTGACTCCGCTTTTTGAGTAGGCCGTTATACAGTATTTCTGAAGACTTTGTAATAGATAAAGGTTTGGTGGAACATTTAGGTGCCCTGTAATGAATCGGTATTTATAAGGATTTTTGTGCATCTTCGGAATCCAATAAATGTATGACAATTTAAGCTCCGCGTCACTTGTCGGTATTACAAACGAAGTGAGAACGGATTTATGATTATCTAATATTTCAGAGGCAGAGAAATCGGTGAGAGTATATGTAGGGTTTCCAGGAAGTGTGATGAGTCCAAGTTCCCCTTGTAGAATGCCTGCAAACAAATGTGTAGTTGTTAGTTGCTTTATCAGCAGGAACGATGATAACATTTTCGTGGAGACGGGAAACTGACAACTTCAGGAATTAGAGACATGATATCGTTGATGTGAAAACTGACATGGAATTTATACAAGCTATCATTTGTGAACACAAACCTGAGACAAACATATGGTTCATTGATGTGAACACAAACCTGAGACAAACATATGGATCACTGATGTTAGTACGAATCTGAGACATCCATATGGTTCACTGATGTTAACAGGACCCTGGGACAACTGCTATGAACATGAACCTGAGACATACATATGGTTCACTGACGTTTACAGGACCTGGGACAACTGCTGTGAACATGAACCTGAGACAGACATATGGTTCACTGGTGTTAATACGAATCTGAGGCATCAATATGGTTCACTGATGTTAACAGGACCCTGGGACAACTGCTGTGAACACGAACCTGAGACAGACATATGGTTCACTGACGTTAACAGGACCTGGGACAACTGCTGTGAACATGAACCTGAGACAGACATATGGTTCACTGGTGTTGATACGAATCTGAGGCATCAATTTGGTTCACTGATGTTAACAGGACCCTGGGACAACTGATGTGAACACGAACCTGAGACAGACATATGGTTCACTGATGTTAACAGGACCCTGGGACAACTGCTGTGAACACGAACCTGAGACAGACATATGGTTCACTGGTGTTAACACGAGTCTGAGGCATCAATATGGTTCACTGATGTTAACACGAGTCTGAGGCATCAATATGGATCACTGATGTTAACAGGACCCTGGGACAACTGCTGTGAACACGAACCTGAGACAGACATATGGTTCACTGATGTTAATACGAATCTGAGGCATCAATATGGTTCACTGATGTTAACAGGACCCTGGGACAACTGCTGTGAACACGAACCTGAGACAGACAAATGGTTCACTGACGTTAACAGGACCTGGGACAACTGCTGTGAACATGAACCTGAGACAGACATATGGTTCATTGGTGTTAATACGAATCTGAGGCATCAATTTGGTTCACTGATGTTAACAGGACCCTGGGACAACTGATGTGAACACGAACCTGAGACAGACATATGGTTCACTGATGTTAACAGGACCCTGGGACAACTGATGTGAACACGAACCTGAGACAGACATATGGTTCACTGACGTTAACAGGACCCTGGGACAACTGCTGTGAACACGAACCTAAGACAGACATATGGTTCACTGATGTTAACACGAGTCTGAGGCATCAATATGGTTCACTGACGTTAACAGGACCCTGGGACGACTGCTGTGAACACGAACCTGAGACAGACATATGGTTCACTGATGTTAACACGAGTCTGAGGCATCAATATGGATCACTGATGTTAACAGGACCCTGGGACAACTGCTGTGAACACGAACCTGAGACAGACATATGGTTCACTGATATTAACACGAGTCTGAGGCATCAATATGGTTCACTGATGTTAACAGGACCCTGGGACAACTGCTGTGAACACGAACCTGAGACAGACATATGGTTCACTGATGTTAATACGAATCTGAGGCATCAATATGGATCACTGATGTTAACAGGACCCTGGGACAACTGCTGTGAACACGAACCTGAGACAGACATATGGTTCACTGATATTAACACGAGTCTGAGGCATCAGTATGGTTCACTGATGTTAACAGGACCCTGGGACAACTGCTGTGAACACGAACCTGAGACAGACATATGTTTCACTGATGTTAATACGAATCTGAGGCATCAATATGGTTCACTGATGTTAACAGGACCCTGGGACAACTGCTGTGAACACGAACCTGAGACAGACATATGGTTCACTGATGTTAACACGAGTCTGAGGCACTGATGTTAACAGGACCCTGGGACAACTGCTGTGAACACGAACCTTGGGTTAATATACGATACAAATGGGAAAATACACAGAACACGTTGTCATTGACCTATGTTATATGCTCTTTGTCAATTGCCAACACTGATGTGTTGGAAAAGTAATAATTGCGAAATAGAACAGTAATTTTGTTACTTAGTTCATTCCACAAAACCACCTGTTATAAGATTTGTTCAATAACAACATACAAATTGCCTTTAATATTTCAGGAAGAAGGAAGTGACCCAGCTGTAGTCAACCGGCAACAATACCAAATGAAGGCTTGTATTTTAATTTATCATTAGTGTCAACAACCTCGCGTATTACAAAATCTTTGCATGTAATTGGACTGAAACAGAACGGATATGGCTTCTCCTACTACGACCGAGGGTGGACTTTTCCTTGAGGATAAATTGCAGTTAGTAGAAAATACTTTGACATATAGATTTTACTTTATATTTAATTTTATACGCTAACATTAAGATAAGTTTCTTATAGAATTGCCATTCTAACCACTGTATAAAATAATGATATGTAATTAAAATTTACGATGGAATCCTTATCCCTTTGTTGTAGAAAGAACCACAACATGCATACGCCATAAAAATCCAAATCCTCTTTTGTACCTAACACAGCAACATGGTTTTGCGAAAGTCTAATTTATCTTAAAACGGTACAATGTAAATTACCAAGATAAAGAAAAACAGTGAAAGGCAGATAGATATTACGGATTCTGATTTACGTACAGCATTTTGTGAACTGGCAATTAATCTTGATTTTAAGATACATACTTTAACACAGAGTCATTTGACATAATATACTTCAGATCTGCCTCAACGACATGATAATTCCTCTATTAACCTTTTAAACGAACCATCTATTTGGGAAAAACTGTCAAGTTTAATTCATATCTCAACACTGACTTGATTTAGACAAAAACGTATTGTATAAATGAGATTTTAGTTTCAATATAGTCAATAGTCCATGCGCACTTGATTTCAATCCCTGCATCAGCAATAACGGCGTTGCTATCCTATCCATACGATTTGATTATTCTGGTGTTAAAAAAACCAAAAACATAAATTTACAAAAAGCAATACGCTAGACGTAGCTTATGAACTGTAATATGCTATTTCGATTGTAGAACTATCATGTAATTCCATTTCTATCTTGGTTATTATTCAAACCTAAGTCAAGCTGACCGAGAGGTAGACAATCCAAATATTTCAGTGCTTTTGATAACTTTCAGAATATTACCTGGGTACAATACCCACCACATTCCGAATGCTGTATGTATTTTACCCACAACATTTCTGTCAAGTCGATATTTTCACACATTTTCTGATATCAGAATCATTAGAACAAATTAATAAAAATGATATTCGTCTGCAATTTTCTGTGGGATGCAATGAGAACATTTTCTATCAGATCTTTCTGTATTTCTTGGAATCCCATATTCTATATTTAACTCATAGTATGACAGTCTAATTTTTTTGAGTATGTGTTATAACTGTGTAGGTAATAACTTCAGAAGATATGTTCATATGTCAAAATTATTTACCAGATATATAGCCAGTCTATATAATCAGGCTTTGTTTGATATATTTAAAATTACTTCACTACCTTTTTGATAGTTTTAAATTGCCAAACATCACAAAAAACTCCGTGTATTATAATACTTTCCCAATTTAAAAACTTATTTGAACTTTCCCTACATTTATAAAACCTTAAATACAGTTACAAGTTTATAATACTTTCAAATATTCTATACATTTTACTCTCCTACTTATATGCAAAGGAATGCCACCCAATTCTGAATATACTGCAATATTAGCTGGTTATCATGGTGACTTAACACTCTTTTTACAAAAATATACACGTAACTTTCCTATATCCTTACAAGCGTGGATGCTCCATGTTTCATAATCGTAGTTAAAGATTCTCAAAATATGTGACAATTTTGTCTTTTCTTTCTTTGAATGGTTGACAGCGTTTTTTGGCTTGTTTTGCACACTGCATTAATTTGAAGTTTGAATTTTTAATAGTGTTTTACGCCACACTCAAGTATTACTTCCACAGGTAAACTGGCAAACTTTCTCACAAATATCAGCTTAGGTTCCAGGGGAGCTCGACCCTGTTCTGACCAGATGTCCCCGAGGATATACATAAACTTAGTACCTGGTATTTCGGTATCAGCTGATAATGTTATTCAAAAGTAATAGAGAACCGTCACTGTTGTCTGAATCTCGTTTCGTGCGTAAACAGAACTTCCGCCCAATCTCTGTTATTGAAAAGACGGACAGCAGGACGTCGAGGACGAATGTTGGCCTCTCGCAATCTGTTCCTTCCGGTACAAGGAATTATCCGTCGATGCCCAGGGATGCTTCTAGCGGTCAAAGAAGCCAATTGGAATCGATTACGCAAATTTGACGTCAGTATATACGTATCTTGTCGACGTGACGTCACACGCGGGAGTCGTGATTGTGGGCGGTCCCGAACGGTGCTCGTTTGCTGATATTGTCATCCATTTACAGTGTTAATATAAAAAATCACAGGTACCAAAGTATAAGTCAATAGAATGTCCATGACATAGAGACAAATCCGGTAAAATGGACAAACACGGACCTCTGGAAACCAAGAGGTGGGATCAGGTGCCATGGAGGAGTAAGCATCCCCTGTCGACCGGTCACACCCGCCGTGAGTCCACAGTCAAGTCCAATGAAGTACGTGAGGAGTGAATCCTCGTCACAATGGGTACAGACGTCTCAACAACCGCCAACGAAAAGGCAACTCAACATTTCACTTAGTGAAACAGAGTAATCGCAAACAAAACTATTATACCGACCATAAAATTTGTGGAACGTTGACATTAAACGCGGTTTTCGATATCCCTGTGTCAATAATTTGTCAGTGAGTAGTTTTAAGTCTGCATATGAAGTCTTCGTATGTTGTACACGCCCTGGCATATCGGATCATTTGTGAAAATTAAACTCCATATGCGGGTGACTGAGGGATATTACTACTTAAATGTGGGAAATTTACGATGGGAAAGCCGAAATCGTCGCGTTTGTCGTATAGCTTAGTTGCCAATTTCCCGTCTGTGTCTATAATAAGTAAAATGTCTAAGTATGAAGTGTGTGTGTTTGATTCTGTTGTATCTTTAATTTCTAGTTCGCTGGGATATATCGCACCGTTCTAAACTGCCTTACCACATTGCTTTGAGACATCCCAGCTTCCAGCATCCCAATAGCACGCAAACGATCATTTTCAATCATGCGAGACATCTCTCAATCAAAATTTTATTCCAAAAACCATTTTTTTTCGGTTTCAATACATTGAATACTGTCAGTGAATGCAAGAAATTCTAATCGATTACTAACTACGTATCGTTAGGCTCGAAACTCCGAAAAGAGTGCTGTGGCCATCATGGCGAATCGAACCCGATATTTATCAAATTTTAGTATATTAAACTATGCTTTTAAGAATAAGAGCGATAAAAGAACACTTTTTATGTTTTTAGTGTACAGTTGCTTTTTTTCCGCTGGTATATCATACGACTATCCCCTTAGAAAATGTATTTAAAATTGGAGCTCATCTGAAGTCTAATTGACAGAAACGATCGTCTTGAACATTATAACATTTGTATTATGTTTATGATATTCTAATGGATTATGAGTTGGTGCATCTTCATAATACATATCTGTATCACACCAACTATTCAAATATACAAGTAAGTGATACTGATGGCATTGTATCAAAAGCTATCATATCATAAAACAACCACAATACGAAAACAGACACTGGCTTGTAACCCTTTGTCCGAGGTAAGAGGATAAAGTTAACACGTTGATTATTTATAAGTCTGCATTTCTATGCCAAACTGTCAAAATAAATACACCGGCTTATTGACACCCAATACATAATAAGGGTATAATATGTTTGTTTTGCGTGCAGCCATTAGTGATGATAACATGTAATTTTGGTTTGATGTCACATTAAATTTCTTGTCTTCAGATTACACTGAACATGGTTATTCATCCAGTCTGACAGATTACGTCTTTTAAATTATTCTTGTAAGTGGAGAATTGATAGGAAATAATTCAACATGGCTTGTTAAGCTTATAAACATGATGTGTATACAATTATATTACATCACTGAAACTGTTCTTTTATTGAAGATTTTGAATAGGTGCATTGGGTGCAATATATTTGACGGTTTTGATTGGATAAGGTTTTTGGTCTTAAATTGACACTTAAACATGAAGTCTGACAAAGCCATACGTCTGGTCGACAATTTGATTATCAGCTGATGCTGATACACAGTTACGTTTTGATATTTCTACAAAGAAATGTTCTGGCGAGGAAAAATGAAAGGTTGGCATAAACAGTGCGAGTAACACTTTAAAGTTTAACTACGAGCCGGCCTCTCTCTCTCTCTCTCTCTCTCTCTCTCTCTCTCTCTCTCTCTCTCTCTCTCTGATACCAAAGTATAAGTCTTCAGGATGTCCTGGATACATATGCATGTCTGGTGATACTTAAAAACAAACACGAACCTCTTGAAATCTAGAGGTGGGATCAGGTGCTCCAGAGGAGTAAACATACCCTGTTGACCTGTCACACCCGCCGTGAGTCCACAGTCAAAGTCAAATGAAATAGGTGAGGAACAAAACCTCGTCACAACTGGTAAAGACGTCTTAACTACCGCTATCGAACAGGTAATTCAACATTTCATTTAGTGAAACAGAGTTATAACAAACAAGGATATTATACTGACCGTAAATTTTTAGGAACGTTGATATCAAACACGATTTTCGATAACCCTCTGTCAATAACATTTCATATAACATTATTCGAAGAAAATATTGAAACTTACTCTGTCGCTATTTGATCTCTTATTAAGTATAATGAAGATTTGAAAATCCAAGGTCATTTGAATACGACAAGTTGGAATCTGAAAAGGTCCCAAGTCCTAAATTCTATTAGTAAGTCTTAGTCCTAATTGTCATGGAACTGACCATTCAGCGATGTGTTTCCATGGTAGTAAAGACTAAAGGTTAGGATTTAGGACTTAGGACCTTTCATAAAACTGGCCCAAAGTGTCCGGATGCAGTCAACTTTTTTCCACATAATTTTATACAGAATATATATACGCTTTAAACATTGGCAATGTTCTAAATCACAAAAAAGTTCAGTCCTGTATTCCACCATATTTTAAACTGAAGACCACGCCTTGCATTTCATATAGCTATACACCTAGCATCGCATCCAAGCTATTCAATTACAAACAGGTTTTGCAGTGCTTAGACATCAACCATCTTCTACGCAACACTGTCACATGTTCATGTGCTTCATCTCCTTTCAAATACAATACTATCGGGCATGTTATTACCGGCGACGTTTCTATTGTTGAAAATGAAAGCCTAAAAAATCTTATTTTAAGGGGCCCTAAATCCGGGAAGCCCGTTCCTTTAATTGGCGTCAGAATTTCACTTTAGTTATGAATTCTGTCGAAGATTATGCCAGACGATGGGCCAAACATGAAGACGAAGAACCAGACACTTTGTCTGAATGGCTGAAAGCCATACGATGGTTGATAAAATCTCGTATTCGAAAACTTAAAGGGACTATGAAAACACGTTATCCCTCTGTATTTTAATGATCCAGAAGTAGTAACTGAACTGGATAGGTTACATGACCAATATGTACTGGTACCAGCAGACAAAGCCTCAAATAATATAGTGTTTATTTGTAAGGCACATTACTATAATTGTTTATTAGAAGAACTTGGGTTTAATATAAATTCTGGTAATCCTACATATACACGTAGCTCACTTTCAAAGAACGAGATCCTTCAAAATCACGTATCCGTATTACGCTCATTTGATATACCTACAACGGATACCGATTTCGAGCTGCCATATTTATATTGGATACCTAAACTTCATAAAAACCCATATAAGCAAAGATACATAGCAGGATCCAGCAAATGTTCTACCAAACCTTTATCTTTACTCCTTACCAAGATATTGACAGCCGTTAAGGAGAAACTTCAACAATACTCTACAGTTGCTTATTCCAGAAGCGGTGTAAATCAGATGTGGATACTTAAAAATTCTAAACAGCTTTTAGAAAATTTGAAGGCACACAATTTTTCTCGAATTCACAGTATCAAAACTTATGACTTCTCTACTCTTTACACTACTATTCCACATAAAAAATTAAAAGAAAGACTTTTCAGCATCATAGACAACTGCTTTTTCACTAAAGGTGGTACCCGAAAATTTTAAATACCTAGTTATTGGCTATCAGGATACTTATTTTGTCAAACACCACTCTGATTCTACACATAAATATACTGAAGTTGATATAAAAAACATGCTGGAATTTCTAATAGACAATATATTTGTAATGTTCGGAGACGTGGTCTTTCAACAAACTGTCGGCATTCCCATGGGAACCAATTGTGCTCCTTTATTGGCCGACCTGTTCCTTTATTCATACGAAGCAGACTTCATTCAGAAACTGCTGAATCAAAAGAAGAAGAAGCTAGCGGTGTCTTTTAATTTGACATTTAGATATATCGACGACGTTTTGTCAATTAATAATGACAATTTTCATACATATGTCAATGCGATATATCCCAGCGAACTAGAAATTAAAGATACAACAGAATCAAGCACACACGCTTCTTACTTAGACATTTTACTTAATATAAACACAGACGGGAAATTAGCAACGAAGCTATACGATAAACGCGACGATTTCGGCTTTCCCATCGTCAATTTTCCACATTTAAGTAGTAATATCCCTCAGTCACCCGCATATGGAGTATATATTTCACAAATGATCCGATATGCCAGGGCGTGCACAACATATGAAGATTTCATATACAGAGGTAAACTACTCACTGACAAATTATTGACACAGGGATATCGAAAACCATGTTTAATGTCAACGTTCCGCAAGTTTTACGGTCGGTATAATAGTCTTGTCTGCGACTACTCTGTTTCACTAAGTGAAATGTTGAGTTGCCTTTTCGTTGGCAGTTGTTGAGACGTCTGTACCAAATATGGCGAGGATACACTCCTCACGTGTTTCACTGGACTTGACTGTGGACTCACGGCGGGTGTGACCGGTCGACAGGGGATGCTTACTCCTCCATGGCACCTGATCCCACCTCTTGGTTTCCAGAGGTCCGTGTTTGTCCATTTTTTATCGGATTTGTCTCTGTGTCCTGGACGTTCTATTGATTTACACTTTGGTATCTGAAGTTTTTATATATGACTATAATGTATTTTTTTACATTTTGTTTCGTTTTTCTTTTTATGTAACTTCAAAATGAATCGTTACTCGGAAACAAAACTTTATTCCATTTGATAGAGATGAGTTTTCTCGAAACTTACTGTTAAAATGTACATGTTAAGTGTATTATTATTAAAGTTATATATTATACACATAATTATACCGAAGTTAAAGTTTCATAAAAGTAGAAGCCAAAACAAATGCATAAAGATGATTGTTCTGTCAACCTAAAGGTGGAGTTTCAGCTCTTCAAAACACGCCAAAAAAAAAAAAAAAAAAAAAAAAATCAAAGACATATTTCAAACTTGACCTAAGGGGCAAAATCAATATCTGCTCGTCACAGTTTCAAGTCTCTTCTATAACACGCCAAAAAAAAAAAAAAAAAAAAAAAAATCAAAGACATATTTCAAACTTGACCTAAGGGGCAAAATCAATATCTGCTCGTCACAGTGGGTTTCTCGTCTTTTTGTTTCTTGTTGTAAATGTAAATTTGTGATTCATAGATGCAAATGAAGTAACATATCATTTCTTGGGAGATTAATGAAAGCAGACTAACTTACATGTATTTTGGGGAAATGTGCTAGATACTGGATGACATATTTTCTCAGCAGCAGAAGCAAACATTTACTTTAACTACCATTTTTTAAAATGCCATCACTTTGATCAATTCTCTAAGCTTTGCGTAATTGATAAATCGTTTAGCTACCACACTAGAAGTAATATGTGTCAACGTACAGAAAGGAGAGTAACGGTATAATTATGGACAACATAAGAGGAAATAAAATCGAGGACACTAGTATGTCATTAGCCAAATTTTCACGACTGAAAAATTAGATTCGGCAGAGCAGAGGGTCGTTGAAGTTATAGAAATGACAGAAGATAATTATTAGAGGATCAAACATCATTGATTCATTTACATTTATATCACATGATTGTATTTGTGACCCGATCACAGAAAATTGTATCCATCTTAAGCTCGTCGTACAATTCCAGACAAAATATCCCTAGTAAATGAAATCAAATTAAAATAATTCTATTTGATTAATTATGCATATCTAGTTCACTTTCAATCAAAGGAGTCGAATGAGGATAGTATCTGGTTGTCGAAATACTGATTTTGTTTCAAAAATGTAATTTCGTGACGAGTCCCAGTATTGGATAAGTTGATTGTGATGTCTATACTTAAAGGGATATTAGCAGTCTTTACCAAAACAAATATTTCGATTTTCCCTATTTTTACTGCTTGTGCAATGTACAATTACAAAGGAGAGCTATACACAAGCATAACAAATCTTATATTCCTATATATTTTGTGAAAATAAAGTATGGTCCAATGTGGTATTAAAATACAATTAGTAGGGTTGAATTAATAATTGCCGAACTGGGTTTTCAAATCAATGTTTACAAAATATATAGGAAATTACCAATATGTATGCCAGTGTTTATATATCTTTTTGTTATTGTATATCAATTTAAGTAGTAAAAATGGAAAGATAATTTCTTGAAAAACACACCTAATGCCCATTTAATTTATGTGTATTAAAATATGATATATTTTCCCATTCCTCCTCATTCTCTCCATTCTTTAATCACCAAACTATCCTTTTTCTTCTACTTCTTCATATTCCCTACCTAATTGTCTTTACTCTTACTGATATGCCGTGAAGTTTTAACGTAGACAATGAGAACGGAGAAATCAGTAAGAGCCACGATATTTTATATTTTTGTCCCACTTGATTTAGCAAATGAATGAAGAAATCTGAAAATCTGATAAACTCATAAATTATATTTTGTTGTATCTAATGCACTAAGAAGTTATCCAGATTGCAATGCAAACTAAATGAAATATTATACGGCGAAAATGACATTGTTTAAGAAATAACTTAAGTATTTGTCTTATTAATTTGTGTTAAGAAGTCGTCAACGTCGTAATAAAGGATATTCTTGGCGTATCCTTTTAAAGTACTCTTTTGCATTATTTTATCAAATTGTATTCAATATCTTTCATTGTAAAATGGGTCTGTTTAAATGTTTGAAAATGTTACTTCAAGAATTGCATCCAAAGACACACTGTTGAAGGATAATAACTCCGTCTTCTACTTGGACTTCTTTATATGACCTATATAAGTTAAAGCAATACAATATCAATTTATAGGATTTCATGCGAAAAAAACTTATATTTTCGGCCCCTTGGCCTTTATCAAGTGAAACATGACAATGGATGGGATAAACATTTGCACTGAAGCTGTTAATTATATTGACGCTTTGATGCCATGTAGCATCCATAGATATTGTCGTCTTTCACTGGATAAAGGCCAAGGGGTCGAAAATTTGTGAATTTAGAGTGTGTTTAATGCTTTTTGGTATAACGATTCTTCCCCTTAGAGGACATTGAATTTTATAGGATTCTAGTTATTTATATCATTTTGGTTAATTGAGCTTTGTTTAACAAGAGGACTGCGAAGCAGCGCGTTACGTGTGTTCGTCCATTTTTGCCGGATTTGTATCTGTGTCCTGGGCATCCAAAAGAGTTATACTTTGGAATCTCTGATGTTTATATATTACAATCGATTTCGTTAAATGTGATTTTCTTTTTTAAAAAAAGAAAGTGCATGAACATTTCCTCTGTATTTTGTCGAAAATGTAATGCACAACAAAGCCCGAATCATTACAAACATCTCCTAAATAAAAACCTAATAAAGTAACTTTTTGTAGATAAATATTAATAAAAAAGAAAAAATAAGTATTATACGATTATAATGAACGTAAATAAAGTCTTATACTAAACTTCTACAACGTTCACAAATATTAATTACACCGCCATAAAAACATTGTACTATTTATACGCGAAGACGTGATATTTCTTAAATATGATCATAAAATTAATTTAATCAACAACGTTATGGACGATTTTTATTGGTCTAGATTTTTACGATTATTAGTATGATGGTATTGCATTCAATAAACAAATTTTATCTGTGTTTATCTGGTTAATGATATACTTTATTACTAAACGAGAATGCACGATAAAAATATTCCTACAAATTAAGAAAGTATTCATTGCTATATAAATGTTTCTAATGGGTAGCACCGTTTAAATTCTTAGCTCCTTAAAAGCCAAGATAGTCATCTTTAAAAAGTGCTTACTCTTAAACGGCTTTTGGAATACATTTAGGTTATTTTTAACTTGTATGAAACCACTTTGTGTTTTGGAACTCTACATCTATTTTAGATTCTAGCTCAACTGATGAAGTCTTGTTGACAGAAACGACCGTCCTGAGCTTGTGTTTCGTCCGTTTTTGTTTGTTTTTTATTATTTCTTTTTTGCGAAACTATAACTTTGGTATTATGATGATTATATTATAATTCAATACGAGTCAGTATGAAATTGAAATGTATCTATATATACAGTGGTCAGGTGGAGAGCATGTACCTCGAAAACGGAAGGTTTAATATCTCTATCCGGATGCTATTTGACATTTATGACGCGTATATCCTGTTCCTTTTACAGAATCTCGGTATATGATTAAAAGTCCAGCCTTTTGGCTGCAACTTTAACAACACGTTTAAATTGCTTTCTTATACTGCTAATGTTGTCTATTTATTAATACACCCTCTTATAGTCTGTCCGATAAACCGTAAAAATCTACTTTGTTTTGTTCACCTAGTTATATATCCTTTGTTATATCAAACCTGCTATGTTTACTTTATTACATCTACTATGTTATATCTACTTTGTTATGTCTACTTTGCTATATCTACTTTATAATATTTACTTTGTGATATCTATTTTGTTGTCTCTACTTTGCTATATCTACCGTTATATCTACTTTGTTATATCTATTTGCTATATCTACTTTGTTATATCTATTTTGGTATATCTACTTTGTTATATATATTTGTTATATCTACTTTGTTATATCTATTTGTTATATCTACTTTGTTATATCTATTTGTTATATCTACTTTGTTATATCTATTTGTTATATTTACTTTGTATATCTATTTGTTATATCTACTTTGTATATCTATTTGTTATATCTACTTTGTTATATCCATTTGTTATATCTACTTTGTATATCTATTTGTTATAACTACTTTGTTATATCTATTTTGGTATATCTACTTTGTTATTTATACAATGTTATGTTTACTGGTTTGTTATGTCGTCTTTGTTTTATCTACTTTGTTATGTATAGTTGATATATCTACTTTGTTATATCGACTTTGCTATATCTACTTTGTTATATCTACTTCTCTATATTTACTTTGTTTTATTTACTTTGTTATATCTACTTGATATATATAAATACAATGTTATGTCTACTGGTCTGTTATGTTTAGTTTGATTCTTTTTCTGTTTTGTTATGTATACTTGATATATCTACTTTGTTGTCTATTTTGTTATATTTACTTTTATATATCTATTTTGTTATGTCTACTTTTTTACGTCCACTTTATTACATCTACTGTTATATCTACTTTGTTATAGCTACTCGGTATACTTGGTATATCTACGATATTATATCTACTTTTCTATGTCTCCTTTGTTATATCAACTTTGCTTTATCTACATGGTTACATTTATGTTAATCATTTCGTTATATCTACTTTGTTACATCTATGTTAATCTACTTCGTTATACCTACTATGTTACATATGTGTTAATCTACTTCGTTATACCTACTTTGTTACATCTATGTTTATCTACTTCGTTGTACCTACTTTGTTACATCTATGTTAATCTACTTCGTTGTACATTCTTTGTTACATCTATTTTAATCTACATCGTTATACCGACTTTGTTACATATATGTTAATCTACTTCGTTATACCGACTTTGTTATATCTATGTTAATCTACTTCGTTGTACCTACTTTGTTACATCTATGTTAATCTACTTCGTTATATATACTTTGTTACATCTACGTTAATCTACTTCGTTATACCTACTTGATTTGTTTTATATTTTGCTATCGCAAAATTTACCCCCAGTGTAAATATATATGTTTATAGTAAGAAAATGGTAAAATGAAGGAATGGAAATTACATGTATATATTCTGTTTTGATTGATCCTTTTTGTAGATTTTATTTGATCGTTTAAATGCCACTTAAATGTAGAACAAACTATCCCAATCGTTCACTGACATGATGATTCTATAGAGAGTGATTTCAAAGACAAGATTATACTACAGAGAGTGACTTTTTATTATGCATTCCATTTTATCTCAGATCAATATTGTTCAACATAGTTTTGCTGACATTTTAATTTCTGTAATTAATTTTCAAGTGTGAAAAGAAATACTAAAAGTGCCTTTGTTATTTACAGCATCACTGAGATTTAGATAAATTCACAAGTTTCTCTTTATTTGACCTCCTTATGTTTTATTTTTCATCTTAATTACACATCAGCAAAGTAAAGCGATTTCCAGTTAACGGCATACTTGTCACAAGTTTAACTGAAAATTTAGGAATACTTCGTGCATGTGTACTAGTAAACCATTATACTTTAAGACATTCTGATGATACCCACCAAAAATTAACACATAATTATAATCAAAATTTAAAACTGAAGTTTCAAATCGCTTCGTGACCCAAGAGGGGTTTTGAAGCATGAAGACTATCACGTTTGGTCAGTGTAGGTTCGATCTCCGCTGGAACCTAAACTGATTTTTGTAAAAATGTTTGGCAGTTTACTTTAAAAAAGGACAATGGTCTCTTCCCGGGTACATTGTAACTGGGTTATCCCCTCCATCATTACAAACTGGTCGCCACCATATAACTGAAAAATGGCTGAGTGTGACGTAAAACAAAATTCAAAATTCCAAATTTTGATTCAAGACATAGACTTTTAACGGTATAAACATATACAATCTATTTACAAAACATTCATAGATGTGCTCCTTAAAGAGACAGCGGAAAATTAAATTTTCAGCATTTAATCAATAAAATTCCATGTCATTGTACATTTCGCTGTTTTGTGGTTCCCAGTGGATTTCGATTTTAGCACACTTTTTGTACTGACGTTTGCTATCCTCTAATCAACACGAGAAGTTATGTGTCTTGTTTAGAGTCCCTTACAAATTCATAATTTCTCGCCCGAAAAGGCTCGATATCTTCGTTTTATCTTTCCCTCCCGCAACTCTAAATCTTATATTTTGATACAAGAACAGTCAATTACCTATTTATTATCTAGATCAAGTACAAATTCAACAACAAACATCAGGTATTACACATCGGAATGAGTAGGAACTGAATTTGAAATCAATATTGAAATAATAGATATAAGTCTGCTGATTTTTCTTGGGACTAAACGTGTTATTCATATTTTTCATTTTTACGTACATCCTATGCGTATCATTTAGACGATGCTTAAAAGCAGTGTTTCCTGAAAAAAAATATTCCGTTTTCACTTCTTTGATTGATGTACAATGACAAATAAGAGTCATATACTAGTATCCCTATATATTTTATGAATATAAGGTAAGGTCGAATTAATAGTATGTCCTGGACATTCTATTGATTTATACTTTGGTATCTGAGATTTTTTATATTGCTTACGAATAATTGACGAACTGGGTTTCTCAAGAAATTGTCACAAAATAGAGAGGAATATTTAAAATTGATATGCCTTTGTATAACTCTATTCTGTTATTGTATATGAATCTATGAAAAAAATGAAAAAACCCACAGCTAATATACCTTGAACAAATGCCATAATTCTAAATTGCACACGAGAACAACATACAATTGTACTCTATACACTTACAATTATATACATCTGAGAAATAGAATTCAGATATAAAAATGTGTAAGGTTTACACTTAGCAAAAAAAACTCCGATTTCGTACTTATTACCTCCGAGAAACACGAAAGTGTTTACTAGTATGGGAGATATAACATAATTATCTGTTATGATATAGCCTTGATGTTTACAAAACACCCAATACTACACGTATAAACCTCAAGAGACTGTGTTGAACATAGATTGATGTTGATATTTAAAAAAGTGAAAGAAACGATTACGTTATAAAACATTTAGCATTAATATTTTGACGTTTATAATATTACATAATCAAATTTTAGGAATTCACACCTCTTACGAAATACATTTTCTAAAATGTGATGAAATCTCTCTATCTCTCTCTCTCTCTCTCACACACACACACACACACACACACACACACACACACACACACACACACACACACACACACACACACACAGAAACCTGGACCTCCAGAAAATCCAGAGAAGGGATCAGGTGCCAGTGAAGAATAAGTATCCTTTGTTGTCTGGCTACAACCACTGAATCCACAGTCAAAATAAAATAAGATTAAGCCAGGAATAAATTGATACAGAGATTACAGCAACCACTATCGTCTTTAAAATTCAAATTCAAAAAGAGAGATAGTAAAAGTTATAAAAATTATAATTTTATTACTTTGATGAGAAAAATAATGGGTGTATAACTTGAAATGTTAAAAACAGACCAAAATAGAACATCCTCAACATTTCCGAGGACATTTAAACACGCTAGGCCTAGAACAATTTCTCAGTCAAAATTTTAACTAAAATAAAGATACTAGATTTGTAAATAATCAACACGCAAAACTAGCAATGCAGACTCAAGTCACTAACGATGTCCAAGTAGTTGACACCAGTGACAACATTTGGGGTGCCTGACTAAAATGATACATGAAAAATGACGTGGTGTAAAACTGTATTCAGATCAATTATAAAATCACTGATAGTAAAGTATCGATCTTCAGGAGGTTCTGAATATGGAATACAAACCAGGTGAACACCGTACAAACATGTAACCCTGAAAACTCGGAGGTGGAATCAGGTGTCCTGGAGGAGTAATAATCCCTTGTTGATCAGTCACACCCGCAGCAAGTCCACAGATATATTCAAATAATTTAAAAGAAAAATAAATCCTATTTGATGTATCGGTATAGACTATTTAACAACTGCTATTGAACTGTTATTGATTGCAGACAAGATCAATATATCGACCATAAAATCTGCGAAACATAAAAAATCTAAGATACCAAAGTATAAATCAATAGAATGTCCAGGACATAGATACAAATCCGGTAAAAATGGACAAACACGGACCTCTGGAAACCAAGAGGTGGGATCAGGTGCCATGGAGGAGTAAGCATCCCCTGTCCACCGGTCACACCCGCCGTGAGTCCACAGTCAAGTCCAATGAAATACGTGAGCACTATATCCCCGCCACAACCGACACAGACGTCTCAACAACCGCCAACGAAAAGACAACTCAACATTTCACCCAGTGAAACAGGTCAGTCGCAAACTAGATTATCATACCGACCACAAAATTTGCGGAACGTTGACACCAAACGCGGCCTTCGATATCCCTGTGTCAATAATCTGCATATGAAATCTTCATTTGTTGTACACGCCCTGGCATATCGGATCATTTGTGAAATATAAATTCCATATGCGGGTGACTGAGGGATATTACTACTTAAATGTGGAATATTTACGATGTGAAAGCCGAAATCGTCACGTTTGTCGTATAGCTTAGTTGCTAATTTTCTGTCTGTGTTTATATTAAGTAAAATGTCTAAATACGAAGCGTGTGTGCTTAATTCTGTTGTATCTTTAATTTCTAGTTCGCTGGGATATATCGCATTGACATATGTATGAAAATTGTCATTATTAATTTATGTCCTGGACATTATATTGATTTATACTTTGGTATCTGGAATTTTTTACATTGTAGGTATATCAAATGAGCGTAATACGGACACGTGACTTTGAAGGATGTCGTCTTTTGAAAGAGAGCTGCGTGTGTATGTAGGATTTCCAGAATTCGTATTAAACCCAAGTTCTTCTAATAAACAATTATAGTAATGTGCCTTACAAATAAAAACTATTATTTGAGACTTTGTCTGCTGGTACCAGTACATATTAGTCTTGTATTCTATCTAGTTCAGTTACTACTTCTGGATCACTAAATACAGAGGGATAACGTGTTTTCATAGTCCCTTTAAGTTTTCGAATACGAGATTTTATCAACCATCGTATGGTGATTTTAATGCGGTTCTTGATACCCTTGTGAACAACAAATTTCGGTTAGTCTGTTTATGAAATAATATATGTTGAACAAACGCTGGCTCATAGGATATCTGTGATATATTTGTGAGATATAAATATAATATGCAGAAGATATTATTACTTAAATGCGGAAAGTCAACAATAGGAAAGCCAAAATCATCATGTTTATCGTATAACTTGGTTGTTAAATACCGTCTGTGTACACGTAAATGTAAGTTTTACATATTTGCAATAAATATAAATTTCAATCTAGAACATTGTTTAAGATGTTACATATACAATGCATCATGGTACAATGTAATCTAATATTTCCGAGAGGTGGACTTCACAATATTTAACAAGATCCCCGTATCGACCATTAAACTGCTTAAACTACGACTCCAAGCGTTCAACAACGTAACCTTGTGTAAGTAGTTTATTGGCCAGTCGTTTTGCTCTCATAATAAAACATTAATAAGAAGAGCATGCCCTGGCATACGGTATAAGATATGAAAACGCCATAGGCAGGAGAAGATGTAATATTACTATTTAGAAACGGGAAGTTCGTGATATGGAAATTGAAATCGCCGCGTTTGTCTTAAACGGATGTGCGACGTTGACCGTCCTTTCCAATCGACAGGAGTAAATTTTGGTAAGAAGCAGATGTAAATCTAGGGAATTGTAATATTTATGTCATGGATACCTCACCACTGCTTGAGGCCTTCTCTGAAAGATTTTAATCAAACAGATTTGTGATACAATAATATCTTCCGTTTTTATGCAGCGCTGCAAATTGTTCATATTTCAATTGTTGTTTTTGTCTTTTACACACGTCAAAGCATTATTTAAATTTCAGATCAACTTCCGAATGGATTGTTTCATCTTACAAAATAATTATGAACAAAATAATTGTTTCCATTTTCAAACAAAATCCTGAAGAATGCCCTTACACGGAGAACTGGCAGATTGTAATATATTTAAAATCGATCACACTGAAAATTGAATTACTTGACGTCTATACTCCGAGAATTTAGTGTGCTTGTGGTTTTTTTGATTGAACATTTTGAGTAATTAATATCATTAGATATTCCCTATAGACGTCATTTGCGATGACTAGAAATATAGCGCCTCCAAATAAAGCTTTCTGAAAATTTAATGCCTCACATGAAAAATTGTCGTTATGTATGCAGTTATCATGAATTATCTCCCTTTGTACATAGTTAACATGAATTATCGACCTTTTGTGTAAATAGTTATTATGAATTAACTCCTTTTTTGTATACAGTTACCGTGAATTATCTCCCTTTTGTGTACACAATTACCGTGAATTATCCCCCTTTGTGTACATATTTAATATATAAATGATTTTAAAGGTTTAATCCTCTAAATAATGTTCAGTTGAAAATAATCTCATCCCGTTCTGTGAAAAACCTGTGTTCCCTCGGAGAAGATTGGATTTTAAAAAACATCATTTTTGGTTAAAACGTGTTAATAAAATGCTTTTTCCGTCCTTTTTTAAATGTATTTTAAGATTGTTTCATATCGTCGTCATATTAACTATAATTAATTATTCAGTCTGTAGGCTAGACAATACACGATCATTGTAAACTAATTCCCAGAACTAAATTCCAATTTTAAATCAGGAACTGAAAACGAAAATTGCCAATGTAGTTGATTTCTATCCGTCTGTAAATGACACGTTCAGTAGGACGTACACATTGATACCAACGGAGAAAGAGAATTCAACGCATTTCAGCTTAGCTACATGTGTTATCAGATATGACGAATTTCATTTGATATAAAAGATCATTTTGATTTTAAGTGTGGTCATTTACTGTAACATAATGCTTTTTTCAAATAAGTGCATTTCGTCATGAAAGTGAATGTCAATGAGAAAAGTAGGGTCTCATAACAATCCAAAAAAGTAGGGTCTCATTATGTTCCGGACAACCAGTTTCATCGCATATATGATAATATCATGAAATAATCGGTGCAAGATTTGAAAAGCTGCCTACAATAAAGTGATGGCACTTTCCATATTTACAAAATTTGTTTGTTTTGTTTATTGTTGTTTAACGTCCCACTCAAGAATATTACACTCATATGGAGACGTCACCAAATGCCGGTGAAGGGCTTCAAATTTTGGCCTATGCTCGGCACTTACGGCCATTGTGCAGTGAGGGTTCTTTAACGTGCCGACACCTACTGTGACACGGGACCACGGTTTTTACTGTCTCATCCGACAGACAGGAAACCAACCTGCCGCCGGGTTTTGCTGTGCATAGACATCAACCATCTTCTATACAACACCGTCACATGTTCATGTGCATCATCTCCCTTAAAAAATAATCCTATCGGGTATGTCATCATCGGCGACGTTTCTTTTGATGAAAGTGAAAACCTCAGAAATCTTATTTTAAAAGGGTCCTAAATACCGCAAAGTCCATTCCTTTAATTGGAGACAGAATTTCAGTTTAGTTATGAATTCAGTCGAAGAGTATGCCAGACAATGAGCCAAACATGAAGACGTGGAACCATTCACTTCGTCTGAATACCTTAAAGCTGTTCGATGGTTGATAAAATCTTCGAAAACTTAAAGGGACTATGAAAAGACATACCTAGTGATCCAGTTATCCCTCTTTATTTAGTGATCCAGAAGTAGTAACCGAGCTGGATAGATTACATGACCAATATGTTCTATTCTCAGAAGACAAAACCTGAAATAATATAGACTTTATTTGTAAGGCACATTACTATAATTGTTTATTAGAAGAACTAGGGTTTTAATACCTATTTGAGCTACCATATTCATATTGGATACCTAAACTTCATAAAACCCCATATAAGCAAAGATACATGGCAGGATCCAGTAAATGTTCTACCAAACCTTTATCTTTACTCCTTACCAAAATACTGACAGCCGTTAAGGAGAAACTTCATCAATACTGTACAGTTGCTTATTGCAGAAGCGGTGTAAAGCAGATGTGGATACTTAAAAATTACTTTTAGAAAATTTGAAGGCACATCATTTTCTCAAACTCTCAGTATCAATGCATACTACTTATCTTCTCTTTACACAACAATTCCACATAAAAAATTAAAAGAGAGACTTTTTAGCATCACTAAAGGTGGTACCCGAAAATTTACATATCTAGTGATTGATTATCATGATACTTATTGTGTCCAACACCACTCTGATACTACACATAATTACTCTGAAGTTGATATAAAAAGATGCTGGAATTTCTAACAGACAATATATTTGAAATGTTCGGAGACGTGGTTTTTCAACAAACTGACGGCAATCCTGTGGAAGCCAATTGTGCCCCTTTATTGGTTTGACCTATTGTTTTATTCATACGAAGCAGACTTCATTCAGAAACTGCTTGATCAAAAGAAGAAAAAGTTAGCGGTGTCCTTTAATTTGACATTTCGATATTTTGACGACGTTTTGTCGATTAATAACGACAATTTTCAATATGTCAATGCGATATATCCCAGCGAACTAGAAATAAAAGATACAACAGAATCAAGCACACACGCTTCATACTTAGACATTTCATTACTATAGACACAAACGGAAAATTTGCAACTAAGCAACAAGGTTTTCTCTGTATAGTTATTACGAAGCATAAAATTGGTCAACAATGGTTATTCATTGCAATAAACTCTCAGATATCACTTTACTATGATTCCCGTCAACAACGTTCGGTGCGTTATAATAACATTTTATAATGATTTTATTAACGAACTAACTTAACTTAGACACAAACAGGTCATTATTAGTGGTAACTACATTTACTTACCAGACTTCACGTGGTTATAATTTTGTTAAACTTCGTTTTATTGATTATAATTAGAAATTAAATTACTCATACTGATGATTCTAGATACTTTTTGATGTTTGATGTATTTGGTTGGTCATTGTGTCAATATAAAAAAAAATCTCTGATAAAAAATATAAATCTATAGGATGTACAGGATATAGATACAATTCTGGTAAACATTGGACAAACACGGACCTCTGGAAATAAAGAGGTGGAACCAGGTGCCATGGAGGAGTAAGCAGTCCTGTTGACCGGCCATACCCGCCGTGAGTTCACAGTCAAACAAAAATAAAATACGAGAGGAACAAATCCTCGTCACAATTGGTAAAGACGTCTCAACAACCGCCACCGATCAGGTAACTCAACATTTCACTTAGTTATAGAGTAATCACAAACAAGACTATTATACTGACCGTAAACTTTGCGACTCGTTGACATCAAACGGTTTCAATAATTTATCAGTGAGTAGTTTACTTCTGTATATGAAATGCCCATATGTTGAACACTCCCTGGCATAGCGGATCATTTGTGAAGTATAAACGAAATATATTGGTGATTGAGGGATATTACTACTTAACCCTTTCACCCCTGAATATATAAGTGATATGCTCTGATCTATTATTATTATGGTCTGTAGTGTTGAAAGGGTTAAATGTGGAAATTTTACGACGGAAAAGCCCAAATTGTCGCGTTTGGCTATGCGTTTTGGCTTAGTTTTTAATTTCCCGTCTGTGTCTATAGTAAGTAAAATGTCTAAATATGAAGCGTGTGTTTGATTCTGTTGAATCCTTGATTTCTAGTTCGGTTGGATATATCGCTTTGATTTTGTATGTTTCTACAAATTGCTTATTTAAATATAAACCTTAGTCTGTGTAAAGTCGTATAAAATATAATATTCATATTTATGCTTTGAATAATTCCTCGTATTACTAATAACGATAAACAGTGGTATCAGTATTATTGCTGCATAATTGATAAAACAGAATTATTCATTTACTAAAATGGATTTTTTTTTCAATTTATGGAAATTCATATAAAATGTATGATTTTTGTATTTTATCTTTTAACATCACATAACAGGAAATCATGGATGTCTTTAGTGGGTGGTTTTTAATTAATCCTATTTGATTTGTAGTACAAACTCAGGAACGGCTAATTAGATTTTATAAATCAGACAATATTAAATAATATTAACATGTCTTACGAAATTAATTTTCTTCCAACAGAAAATTCGTTTCGCAGGCAATACAATATAATTACAACTGCATCGAAGGATATGTTCTATTGATATAGTATTTTACAACTGTCTGTCGGTCTACATCAATCAGTCAATCAATCAATCAATCAATCAATCAATCTATCTATCTATCTATCTATCTATCTATCTATCTATCTATCTATCTATCTATCTATCTATCTATCTATCTATCTATTTATCTATCTATCTATCCATCATAGATACCAAAACAATAATTATAAGGTTCGGTTCAGAAGACTGAACAAACCTGGTGAATAATGAACAAACACGAAATTGAACATCCAGAAGTGTGACCAGGTGTAAACTGTTGATAATGTTGAGATGATGACCCATGACCTTGTGACAGCAACTTATCAGTAAGTAAGTTTGTGTATGAAATTTTCATATGTTGAAAACGGTTCGGAACATCTGCAATTAATAATACCATACGCAGGTGAAAAGGGACATTACTTCTTAAATGTGAAATGCATTACGTTTATCTATCTGTCTATCTATCTATCTATCTATCTATCTATCTATCTATCTATCTATCTATCTATCTATCTATCTATCTATCTATCTGTCTGTCTGTCTGTCTGTCTGTCTGTCTATCTATCTATCTATCTATCTATCTATCTATCTATCTATCTATCTATCTATCTATCTATCTTTTAGTGTGTATGCCGTTTGGAAGGAAGGTTCAGATATTAATCAAACTGAACAATAGAACTACATGTATATGTTATTCTGATTTTGTCAGAACAATAGAACTACATGTATATGTTATTCTGATTTTGTCAGAACAATAGAACTACATGTATATGTTATTCTGATTTTGTCATTTTGTCAGAACAATAGAACTACATGTATATGTTATTCTGATTTTGTCATTTTGTCAGATCAATAGAACTACATGTATATGTTTTTCTGATTTTGTCATTTTGTCAGAACAATAGAACTACATGTATATGTTATTCTGATTTTGTCATTTTGTCAGAACAATAGAACTACATGTATATGTTTTTCTGATTTTGTCATTTTGTCAGAACAATAGAACAACATGTATATGCTATTCTGATTTTGTCAGAACAATAGAAGTACATGTATATGTTATTCTGATTTTGTCAGAACAATAGAACTACATGTATATGTTATTCTGATTTTGTCATTTTGTCAGAACAATAGAACTACATGTATATGTTATTCTGATTTGTCAGAACAATAGAACTACATGTATATGTTATTCTGATTTTGTCATTTTGTCAGAACAATAGAACTACATGTATATGTTATTCTGATTTTGTCAGAACAATAGAACTACATGTATATGTTATTCTGATTTTGTCAGAACAATAGAACTACATGTATATGTTATTCTGATTTTGTCATTTTGTCAGAACAATAGAACTACATGTATATGTTATTCTGATTTGGTCAGAACAATAGAACTACATGTATATGTTATTCTGATTTTGTCTCACTTTAAGCTGGGGATTTCCAGTAAATAAACTCCTTGGTGGAACTTTAAGATGCGTTTGAATTTTGAGTTTACACTTAAACTTTATTTCGAGCAAAATGAGAGCACTTGAAAACTATTTAAAGCAATTCAGTCTTTAAAATACATTATACAGTCATTTAAAAAGTTATAAAAAACTAATATGTATGAATACTTTTAACAGACGAAAATATTGTATTCAATTGCAAAATTATTTCGATGGAGTTTTTAAATTTATAGCAGCATTTTATGTTCTTTTAATTGTCATTTCTGCCATTAAAATATCTTGGATTGAATAAACAAGTGAAATAAATTCTGCGAATGAAATACATAATGTCATAAACGTGGGTGTTTATTTTCGTAAAATAACATTAAAATCATGTTAATGATCAGAAAAATGAAGGTCACGACATATAGATTACTGGAGAGAGAAAAAGATATTTCTAATATGAGATACATTTATATCCGATTCCAAAGGCTGTCATTTTAACTATAATTTATGTACATAAAACTTCAAACATAGATTATAAACATGATTAGTGTCTGTAGATTCTACGGGATCTTTGTAACATTTCTGTACTGAAGACTCCAATGAATTACGGAGAAGCATCTGAATACACATCGGTTAATGTATGTCTAGTCATTGTCTACCTGATATTTGTCTCCCGATAAACAGCAAAATATAACTCAGATTTGTAAAGTTTTATTAAAGATACAGCACGACATAGTAGGCGTGGTTTTGATTTTGTTTTGATTTTGATTTTGTTTTACACCATACTCGACATTTTTGGTATATAGTAGTAAACATTTTTATGATATAAAAAAATCTCAGATACCACAGAATTTAGTTCAGAAGACAGTAAACAGATATAGTGAAGATTGAACAAACACGGACTTCCGGAAATCCAGAAGTGGAATCAGGTGCCATGGAAGAGTATGAAATTTAACGTAAACCAACAGAAAGAGTTAGAACGCATTACATGTAAACACGTCAGATAAAATTCTACTGTAAATAAAGATTGACGATTAGTAATTTCATTTGGATATAGACTGCCTTACAATAAAACTCATTGTATAATCATCAAGTTCTACGATTACCTACACTAACTCATATGAATCATGTCATAGACTCGTCAGAATAAATAATTTACATTTGTATCTAGATATCCACAATCGTTTCTTATGAATTCCGTCATTTTACATGTAAACACGTTAGATTAAATTCTACTGTAAATAAAGATTTACACGCAGTAACTTCGGTCGTGTATAAACTGCCTACAATATATAACCATTGGGTTGTATAATTTCTTACACAAAAAAACTAGAATAAATAATTCACATTTGTATCTAGATGCAGATTTTCACAATTGGTAACTTTCCTTATGAAGTCCGTTATATTATAAAATCAATGATTTTTCAAAATCATTCTAATCTTGAATCACTTTTGAACTTATTTAGACCAAATTTGGTGCTAACATACAAACACTTTTGAACTGATTTAGATCAAATTTGGCGCTAACATACAAGCTCATGTATCCGAGTCTTCTCAGTTGTCTACTACTACTATGATGTCTACGATCAGGGTTTCAACATTGTGTGTGTTTAGAGCACCGCAAAACGTAGTCAAGTACCTTATGATCAAAATGATAATCAAATCTTTCATTTCCAAATCGCATCACCTCCGTGTAAATCTTCTACATCCACAAGAATTAGCTTACTCATTCTGAGGAATCCAAACAATACAGCAAGGCAAACTGAAACCTTACAGAATTATTGCTTTAAGTAAATTTCTCCTTAGAAAAATAAAAGCAATTGTACGTTGTTTATTAATAAATTCAAGAATGTTAGAAATTCATGTTTAGCAATCTGTAGTGGAGTAGTTAGTACATTGTGCTGCACTTATCCATTGGTACTTCTTCATTTTTATGCTTTCTTACATGAATGCCTTCACCTAAAGTCGATAAAGTTCATCAATTTACTTACGAAGACCGGTGATTTTTCCCATATAGTATATTCTAAATGTCTGTTTTCATTTCCATCATTAAATACTTATCAACAAAAACATGGTTGAACAATCGTTGAGTGTGGCATAAAATAACATCAAAAGAAGAACATTCATTTTCATGGCTGCTATTTTTAACAAAAGCTTCACTTTAATTTTATCCTTTTTGATAATGTTTGTGAATCAGATATGTTAGATAGTATTTTGGAGCACGCCCATATACAGTGACTTCCTTTAAACCAATTATATCTAAAACAAACTGACGACATTTTCATCGACCTTAAACATTTTGACCAAACTCGAGAGATTTCCATGGATAATTTGCGTCGGATTTAGCATGCTACTAGGAGATGCGGACTTCTTCCAGAAACCTGATCTCATTTCGTTTGTTCTTCATGTTGAAATCGTTTTTATATATTCAATTTGGCGTATATCTTCATTTTACCTTAAAGGTTATGGCAACTTATGTACATCTAGATGTTCTATATTGTCAATTATTGTTCTATACATTTCATTAAATTTCAAGCATTCTCTCTATTGTTTTTTGCCTTCTTTGAAGAGAAAACACCATTTTTATGTTATTTGTTTCCATGTGTTTCCATACTGCTCTGTGGGAATACATCAGTGACTTAAATACATTTGCATTCAAAATGCAGGTCTCTCAACTACAGTCAATGTGACTATTTATATAGAGTTATCTATATACAAATCACTTTCTATTTGAATTTTTATTTTGATAACTGGATATAAAGTAACGACTACGAATGCATTAAATATATGGTTTTCAAAAGTAGGGTTGATAGGAAATCTAATTTTTAAATATCACTAAATTTTATCGTGTGTCTCTATTTTGAGCAGTGAATATTTCCTAAATTCAATTACTGGCATTCTGACAGAAGTATATGGAAACAAGGGACATTGCATGGCTCTTACCTGTGGTGTATTGCTCACAACATTCATCTTGGTTATTGTTTGATAACCATGTTGTTGGACAACAGTAATGTGCCTGAATAAACCTTGTCTTAAACTCCCGTATTTCATCTTGAAAGTTAAAAAACCCATTTACATTAGAATAGGTAATTGGAAATGTTTCCTCTTCAACATTACTGGTGCAACTAAATACATGCATGATTAGTATGTTTTGAAATATTTCTCATAGTCATTTTTAGTGTAGACAATCTTTACCTTTTGCCAATAATGACTAAACCTCAGTTCCTATGGCGACCAAATAGACTAGAAGAATACGGATTCTGGTAATCCTACATACACACGCAGTCCACTTTCAATTCACAAGATCTTTCAAAATCACGTGTCCGCATTTCTTTTGATGTACCTACAACAGATACTGATTTTGAGCTACCACATTTACATTGGATGCCTAACTTCATAAAACCCCAAATAAGTAGAGATACATACATAGCAGGATCCAGCAAATGTTCTACCAAAATTTTATCTTTACTCCTTTCCAAGATACTGACAGTCGTTAAGGAGAAACGTCAGCAATACTATACAGTTGCTTATTCCAGAAACGGTGTAAATCAGATGAAGATACTTAAAATTTCTATACAACTTTTAAAAAAATTTGAAGGCACACAATTTTTCTCAGATTTACAGTATCAAAACAAGACTTCTCTACTCTTTACTCAAATTTCCACATAAAAAATAATAAGAGAATTTTTAGAATCAAAGACAACTGTTTTTAACTAAAGTTGGCACCCGAAAATTTAAATATCTGGTGATTGATTATCATGATACTTATTTTGTCCATCACCACTCTGATTTTACACATATATACACTGAAAAATATGCTAGAATTTATAATGGACAATATATTTGTAATGTTCAGAGACATGGTCTTTCAACAAACTGTTGGCATTTCTATAGGAACAAATTGTGCTTCTTTATTGGCTGACCTGTTCCTTTATTCATATGAAGCATGAGAAGAATAAGCTAGCGGTGTCCTTTAAATTTACATTTAGATATATCGACGACGTTTGGTCAATTGATAATGACAATTTTCAGACATATGTCAATGCGATTTTCCAGATTTAAGAAGTAATAACCCGGAATCACCCGCATATGGAGTTTCACAATTGATTCGATATGCCAAAGCAGCGTGTTCAACATATGATAATTTCATATACAGATGCAAACTACTCACTCACAAATTATTGACACATGGATATCGAAAACCGCGTTTGATGTCAACGTTCCGCAAAATTTATGGTTGCTATAATAGTCTTGTTTGCGATCACTTTGTTTCACCCAATGAAATGTTGTGTTACCTGTTCGATGGCGGTTGTTGAGACGTCTGTACCAATTGTGACGAGGATTCGTTCCTCACTTATTTCATTTGGATTTGACTGTAGACTCACGGCGGGTGTGACCGGTCGAATGTGATACTTACTCCTCCATGACAACTAATCCCACCTTTTGGTTTCCAGAGGGCCTTGTTTGTATATTTGTACCAGATTTGTACCTATATCCCGGACATTATATAGATTTATACTTTGGTATCTGAGATTTTTGTTATACTTTGTTATTTTAAAAACTATAACAAGAAGGATATGCAGGCCCCTCAGTTTGAAGTCTAAAATAATAGTTTTATAATGGATGAGTGTTATATAATGAATGTTATATAATCGCTTCAGCAAAATGTCGTCGTAGCTTTAACTTTGAAGGGTACCTGCAGTGGAAAATGATTTTTGTATGTAGATTGTTCCTATTGATACAAGGCGAGGGCAAAAACCGCATCCAAATCGGTACAGTAGTAACGGAGTTATCGGTCGTCAAAGTTGTCAATTTTCACCTGCCGCGCAATCCCAATCATAGCACAAATCGAAACGATGGGAATCGAGGCTCCAATGGTCGTGACGTCACAACAGTAGTTTTATCTTAGGAAGATGGCGGAAGATATGAAGCGACACAGCGATAGTGAGAGTAGTTTGGACCTTGATATGTCTGATGGTTTTTCAAGTTTCGATGAATTCGATTACGGTGATTCACAGTTAGGTGTACAGCCGTATATGTTCAAGCCAGAAGTTGATTCAGACGAGGAATATACAGTTCCAAACCCCACAATGGCTGATAGCGATAGTACTAGTAGCCAGGAGGAACGACTTGGGAACAGCGACTGGTAAGATAAGCCCACATGTTCATTTGTAATTATTTTTTATTTATATTTCAATTGTATTGTGACAGGAAATTAAATGATTCTAGGCCAAATTCCGTTAGAATTCAATACCGCTTACCGAGTATCATATTATCGGGCATCTACTTGGTCTTTGGTCGAGAGTCACGAAGGTGAAACCGTAAATAATGATGATTTTCGGTTCACTGTATTGTATCATTTATATATTTACTATTTTAATTCATTGAAACCATTATAACATGAAAATGAAGTTATACGCATGTAAGTGCTTCTCAATCAAGATTTATATAGCTACATCTTATACTACCGATATAATGACTGCCCGAAGTCAAACAATAAAAAACCCATTTTTATCACATTTGCATTCGGTGAACCTACACTACGGTAGTCCAAAGGATCGGATTTTGCGTCTAGAGACGCCCCAGTGATTCGATAATTTTATACTTTATAAATGTCAAGTATTATTTAATTGACATATTATTATGATCTATAAACAAATTAAAAATCAGACCAGACTCTCAACTTTGACATATCCAGAATTTCAACTCAACCTATTTTGACATCAGATTCCTCTGCATGTACAAATAATTGGAATTAATCAATGGTAATAGAAAAAAGTGCTAAACATTGTTTATATATGTGTGTGTATAGTGAATTTAAGAATGTCTGCATATCTCTTATTTGTATATCAATCAGAATTCAGGCAATGCTATGATATTGTCACTTCATTGCCATTCTCACAATAATGGCATTTTTTCAGGAATGTTTTTCCTGCTTCAGCTATATAAAACACTCAAAATTCATGATTGCTATCCACCACTCTTATTTTTTTTAACACATGTTAGTTAATATTTGTTTTCTTTTCATAAGGTGTACATGTGGTCATTGTTCCCAAATGTCAACTGTAAGTGAATCCATATGTTGCCATGAGATACAAAAGGTGATGGCGGTACTGGAGGAAGATCCAGGGAAGCAGTGCATAACAGAGCACAATGGATTTCACCCAGTGTGTCTGCATCCATCAGTTCTGAGAACAGCATATCACGATCTCATTATGAGGAAATCCCCGAATCCAATGGGTAATCACATTTCTTAAAATAAATGATAACTGAACACTTAAATGGTTAATGTATATTTTTTATTTAATGTTGAAAAGCATTAACACATATATGCATCAATGAGACATCATTTCAAATAGTAATAAACAATTAACAAGACTTTAAAAGACAAAATTCTGAACATAAATAAATCACTTAAAAACTGCAATGAATAGTTGTGTACCTCCACAAGAATACTTAATCAAAATTAGGATAAAACAACATGCTTACACTCGGACTAAGTTATCACTCAACAAATTGAACATATTAAAGAAGCAAATGACTGAATGGAATATATTGTAAATGAAATTATATGTCTGAATAATTATAGTATGTAAAGTTTAAGCATTTCATTATGCAGTAACAACTGCTGACAAGGATTCATCATAAGAAAAGGGAGTCCTGTATCAAACTTGCAAAATAACAAGAAATTAAAAAAAAAAAACTTTCAACAAGGAGTCTTGTTTAAGAGTTACACATTAACAATGGCATCTAGTACATCAGACTAGCATAATCTGGCTTAAAACTTATCCGATATGGCTGACCGTTACTGCTGTGACGTCACAGCACATCGGATTCGAAAACCGCGCGTTTAGCAAAACTGGTCAGGTGTGAATTAGGGTTTTCTCGCAATATCTCGCTTAATACGTTACCGACTCGGTGCAGCTTTCAGGATGACTTTATTTTTCACTTGATTACAGAGTATCAAAAAATCATTTTGCACTGCAGGTACCCTTTAATGTCTGTTTTTAACATAAAAATACAACACTAATTGCCTTCCAACACATGAATTTAGTACAACACTTTATTTTTATTATTAAATATCCTACAATTGGTTTGCGCTTAAACTTATTGTATAAACATGCCGTTGATAAGAGTTTAAAAAGTGCAGAAATATTCTGTTTATAGAACAAAAGGAAATTCTTGTCGTCGAATTATAATGGTAAGCTACTGTCACGATTTTTTTCATGTTGAAGTATGTTTTATTTGTTGTACTATGTTTGTATAACGTGGCCAGTAGTTAAACTCATTTTGGTATTCCATTCGAACTCTTTCACAGGTGATATATATACAGGTAACTGGTGTACTAATTTAGTGTCAAGGTTGTAAAAACTGGTTTGGTAACTCTGTTAAGTATTTCAGACAATATTTCACGTTTTCCAATTTAGTTGGATGTTGTGGCTGGTGGAGTATTGACATTTACTGTTTATAGGGAATATTTTCAGCCAAGATCAGGGCGGTGAATTTTTTCTTGTTAGAAGTGGGAAACTGTCCTCGAGTTTGATAAATGTTGCCTGCCGTGCATAAGTGCTAAGACTTTAGAACTGTAGTGGAATCAAGAGAATTGCTTCCTCATTAAATATTAAAAAATGAAACTACCAAAACGTTTGTCTAATTACTTGAGATTAAGAAATAAGTAAAGCAAACAGTTCAATGGAAACCGACTATACATGTAACAGTAGTGCTTCTGGATAATTCAAAATCTGTAATTACGGAAGATATACAAAATGTGCAGTAACAACAAGTGAATTCAAATTACTATGGAGTCTGAAATGAAAATTGTTAATGAAGTAACTGTTTGGTTGTTTGTTAATTCTGGTACAACAATGATGTAGTAAACTGGTAAAAAGACTTTATATATCACTATGAAGTGACATTATTATATATCACCAGTCATAAGTGAGTTTAGATTAATTTGGTAATTACCTTCAACAACAAATACATTGTGTTTTGTTTCCATTATTTGTAGCAATTGTTCATAGTGTGAGAATTTAAGTGAGCAAGAGTGGGTGAGATTAAGAGTGGGTGAGATTAAGAGTGGGTGAGAGTGGGTGAGAAATTTAAATTAATGTACATGTTTAAAATATTTCTATGCTGAATAAATTTGTTTTGTTAAATGCAAAAAATGTTTCCGTTTTCTGTATTTGACAAAAAGAATTCAAACGAACTTATTCGTAAAACATAGAACAATTTGTTTGATTTGTAATCTGTAATGGTGTTATCGTCATTAATTGATTTGCATTTAATCGAGTTGTTCTGAAAAAAAAATGTCAGAAATTAATCTTTACGATGGTGTTTATAGTTCATTTTATTGCGTTTATAAATGTCAACAAACACAAGGAAAATATAATTACTCTTTTTCATTATGCTTATTGCAAACAGTAACATACGTAGAAGCAAATAGTAGTAGTAGTAGTAGTAGTAGTAGTAGTAGGTGTAGTAGTAGTAGTAGTAGTAGTAGTAAGCGACATGATTATAAAATCTTGTGCTTATAAACATCGTTTCATCGATATTAAATTTCTATGCGACAGGGCAGTATTACACCCTTACGCTATACTTCCAATTATTAGCCTTAAATCTCTAGGTCAATACGTGTACACGTAAAACATTTTCCCAACTTCAAAGACTGCCGCGAGTTTCTCATCAGTTAAAATCGTGTGAATGAGGAATGACGCAACTTCTATATCCAACTTCACAGACAGATATTGCCAATACACAGTAAGGGAAACTTGACCAAAACTCATTTGCATATCAATCGTGCGCAAGAATTGTTAACAGTCCAGTCTATCGTTTTTAATGTCAATTCTATCACAAGAGTATAATGGTAAACGTTATTGAAAAGTAACATTCTAAAGCAAATTCATAATATCTTAAGATTCATAAAGGAATTTCATAAGTCTTGTGGACCTATATTTTTCAGCGCATTGTTACTATATTTTCGTCATTTTAAAAAGCAAAATTATACGAAAAAAAGTGTGATTTGGAAATTTCAATCTTGAAGTTGCGTTTATGTTGCCAAAATGCACACACATGCGTAATTTTGCGTCAATTTAATGTGTTATTTACCCCATACTGCAAATGTGCTTTGACTTGTTCCCAATAATCAACTTAGCATAACACAACTGCGTTGATGTTCTATCAACTCGTAAAATGAGATGTTTGCATATGGATGTACTGACTCAGGTTGGAATTTGGATTCCGATGTATTATCTCAGGTTAGATTTGGATATCAATATTTACTTAACTCAGATTGGGATATCGTTTTATTGACGCTGTAAGAAATCGATGCACTGACTTAGATTAGATTAGAATACCGATGTATTTACGGTCAATAAAATGACCTTCCCTTTTTCATCCTATAGCCCGAAATTGTCAATTACTTCTTCAAGTGTGGTAATTTCTTAATCGCCTTTATCAAATAGACTATCTAAACGGAATTGATAATGATGTCGTTATATATTTCAGAATTCAAATAATGTTTATTTCAGCTATCTACTGCCAATTTAAAAAAAAAAAAAAACCTCAATATCCATTTTAGTGCCAGAATCAGCTGATGCATCTCTTCCGGTGTGTTACTACAACGTTATAATCTCCTGAACGTTTGGTATATTATCTTATTGACCTCTGAACATTTGGAATATTATCTTATTGACCTCTGAACTTTTGGTGTATTATCTTATAAAAAATTTCAGATACCAAAGTATAAATCAATAGAATGTCCAGGACATAGATACAAATCCGGTAAAAATTGACAAACACGGACCTTTGGAAACCAAAAGGTGGGATCAGGTGCCATGGAGGAGTAAGCATCCCTTGTCGACCGGTCACACCCGCCGTGAGTCCACAGTAAAGTCCAATGAAACACGTGAGGAGTGTATCCTCGTCACAAACTGACGTTAAACTGTTTTAACATTTATGACTTTAGTTGAGGTATGTATACTGCTGACATTAACAAACTTTCTATGAACAGACCAGTACCGGTTGTCACTTGTCAATTGGGCAGACCAACACAGGTTGTCATTTGTCAATTGGGTAGACCGACAGACGCTGGGCAGACCGATACAGGTTGTCACTTGTCAATTGAGCAGACCGACACAGGTTGTCACTTGTCAATTTGGAAGACCAACATACGCTGGGCAGACCGACTCTGGTTGTCACTTGTCAATTAGGCAGACCAACACACGCTGGGCAGATCAACACTGGTTGTCACTTGTCAATTGGGCAGACCAACACACGCTGGGCAGTCCGACACTGGTTGTCACTTGTCAATTGGGCAGACTGACACTGGTTGTAACTTGTCAATTGGGCAGACCAACACACGCTGGGGAGACCGACACTTGTTGTCACTTGTCAATTGGGCAGACCGACACTCCTGTCACTTGTCAATTGGGCAGACCCACCTACGCTGGGCAGACCGACACTGGTTGTCACTTGTCAATTGGGCAGACCGACACTCCTGTCACTTGTCAATTGGGCAGGCCCACCTACGCTGGGCAGACCGATACTGGTTGTCACTTGTCATTTGGACAGACCGACACACGCTGGGCAGAACAACACTGATTGTCACTTGTCAATTGAGCAGACCGACACACGCTGGGCAGACCGACACAGGTTGTCACTTGTCAATTAGGCAGACCCACACACGCTAGGCAGACCGATACTGGTTGTCACTTGTCAATTGGGCAGACCGACACACGCTGGGCAGAACAACACTGGTTGTCAATTGAACACACCAAAACTGGTTGTCAATTGGACAGACCAACACTGATTGTCAATTGGACAGACCCACACCGATTGTCAATTGGACAGACCCACACCGGTTGTCCATTGGACAGACCCACACTGGTTGTCAATTAGACAGACTCAAACTGGTTGTCAATTGGACAGACCAACACTGATTGTCAATTGGACAGACCCACACCGGTTGTCAATTGGACACACCAACACTAATTGTCAATTGGACAGACCCACACCGGTTGTCAATTGGACAGACCCACAATGGTTGTCAATTGGACAGACCAAAACTGGTTGTCAATTGAACAAACCAGAACTGGTTGTCAATTGGACAGACCAACACCGGTTGTCAATTGGACAGACCAACACTGATTGTCAATTGGACACACCAACACTGGTTGTCAATTGGACAGACCCACACCAGTTGTCAATTGGACACACCCAAACTGATTGTCAATTGAACACACCAGAACTGGTTGTCAATTGGACAGACCAACACCGGTTGTCAATTGGACAGACCAACACTGATTGTCAATTGGACACACCAACACTGGTTGTCAATTGGACAGACCCACACCGGTTGTCAATTTGACACACCCACACTGGTTGTCCATTGGACACACAAGAACTGGTTGTCAATTGGACAGACCCACACTGGCTGTCACCTGGGCAGACCGACACTGGTTGACACCTGGACAGACCGACACTGGTTGACACCTGGACAGACCGACACTGGTTGTCACCTGGGCAGACCGACACTGATTGTCACCTGGGCACACCAACACTGATTGTCACCTGGACAGACCGACACTGGTTGTCACCTGGGCAGACCGACACTGGTTGACACCTGGACAGACCGACAGTGATTGTCACCTGGACAGACCGACACTGATTGTCACCTGGGCAGACCGACACTGGTTGACACCTGGACAGACCGACACTGGTTGTCACCTGGGCAGACCGACCCTGGTTGTTACCAAGGCAGACCAACACTGGTTGACACCTGGACAGACCGACACTGATTGTCACCTGGGCAGACCGACACTGATTGTCACCTGGACAGACCGACACTGGTTGTCACCAAGGCAGACCGACACTGATTGACACCTGGACAGACCGACACTGGTTGTCACCTGGGCAGACCGACACTGCTTGTCACCAAGGCAGACCAACACTGGTTGACACCTGGACAGACCGACACTGATTGTCACCTGGACAGACCGACACTGGTTGTCACCTGGGCAGACCGACACTGGTTGTCACCAAGGCAGACCGACACTGGTTGTCACCAAGGCAGACCAACACTGGTTGACACCTGGACAGACCGACACTGATTGTCACCTGGGCAGACCGACACTGATTGTCACCTGGGCAGACCGACACTGGTTGTCACCAAGGCAGACCGACACTGATTGACACCTGGGCAGACCGACACTGGTTGTCACCTGGGCAGACCGACACTGCTTGTCACCAAGGCAGACCAACACTGGTTGACACCTGGGCAGACCGACACTGGTTGTCACCTGGGCAGACCGACACTGATTGTCACCTGGGCAGACCGACACTGGTTGTCACCTGGACAGACCGACACTGGTTGTCACCTGGGCAGACACTGGTTGTCACCAAGGCAGACCAACACTGGTTGACACCTGGGCAGACCGACACTGATTGTCACCTGGGCAGACCGACACTGATTGTCACCTGGACAGACCGACACTGGTTGTCACCAAGGCAGACCGACACTGATTGACACCTGGACAGACCCACACTGGTTGTCACCTGGGCAGACCGACACTGCTTGTCACCAAGGCAGACCAACACTGGTTGACACCTGGACAGACCGACACTGGTTGTCACCTGGGCAGACCGACACTGATTGTCACCTGGACAGACCGACACTGGTTGTCACCTGGACAGACCGACACTGGTTGTCACCTGGGCACACCGACACTGGTTGACACCTGGGCACACCGTCACTGGTTGTCAATCGGACAGACCGACACTTGCTGTCAGGTACAAACTTTCTATGGACAGACCGACGTCGGTTGTCACTTGGTCAGACTGACATTTGTTGTCAGGTAAAGACCATACAAAATTTCACCTTTAACGATATCAGAATACAGAGAGCACTTCCCTAGACATTCTTTAACATATTGGTTCTTGAGGATGCATCAGCAGATATAGATTTATGTAAGTATTTTAGTGTACACATAACAGATGATATGAATCTTATTCTTTGTTATTCTTTTATTCTTTGTTATTCTTTGTTATATGTAAGGTTCCTTCACACTTCACCTGTGAAGTCATTTAAACAAAACGAACACAAAACGATAAAATGGTTCGATTCTTGTAGAACTGCTGACATTGATATAAATATAGACGATTTGCCGTGTATATAGTCAAAGGTTTCCTATTGCTATGTAATAAATTGATGAATAAGTAATGAACTTTGCAATATTCGTTCGTATTCAGATTTTACATGTAGAACATATATAGCGTGTCAAACGTTGTATTATTCGTGTGTGTGTGTGTGTGTGTGAGTGTGTGTGTTATAATTTGCATTGTGTGATAGTTGGCGGTAGGTCATTTGCATGATAAAATAAACCGATACCCATTAGAACGGATATTTCAGAAAGAAAAGACAAATGTTTTAGAAATGATAACAGGATTTACTTGAATTAAATATTTAGGTAAGTCATAATTTTCAATTAGTTTATTGCCTGAAATCTGCCAGATACTGAAAGCTAAAGTGATAAAAAAAAATTATATGATGTTTCTTGATTTTGGGGAAGTTAATCTATTTTTCCTGAACAAATAAACATGTAAAGATTAAGATAATCATGAACTAACTTTTGCCAGAAGAGTTGTCAAAAATTAGGAATTATCCGGATTCATGAAAGTATACATTGTTTGCCAGTTTTCTTATCGTTGGATATCCCTTAAAACTATGTTTATTTATCTGGAGTTGTCACCTGAAGTGACACATAATTTGATTATAAACATAATATCAAAGTTATAATGCTCGAGACGATATCGTTTCTGTCAATTAGACTTCATCAGTTGAGCTCCAATTTGAAACGTAAGTGTATTTTCTAAAAAGAAAGTGGTACAAGGCCAAATAATATCTCTAAAAGTATAGCCGAAATCCGCCTAAGAGTAACCACTGTAAAAAAAATGACTATCCTAGCTTTAGAAAATTTTCGAATTTAAATGGTGTTATCAGTGCCAAATATTACTTTATTATAAGATGAACAACTGGTACCGAAATACCAGGTACTAGGTTTATGTATACACTCGGGGACTCAAACGGTCTAACAGCAGTGGCAACAACCTAGTGGTTATAAATACTATAAACATAATACCAAAGTTATAATGCTCAAGACGATATCGTTTCTGTCAATTAGAATTCATCAGTTGAGCTCCAATTTGAAAAGTAAGTGTATTTTCTAAAAAGAAAGTGGTATCATACTAGGCCAAATAATATCTCTAAAAGTATAGCCGAAATCCGCCTAAGAGTAACCACTGTAAAAAAAATGACTATCCTAGCTTTAGAAAATTTTCGAATTTAAATGGTGTTATCAGTGCCAAATATTACTTTATTATAAGATGAACAACTGGTACCGAAATACCAGGTACTAGGTTTATGTATACCCTCGGGGACTCAAACGGTCCACTAGCTGTTGATCTGTTCTATGGATTGACATCGATATAGAAAAAAAGTCATGTACGTAACTGTATTGATATTTGATAGTAAACTGCGACGAGAATGGGGTAGGTTTCTATATAGCTTAATTATTACTGACTAAGTCGACTTTAAGAAAAGGGACATCAGGCAGCGGTAGCTTAATTATTACTAACAACACTGACTTTATAGAAAAAGGACATGAGGTAGGTCAGTGGCGGATTCAAGGGGGTGGGACGAAAATGGCGTACGTCCCCCTTTGAAATCCTCCTTTACTCTAACTTAAAATACTGGATCCACACTGGCTTTGTCTGTATATTTAGAATTTTTTTGGCTTTTGACCACGCTTTGTTTTATGTCAGTTTCATTATAAATTGTTTGCCCTACATAATGGTACATTTGCATTCGATCAAAATGTATAACATTTCTTCCTTATCCTATCATCAGCTAAATATCTGGAAATCTAAATTCTTTACTAAGAAAGAACATACCGTCTTGAACCGTACGATCTTGTCACACCCCCCCCCCAAAAAAAAAAATCCTACGCCCCTCTTTGAAAATTCCTAGGTAGGTGAATATAAAGATAAATTATTACCGATTAAGCCGACCTTATACAAAATATGCCCATCCCTGCCCCATGTCCTTTTTCTACCATGGTAGATTTCAAGTTATTAACTAATTCAAAATTATAATTATGTAAATATCAAACTCAAATAAATCCTGTTATCATTTCTGACATATACAATATTGCATATATATTTACAATTATTGAATACAAAGATAAAATATTGCACATATATTTACAATTATTGAATATAAATATAGAATTCCGAACATAAATATAAAATTATTGAATATTGCAACGTTTGACACGCTATAAACATAGAAATGTAGATTACATATCGTATGGAATATTAATATATTTGTAATGGCGGAACTGAATCAATGACAATATCCTTGTCAGGTTTGTTTTCCATCGTACCAATAAACCGACCCTGACATCAAGGAAAATAAAATTGAAATATAATTATAAAGATAATGCTCTCAATAAAATTATAACAATTTGATTTATCAACCGTTCTGTAATGAAACAGCATAACTCATGAAGAATTTGAATCAAACAAATGATAACTCGGTGCAATAAAGTCGATATATTGGAGATATCTTTTTGGTTACAGATATCAGATAATTCATTACTGCGAATCTCCGGCCAATAAAAGATACCCTTATCGTCTATGATCTTACATTTTGTTAGTGTCTGTCATATCATGTTTAAAGGCATGCAGCATCAGTGAGGTATAAACAGTCCCAACCACAATTTGTGTGTATAACAACATATCATATGATACGATGCATACAAGGTGATTGGTCAATTTTCATCCGACCCACATAACAACTGGAGCGACCGACGCTTTTAGAATGGAAGTTTAGGGTTTCAATATATGCAGTCGAACCCGAATATATCAAAACCACAGGGAATGAAATTTTCATAATAGATAGTAAATGATTAATAAAAAAATTACCGCGCTAAAATGGTAATAAGGAAATTTGACCGGGAAGTCAATATCCTTTCAAATCAAACAGGATTTCAATGTAACAAGATTTCATTTAAGTGTGTTCCACTGTATATATAATTCTCCAATTGTTATCTTCTAGAACAAGATAAATGGGATTAACACTACGTACAAACGTAGGGATTATTATGACCATTTCAATCCAGGTTCTACTATGTTTCAACGTGACCGATCGGCAATACATGATCAATTATCCATGGCACCTGCTCCCATCTATTGATTTCCAAGGGTTCGGTGTTTGTCAAACATGTCATGTCCTTTACATAAATGCGTCCTCTAAACAAAGATTAGTATATTTACTACAATGGTTATTATATATTAATTTAGCCATTTTCTACATAACCGCCTAAGAAAGAATAAATTAACCAAGACTAGTTACCTGCATATATTTCCTTCTGCCATTAATGTGCAGGGCTCCTACTAAGGCATTATCGTACATTTACCATTGTGTTTGAAAAATATATGTTTTGTTCTGTTTCGTTTTAGTGTCTGTGCAGAAAACACTTGTTAATTTCAAGTTTGTAGTTAAATACTTGATTTAAGAATACCGGAATTATTTAGTATTAAAATGATTTGTATAAAAACTATTACAGACAAGAACAGAGTCTACAAAAATTGCATTATTTTCCATGTGTATTCTCGATTTGAGTAAACAAGTTAGTTAGTTTCAGCTAACGGTAAATTCAGATAGATAAGATCTGGAAGAAATAATATTGTCAATTAAAACACAACCATAAATGAAAAGCTAAATTGAGAAGCAAATAGATAAATATTGACATTTTGCAGGCAATGGTTGTTGTCAATACGTGATTGAAATGAGTCTTAATGTAGTACTGGCATGCAACACCTGTTGTATTTACGTATTTCTAAACGGTACACAGAAACACTGGATACATTTGATTTATACTACAGTGAAACGCATAAAACAGAATAAAATGGTGAGAAGGGTGGAAAACACGGATCTTTGAAAACCCCAGCGGTGGTATAAGGTGCTTCCCAAGTTGATTTATTTTGAAAATGGAAGAGCATTTGGTCACACATGTCTAAGATGAAATGATTGTGCGCCTACAAAAAGTGATCGTGAGTCTACACATGACATTGTCGTGCGCTACAGATAAAATGATCGTGCGCCTACAATTGAAATGACCGTTTGCCTACATATGAAATAATCGTATTCAACACATGAAATAATCGTTAATATACATATAAAATTATCATGCACCTGCACATAAAATGTTCGTACGCATGAACCACATGAAATGATCGTACGCCTACCTATGAAATGATGGTGAATCTACGTATGAAATAATCGTGCGTCTACACATGAATTCATCGCGCGTTTACATATGGAACGTCGTGTCTCTACATATGAAGTGACTGTGTGCCTACAAATGAGATGACCGTAGCACTTAACGGCCGAATGACCAGTGACTTACCCATGTAACGTATGCTTGATGAAGGGAAAGTCAAGAAGCTGTATTAGATATGCAGTATGACCTGTACCGAGTTCCAAAAGAAAACAAGAGTTATGGGACAAGGTCAATACTAAATATTAATGCATTGTCAAAACCGTTTAAAACGTTTGTATTTATTGTCCATAAGTTATTATCAGTTGAGTACCAATTTATGAAAAATCGAGAGTTCCAAAAGAAAAATAGTTCTGGGACAAGGTCAAATTCTAAATGTTAATGCATTGTCAAAAGCGTTTAAAGTATTATTTATTAGTGAAGACATTGGACTTACACAATAGTTTGTTGTTGTTTTGTTGTTTAATGTCCAATTCATATAAAAGACGTCACAAAATGAGCAGTGAGGATTCTTTATTGTGCCGACATCTACTGTGACACGGGACCTGGGTTTTACTGTCTCATCCGAAGGACAGGAAAATCCAGCCACCTTCTCCGAGGTTCGAACCTGCGATCCTCTGGTTGTGAATCGAGCCCTCTACCGCGGAGCCACGATGGCTATCTACACAATACTAGGAGTAAACATGGATGGAGCCAGGACAGGTTTAGTGTCATACCTTCGAAATAATGTTTAGTGTGTACTTGAATTATTGCTTAGGGCGTGCTTTAAATAGTGTTTAGTGCGTGCTTTAGACTAGTTAGCGACTTATTACCCAACACATTTATAAAACAATAAATACAACGGATGTTGTGACACGATTACGTAATCATTGCATCTTAGATATATGTGCATTACTGAAACACTTGTTGTATTTATAGATGTATGTGCATTACCGAAAAACTCGTTTGAATATATAGATGCATGTACATTACTGAAACACTTGTTGTATATTGAATATAAAAATATCAGATACCAAAGCACAAATAAATGTCCAGGACATATGTAAAATGGACAAACACCAAGAGGTGGGATCAGGTGCCATGGAGGAGTAAGCATCCCCTGTCGACCGGTTACACCCGCCGTGAGTCCAAAGTCAAGTGCAATGAAATACGTGAAGTGAGTAGCCTCGTCACAATTGGTACAAACGTCTCAACTAACGCCAACGAAAAGGCAACTCAACATTTCACCTAGTGAAATAGAGTAATCGCAAACAAGACTATTATACCGACCGTAATATTTGCGGAACGTTGACATTAAACGCGGTTTTCGATATCCCTGTGTCAATAATTTGTCAGTGAGTAGTTTACCTCTGTATATGAAATCTTCATATGCTGTACATGCACGGTCATATCAGATCATTTGTGAAATATAAACTCCATATGCGGGTGACTGAGGGATATTAATACTTAAATGTGGAAAATATACGATGGGAAAGCCGAGATCGTCGCGTTTGTCGTATAGCTTAGTTGCTAATTTCCCCGTCTGTGTCTATATTAAGTAAAATGTCTAAGTATGAAGCGTGTGCTTGATTCTGTTGTATCTTTAATTTCTAGTTCGCTGGGATATATCGCATTGACATATGTATGTAAAATGTTATTATTAATTGATAAAACGTTGACACCGCTAACTTTTTCTTCTTTTGATTCAGCAGTTTCTGAATGAAGTCTGCTTCGTATGAATAAAGGAACAATAAAGGGGAACAATTGGTTCCCAAAGGAATGCCGGCAGTTTGTTGAAAAACCACGTCTCAAAACAAATATATTGTCTATCAGAAATTCCAGCATGTTTTTATATCAACATCAGTGTATTTATGTGTAGAATCAGAGTGGTGTTTGACGAAATAAGTATCCTGATAGCCAATCACTAGATATTTAAATTTTCGGGTACCACCTTTAGTGAAAAAACAGTTGTCTATGATACTAAAAAGTCTTTCTCATAATTTTTTTTATGTGGAATAGTTGTGTAAAGAGTAGAGAAGTTATAGGTTTTGATACTGTGAATTCGAGAAATATTGTCTGCCTTCAAATTTTCTAAAAGCTGTTTTCACATCTGATTACACCGCTTCTGGAATAAGCAACTGTACAGTATTGTTGAAGTTTCTCCTTAACGGCTGTCAATATCTTGGTAAGGAGTAAAGATAAAGGTTTGGTAGAACATTTGCTGGATCCTGCTATGTATCTTTGCTTATATGTGTTTTTATGAAGTTAAGGTATACAATATAAATATCGTAGCTCAAAATCGGTATCCGTTGTAGTTATATCAAATGAGCGTATTACGAACACGTGATTTTGAAGGATCTCGTCCCTCGAAAGTGAGCTACGTGCGTATTTCAGATTTCAAGAATTCGTATTATACCCAAGTTCTTCTAATAAACAACTTTAGTAATGTGCCTTACAAATAAAAACCATATTATTTGAGGCTTTGTCTGCTGGTACCAGTACATATTGGTCATGTAATCTATCCAGTTTAGTTACTACTTCTGGATCACTGAATACAGAGGGATAACGTGTTTTCATAGTCCCTTTAAGTTTCCGAATACTAGATATTATCAACCATTTAGCCATTCAGACAAAGTGTCTGGTTCTACGTCTTCATGTTTAGCCCATCGTCTGGCATAATATTCGACAGAATTCATAGCTAAATTCTGACGCCAATTAAAGGAACGGGCTTCCTAGTATTTAGGGCCCCTTAAAATAAGATTTTTGAAGCATTTTCAACAAATAGAAACGTCGCCGGTGATGACATGCCCGATTGGATTGTATTTGAAAGGAGATGAAGCACATGAACATGTGACAGTGTTGTGTAGAAGATGGTTGATGTCCAGGCACTGCAAAACCTGATTGTAATTGAATAGCTTGGATGCCATGGTAGATGTGTAGCTATATGAAATGCAAAGCGTGGTCTTCAGTTTAAAATATGGTGAAACACAGGACTGAACTTTTTGTGATTTAGAACATTGTAAATGTTTGAAGCGTCCTTTATTTGTAAATTTAAGTTTAAGAAAAAGACGTTTCTGTCCAGAACAGTCATCGTTTGTAACGCGTGCAGGCTTAGATAATCTGTGATAAGCGATGTCCTTTATAACGGAGTTCAGTATGCATTATGTGGTTGAAGAATCCATGTAGGTGTTCATTCTTGATTCGAATTGAAAAAGGAACAGAATAAAGTTTGCTGCGAATGTGACCCTTTTTGTTAACGTAAGGTAAAAGATATGAAAAAGTGGCATCATGTATGTAGGTTCGGTTGTATGAACGATGTCCTCGACTTCGTTTACGTAAGATGTATGTGCATTACTGAAACACTTGTAGAAATATAAAGATGTATGTGCATTAATGAAACACTCGTAGAAATTTAAAGATGTATGTGCATTACTGAAACACTTGTAGAAATATAAAGATGCATGTGCATTACTGAAACACTCGTAGAAATATAAAGATGCATGTGCATTACTGAAACACTCTTAGAAATATAAAGATGTATGTGCATTACTGAAACACATGTAGAAATATAAAGATGTATGTGCATTACTGAAACAGTCGTAGAAATATAAAGATGCATGTGCATTACTGAAACACTTGTAGAGATATAAAGATGCATGTGCATTACTGAAACACTTGTAGAGATATAAGGATGCATGTGCATTACTGAAACACTCGTAGAAATATAAAGATGTATGTGCATTACTGAAACACTCGTAGAAATATAAAGATGCATGTGCATTACTGAAACACTCGTAGAAATATAAAGATGCATGTGCATTACTGAAACACTCGTAGAAATATAAAGATGTATGTGCATTACTGAAACACTTGTAGAGATATAAAGATGCATGTGCATTACTGAAACAGTTGTAGAGATATAAAGATGCATGTGCATTACTGAAACACTCGTAGAAATATAAAGATGCATGTGCATTACTGAAACATTTGTTGATATAGATTGCGTTACAACACATTACCGGCAGTGAGATCAAAAGCTTGTATGTTCTGTAGAACGGAAGATCAATGAACAAGTTTGATTTCATTACATAACCACTGACATAGTTTAAGTTGTTATCCAGTATTTAAGTATCTATGTCCATCTGTCATTTTTGCCTGCCGACAGTTTTATCACATTCGAAATACGATTCGTATTGTCAACGAATAAGATTTTTATCAAAAAATTAAGAGATTTGATAGCGTTCACTGTTAAAAAGTGTTTTACGCCACACTCAACACTTTTTCAGTTATATGGTGGCAGTTTTAATGATGGTGGAGAGAACCCGGTTAACCGGGAAGAGACCACCTGCCTTCCGCATGTAAACTGGCAAACATTCTCACAAAAATCTGCTTTGGCTCCAGCGCGGATCGAACCTGCGCTGACCAGAAGTAAGAGACTTAAAGCGCGATGCTCTAACCACTCGTCCAGGGAGTCTGCCATAATGATAAAGATACATTATGTAATAGACAGATCAAAATTAACATTTCTGTAGCTTTTAAACAGAAGTACTTAACGTTACCAGTTAGGAGGTAAGAGTAGGAAATGTAGATGTTTTTAACACTTTATTTATCTGTCATCAACACAGGTATATGTTTTCAATGGCAATCATTAAACCGACATTTTTGTCGTTTAGAAAGCGACAAAGATAACACAATTCTAGTGCCATCATTTTTCAATAAAATTTCAATTGAAATTTTTATTTGAATACTCTCATAAGGTATACGTGCAGATAACAAACAATTAGGTTTTACAATCTTTATTAACTGAAAAGCGACAATATGACAATACTCATTCATGATTACCTCTTTACGTAAAATGAAATTACAAATGAAATTTTAAATGAAATCTGACATGTGTCACCTTATTTGTTTCATGTGCTGCAATTCGTCATTGGATAGCAGCCTTGAAGTCTCTGAAGGACTAATTTCGATTATTCGTTATATTTGAAATCACGTGATTTTTGTTCATGTTCATATATCAAGAGCTATATATCAGTTGCAGTCACTTAAGGTAAATAATTTTATTGATTATTTTCACAAAACAATTACACCCCTTCAACATAAAGTAAATCTTAAAAACTTATTAACTAGTGGAAACCTTGTGACATAGAAAAGCCAACATCATCCAGAGGTTGGCATGACTCAATGGCTGTAAAACCATTTAACATGTATTGGTTTTGTCTATGTAGTATGTTTGGGAACAGATAACACTATAACAACATATAAAAATCACAGATACCAAAGTACAAGGACTGTTTATGACACGCACATTTGTAACTTATTTGTACTTGGCTTTATTGATGATATCTTTATCAGTCTATTTATTGAATGTTCAAACCCTCAGTCATATCTCATTGTAAAACTATTTCTTTCATAAGTGTAATCTGCATCTCTTCTGCGTTTGCGCCTACTATCAATATGAAGCATTCTGCGGAACTTTCGCCGGAAATTCATATTACATAGAGGATAAAGGAATGGATTTAGAGTAGAGTTCAGATATCCGATCCATGTCATCGCTGTCATCAATTTCTGGCTTATACATCCATTACAAAAGGAAACGACAAGGAAAAGAGTAAAATATGGGAGAAAACATAAGGTAAATGCCCCCATTATAACGCCGAGCTGTCTAGCAGCTTTAATCTCTTTTGTCAAAGACGAGTGCTGTCTGATATTATTTATTCTATTTTTGATATTGAACATTGTAGATAATCTTCTAGAGGTATAATTTCCGAAAAGAAAAACACTTCGGGATTTGCCGTCACCGTCTTTACTGCCAGATTTAGAAACTGACACCGTTTGATCGAGTATCTGTTCCGTTTTACGAATATGTCTAATCCCATTTATCAAAGAATAGTTTCCCCTTTGAGAACTTAATACACCACTCTTTTTACTATTTATAGAATGTCTTTCATCACTGCTAGAGGTCAAACTTGGAGAAGAAAGAGACGGTTCATTACAAACACTAGGATTTATTACAATATCATTTGGTCTGATTGTCAGTGGAATGTGTTCCTGATAATAGAAGCGTTCTACCTTTTCCGTTGTGGGGTCCAGGACATTTTCATCATAGATATATTCTACACGGCATCGTGGGTTTAATCTACTTCTCTCGTTTGTACATTTAGATGCAATTCGGGGGTTTGGTTTTCTTTTTAGAATTATACAATTTCTTTTCCTGTAGTTACCTATTTGTCTTTTTCCATTTACTGGTCTGTTTGGGTAGGTGGTAAATTTTGTTGTTGTGTAGTAATTGGATTCATCTACCTGGATTTGCTGGTGATCATCGGTGTATGATTCTGCATGTCGTACACCACAACTTTCCCCTGACACCGGCTCACCGTCATGTATGTAGTTCATTGTATTGTTGGAGGATGGATATCTTTGGCCGAGCTCGAGAGCTGATCTTTTTCGAATTTCGTGAAACACTTTGCCGTACAGACTATACATCACTGCAAGTGGTAAATAAAAATTGAAAAATGCGGTCACAACTTTAAAAACGGAATCCGTTGCATACTCAGTATCACAGACATTTGATGGAACCGATCTGACCCCATGGTAAGCAAAATAATGCCATCCAACAATTGGAATAATCCAAAGAGAAGATATAAACCAAACTATTGAAATCATTACAAATGCCCTTTTTTTGGTTCTTTTACGTAGGTATCTTAGCGGTGACGTCACAGACCAGTATCGGTCAACACTTAAAATAAATAAATTCAAAATGGAGGCTGTGCTTGCGGTATAATCTATTGCTATCCAAATCTGACATACTGCCACTCCAAAGATCCAATTTTTGGTAAAGATGTACAGGGTACTCACTGGCATTACAAACATCCCAACAATCAAATCTGCCACTGCAAGGCTTACAATGTACATGTTGTTTACCTGTAAATAAAAAAAGCTTTGATTATAGGCATATACCAAGATTTAAATTTGAATTTTAAGTTGTGTTTTACTCCACACTCAACAAGTATTTAGTTATATGGTGGAGACCACCGACCAACCGCAAGTAAAATGGCAAATATTTCCACGGAAATCAGCTTAGGTCCCAGTGGGGCTCGAAACCGTGCTGACCAGTAAATATGTTTGAAACCTCGAAGTTTTTCCGTAGTCCCATGGACTTCGAGGTATCGAAAGTCAACTGTAAATCATGTGAATATCTGCATATTTTCATTTTTGGATAATTGTGTTTCCGTATCGGAATATATAATATGTCCACTGAAACGAGCAATTAGATATCATGACTTCAGGTTCATTATGTGTCCGAATAAATATACTCTCGAATATATATCCAACCCATATTAACCATCAAAATCAAAGTCAATGTATTTCATCAGTTATATATTAGCGGAAAAAAGAAACTGTGTATAGTTAAAAGTTAAATAAAAACATGAAAGTATTCTTTGATCGCTCTTTATTCTTAAAGGTATAGTTTAATATACTAAACGCGTGTTTGAGTACTCAACTTGTTAAATATAGCGTTCGATTTGCCTTGATGGCCAAAGCACACTTTTCTTGAGTTTCGAACCTAAGCGACACGTGGTTAGTAATCGATAAGAATTTCTTGCATTCATTGAAAGTATTCAATGTATTGAAACAGAAAAACAATGATTTTTGGAATAAAATTTTGATTGAGAGATGCATTGCATGATTGATAATGATCGTTTATGTGCTAATGGGATGCTGGAAGCTGGGATGTCTCAAAGCAATGTGGCAAGGCAGTTTTGAGTTCATATTAACACTGTAAATGTTTTATGGAGACGATATCAGTAAACTGGCACCGTTCAGGACCACCCATGACCAGGACGCCCGTGTGTGACGTAACGTCGGTAGGATACGTAAATATGGACGTCATATTTGCGTAATCGATTCCAATCGGTTTCTTTGACCGCTAGAAGCATCCCTGGGCGTAGGAGGCGTCGTCGTTTCTATGAGAGAGATTGGGGAAGTTCTGTTTACGGACGAGTCGAGACGGTCGTATTCGGACTAACCGTCGTGCCGTAGAACGATACATTGACGCCTGCGTTATTCAGTGACGCTAATTCGGTAGAGGGAGCGTTATGGTCTGGGGTGGAATTACAACACATGGACGGACCCCTTTGGTGATGGTGGAGAGCAATTTATTCGGCGTCCACTACCGTGACGAGATTATTTACAGAAGCAAAACGTGAATGTCATCGATGTCACCAGATTTATCGCCTATAGAATATGTTTGGAATGAAATGGAACGACGTCTACGTCAAGATCCAAACCGACTGCTACGTTGGACGCTTTGCGTGTGCATATGGTGGAACATTCCCCAGGCATTTCTGCATAACCTGATTCGTTCAATGCGTCGTAGGTCTGAAGAATGCACACATCTGTACGGTCAAACAGGCTTTTAAACTTGTCAAACTTTATTGCACTCCCTTAATTTCAATGGCTGTTCGTATCAACCATAATGGACATAATCCGCAACATAATATTTTGTAAATTAATCTATAAATGATATTACTAAATTACAGGGTTTCTTTTTTCGCTAGTATATATTAGTAAATAACTTCTGTGATCCACAATTTATATGTCATATTATATTATTTCATTTATTTTGGACCCTTTTTGAAAACTATGTCTTAGTAATTATGTGAATAATATTTACAACCACTTGCTCGTTAGCATTGCTGTTGGACCATTTGAGTCCATTAAGGTATACATAAAACAAAACACTAGTCTTTCGGTAACAGCTACTTGTAAAATGATGGTTTGTATGAATGGCACTATTGTTTAAGTTTTACTGACAAATTATTGACACAGGGATATCGAAAACCGCGTTTAATGTCAACGTTCCGCAAATTTTACGGTCGGTATAATAGTCTTGTTTGCGACTACTCTGTTTCACTAGGTGAAATGTGAAGTTGCCTTTTCGCTGGCGATTGTTGAGACGTCTGTACCAATTGTGACGAGGATACACTCCTCACGTGTTTCATTGGACTTGACTGTGGACTCACGGCGGGTGTGACCGGTCGACAGGGGATGCTTACTCCTCCATGGCACCTGATCCCACCTCTTGGTTTCCAGAGGTCCGTGTTTGTCTATTTTTACCGGATTTGTATCTATGTCCTGAACATTCTATTGATTTATACTTTGGTATCTTAAATTTTTTATAATTTTAAACTCCACAAAAGCTACAATAGTGGTATTGTCCAGAAGATACTCATCCATGACACCTGATACCACCACTGGATTTCCGGAGGTCCGTGTTTGTTTAATGTTCACCAGATTCGTATCTATATCCTGGACATCCTGAAAATCTATACTTTTGTATCCGAGATTTTTGTATACTTAGACTATACAGAGCATCCATTCTTTTACAAAAGTATAACTTTGGTATGATATTTGTAATATTTATGTTCATTTTACCAGGTGAAATACTTGGTTAAAGTTTACACTGTACTTTTATGTTATTTTCACCATATGCCATTTATGAATATTCTTATTCAGAGCCTCTATAAATAGTGTTGTACACTGTTTTAATACATTCATTCATTGAAAAACATTTCATAAAACACTACAAAACGGCGAAATTCATCATAAAATCTCTAAAGGAAGGACAATTTGTTAAACTATTTTTTCATTCCTGAATAGCTTTTCTATTGGTCTGCAAGATTTGAAAAACAGGCAGACATTTATGGTAAAACTCCCTCATTTCATTTGTCACATCGCTTTACGCCACAATTTTTGAAAGACCACTTTTCTAATTCCCCCTATAATTTCATTCAAGGTTTCCGTCAACCTATCGCCAAACTCCCTGCAATGCCAAATCTGGGCTGAACAAATGGTGTCAGTAGAACGAGGTTTTACTGTCTGCCTGTATGTACCGTACAACATTTACAGGTACCATATTTAGTCTCTATAAGAACAATATAGGGGTATACTGATATGTGGAATGCTTAGAAAATTATCCACAACATTAGATGACCGATGTGTATTGAGAAAAAATATTTGCTGGGAACAATCGGAAACCAGAGAAATCTTGGCATCATTTAGAGTTTTCCTGATTACGCATTCTACATCATTAAATAAACAATATAACAAATTAATTGTATTTTTAACACGTAAGATATTGTTATCATCTATGCATACGTATACATTTACCGATAAAAACCCTCAAATTCAGACTTTAATCAAATTCTAAAATAGCACATTTCCACTATTTTCAGTATTGATCGACTAATTTTTATCACTTTTAATGACTTTTAATTTAATTTGCTTTCTCCTTAAACACTTAAAGGCATTAATTATAAACGAAAAATAAGGTACTATTCTACTCTACTAGCCAGCGTTTTGCAAAAACCATCATGGAGAAAAATACTACTGTTGTAATCCTGTACAACATACGTGTTTATTAACATCCAACATTTAATCTAAACAGTATCAAGTCGAATCGTAAATTATTTTGACACTTTTTGTGTGAATTATATGTAAATACAAAAATGGAGAGAATATTGTCGGATATATTGGACAACAACGTTATTATATATGACGTATCAAAAATTGCAATATTCAATACATTTTATACTTATACTTTATAATTTTATGCTTATGTCCAAAATTTTTATTTGAATTTAGTAATTGCAAATAGATGTGCGATAGTTTATATTTTTGTTCAATAATTGAAAATATGAATATATGTGCAATAAAAATACTTATTTGCAATAGAAAATATTTATGTTCGAAATAAATGTGCACAAACACACACACACACACACACACACACACACACACACACACACACACACACACACACACACACACATATATATATATATATATATATATATATATATATATATATTATTTAAATACATATGTTTTTTTGCAGATAAATTTATGTTTTACATAATTATATCATTGTCATATTTCACAACCGTAATATACATATACATATAGACATTTTGATGCTTTAAGTTCTATTGCAACAAAAGGAATTATAATTCGTTTCGTAATCTACCACTGATTCCCAGAAAATCATACATACCACGCTGAAGTAAGAGGTACTAATAGTGAACTTTTAGAATTCATCGCTCTTGAATACATTATCTATCTAAGATACAATCGAAATAATGCAAATGCAAATGAAAACAATGGTTTTGAAGTTCACATCATATTTTGTAAGATTTAATGGAGACAAGATCAATTTCAGATTAAAGATAAAATGTTAAGTTATGGTAGCGAGATGAAATGTAAATTAATGGGAATAATGTGAATAACAGGAGTACGTTTAAGCAGCCTTGAATAAGATCCGACCGCAGAAAAAGTACATATGTCCTGTTATCACCACCATATGTATCAGCGGGGCAAATTTACAGACAGAAAACTGGTTTCGGTTTGTTTTTTAACATGGATGGAAACTAGTTCCGTTAGGTTTGATGTTTGTTTGTTGTTTTTATATTTCACTCATATGGAGACGTCACCAAATCCCGGTTTTGGGTTAGTTATGCAGTAAATGATAGGTTTGCGTTTTCCAAATAACAAGCACATTAGTACTCATTGTGTATTACTGCTTAAACCGGGTAGAATGTATATTTTGTCGAGTTTTACAGTATCTGAAACAGTATCTAATCTCTAATAAAGCATAGTGTCAAAACTTTATTGATAAAACAAATAATGTCACAGTAAGGATAAATTGAGAAAAGTGTTTAAAACCAGTTTAGTGCAATAAATGAATGGTTTACCAAACTATCAAACTATTTATAAACCAGGACCAACTTCAAGACGATAAATTCACTATTAGTTAAAGCATTCAATGCTTAAACCCAATGTCCATCAAAATTCCAGTGCTATGAAACATAAGCATACCAAAGTTATACTTCGGGGGAAAATAACATATACACGTTGTGAATATAGTGTCATGTACGAATAATTTGATCGAATTCGGGTCGCGTACCTGCTTCTCACCAATGCTACAGTTAGATCCTAGGATATTAGGATTGGACAGGGACGTATGACGGATGGTATGGTGGTAACAAGATTGGGCACGTAGGTTTTCTCCGGGCACTCCTTTTCTACTAGCAGTAAAGACCCCACGCCAACAAAATACATTTATATAAGTTGATCAATTATTGATTTGTGAATTGTTGGGAAATGCATTCAAATGTTAGACGTCTACGTAAAGATTGAAATGATTGTGGCAAATACCACAAAAAGGGCAGACAGAAAGATATAAAAAGATTTTATTTTTTACCAAAGACAGAAAACAAATTGAAAATACAACTGTCTCCGAGGGCGTAGTCGAATCATTTCTACATGAAAAATATTCCACCGTCTAGAAAGGTGTAAATTACCGTCTTGAACGTAGACAGAGCAACGATTAACATTATTATCCATGGATACGTTCGTGTTCGAGTGGTAAGTTCGTCACGATTTAAATCAAGAACCTCTCACGTAAAGTCAGCACAGGTGCGAGCACAACTGAGGCAAAATGAATTTGTGAAAAAAGTTCACCAATATTGTTGCCGGCTGCCTTTCTTGCGTATATTGCAACAGAGTTGTCTGCCCCTCTACCCACCTTACATCTAAAACTTACAAGGTGCAAAATATCATGTAGGTACAAAGGTATACTATATTGTGGTTTATCTTTACCGATAAATGTGTTGCATGCCTTATCTTTGAGGCCAAATGTTCATTTGAGCTTTTGATATCACTGTGTTGTCGTCTGTCGTCCATCCGGTGTAAACTATTTTAAAATCTTCTCATCTGAACATACTGAACTAATTTCTTCCAAACTTGGATACAATCATCCTTGGGGCACCTGCTTTAAGAAATGTGTTGCTTAAGGGCGTCAAGTAAAACATGATCGCCATGGCTCAAAATAGAAAAAAAACCAATAAACTTATTTTTAAATCTTGTTGTTTCCCTTTTAAGTGGCTTTTTCATGGCCATTGTATTGTATACAATTTAAAAGTATAAAAGAGTGTATGAAGGAATTTAAAAAAAAAAAAAATCCTTTTTTTGTTTTAAGTCCAGATAATCATTTCCAGCTCCGTGGAGCCACTGCTTACAATCGATTTCAAAAGCAAAAATGACCCTGCCTGTCAGTCGTGTTTACACACATTTCAAAAACGAGATATAAGGATATTTCACAAAAACCTTTTTTCACCAGGAAATTTGTGGGGATAAGGAATTTTTAAAAAACAATTTAAACCTTTTCCCACCAGACCTACTATTCAGAATACATACATACGACGCGCGTCAAAATAGGGCGGAATTCAGTATACTGGGAGATCAGATCAAAATTTAAAGCACAATACTCGGTTTTGGTTTCGATTCAGTTGATGGTATCTAATACAAATACACATACCAGGTTTTTACATCATGCCTATAGCTACTGTTTCCTTTCTCAGCAATGCTATTTTAGATTATTTTCTCAAGTATAAAATATCCAGTTAAATACACGAACATGTTAGAAAAAGAACCATTAGTGAATAATTGTGGGGACTTTACAATTTAATTCAAATAAACCAAATTTCAATGTATCCATTTTGAATTGAGATTATAAAATTCGTTCAGCACGAAAACTGATAATTAGGACAATAGAAAAGGTGTAAATATTGATTATTTACATTTTAATTGTACTTTATTTACAATAGGTTCTTTCCGATCAAGCAATGTCAAGTGAACGTGGTTGATGTAATGAAAGAGATTACCTCCACTGACAGCATAATTTCTAAATACGAGAGCAAAGATTGCAAAACTTCTCATATACATGTACTCATTACTGACAATTGCATCCAACCTAACAAAACGTTCATTTTCTACTCAGGTTCGAAAACTTTGTGCAAATCTACCAACTAAGTATACGCTATTGAATGTTTTCTTTGTGGGCTATTATATGTGGGTGAAACCAAAGGAAAGTTGATTAGTAGAATGTCCGGACATCGATTCCAGATTAATCATGTCGGTAACTAGTTACTATACAGACACTTCAATTTGCCTCATAATTCTATCCTTTCTCCAAGAGTCCGAATTTTAGTAAAGATACATCATCTCACAAACAACCCCAACTTAAGCATCCATTTTCGACGAAAACGGGGGGAACTCCGGATTCGACAGCTCGGAACTGCTGCACCATATGGATTCAATGATCATATCGATAGCGTAGGGAACCTTACCAGTCCTGGATGCCAATCAGTAAATGTTTTAAATCTATTTGACCGAACCAGTAGAACATATCGTAGCTCAAGGAAATATTACAAGCCCGAGATGTCTCATTCGATGGTCTTCTACCATTTGTCAATCGTCAATTAGGTATCCATCATATTCAGTTGCCTTTGCGTTGGCGGTTGTTGAGACGTCTGTACCAATTGTGATGAGGATACACTCCTCACGTGTTTCATTGGACTTGACTGTGGACTCACGCGGGTGTGACCGGTCGACAGGGGATGCTTACTCCTCCATGGCACCTGATCCTACCTCTTGAATTCCAGATGTCCGTGTTTGTCAATTTTTACTGATCTGTATCTATGTCCTGGACATTCAATTGATTTATACTTTGGTATCTGAATTTTTTATATTCGTACAAGACTGTACTCACTCCCGTTGAAAAAATTACATGACTTGTTCAAATCTACGATGACAGTATGTTTTACTGCAGAGTATCGATTTCATATCATTTTGGACATTTCATACAACAGATTATTCAAAGCTGTCAGGACTAATGAACATAAAGAAACGAGTAATCACCTGTTCCTCAGGGTTAAATTTGCCAATAAGAACATTGACGCTTTGAATATAAGTAGAATTTGGCACCAAAAATCCGTCCAAAGTAAGATCCCTCCATACTTCCAATACAATGATTCACCATGTGTTTCCTATAGCTATACACGTTCACTGCCTCTAAAATCTTCAATTACAAAGCTAGCCTGCAGCAACTCAATTTACCCAGCTCTCCCCAGAACCTTCCACCTTGTACTCGTTCTACATCTAAGTTCATGTACGCTCCATGTGACCATGTGGTGACAGGTGATCTCTACATTGTGCGTAACAGAAAACTGAGATATCTTTATGCAAAGGCCCAAAATATAGGGAACCTGACTCGTTTACATGGCGCCAAAACTTTAAAATTATTATCGACGCATGTGAAGAGTACGCTATACGCTGTGCTATGAAAGAAGATGTCGAACTTGATACTCTTTCAGAGTGGATTAAGTCGATCAGTAATGTTCCTAAACGAAGACTTACACATTCTGTCAACACAAAATACGATTCAGTTTTTCGTGATCCTGATGTTGTCAGAGTACTTTCAAGTCTCCCTGAAATATAAAAAATCTCAGATACCAAAATATAAATCAATAGAATATCCAGGACATAGATACAAATCCGGTAAAAATGGACAAACACGGACCTCTGGAAACCAAGAGGTGGGATCAGGTGCCATGGAGGAGTAAGCATCCCCTGTCGACCGGTCACACCCACCGTGAGTCCACAGTAAGTCCAATGAAATACGTGAGGAGTGAATCCTCGTCACAAGTGGTACAGACGTATCAACAACCGCCAACGAAAAGGCAACTCAACATTTCTCTTTGTGAAACAGAGTAATCGCAAAAAGACTGTAAAATTTGCGGAACGTTGATATTAAACGCGGTTTTCGATATCCCTGTGTCAATAATTTGTCCGTGAGTACTTTACCTCTGTATATGAAATCTTCATATGTTGTACACGCCCTGATATATCGGATCATTTGTGAAATATAAACTCCATATACGGGTGACTGAGGGATATTACTCCTTAAATGTGGAAAATTTACGATGGGAAAGCCGAAATCGTCGCGTCTATCGTATAGTTTAGTTGCCAATTTCCCGTTTGTGTCTATATTAAGGAAAATATATTATCGTTCCTGCTGACTAAGCATCTAACAACTTCACATTTGTCTGCAGGTGGTACTACTATAGTATTCTACAAGAGGAACTTGGACTCAACACGCTTCCTGGAAACCCTACATACTCTCTCACTGATTGCTCTACCTCTGAAATATTAGATAATCATAAATCCGTTCTCACTTCGTTTAGAATACCCACAAGTGACGCGGAGATTGAATTGCCATACATTCTTGGATTCCTAAAAAGATGCACAAAAATCTTCATAAACAGATTGCAGACATAAATAATTAGTGTTAGATTATGATGAACCTTAATTTGTGAAGGAACACTCCGATTCCAATAACAAGTACACTGAAGACGATATTATCAAGATGCTAGGGTTTCTGGTAGTCAACATCTTCGTGGTTTTTGCGGGAAAAGTTTTGAAACAAATTGCCAGCATACCAAAGGGTACCAATTAAGCAAATCTCTTGTCTGACATCTTTTTTTGTATTCATATAGAGCAGATTTTATACAGTCTCTGCTCTCCAAAGGAAACAATTAGTTAGCATCTCGGTTCAGTTTCACTTACAGGTATATCGACAACGTTCTGTCCATAGATAATTCAGAATTTCAGATTACCTCGGCCAGATGTATTATGTCGAGCCAGAGATCAATGAGACGACAGAGAGCAACACATCTGCTTCTTACCTAGATTTACTCCTGTCAATTGGAAAGGACGGTCAATTTCACACCCATCTTTATGACAAACGCGACGATTTCAATATCACGAACTTCCCATTTCTATGTAGTAATATTCCATCTTCTCCTGTCTATGGCGTATTCATTTCACAAATTATACGTTATGCTAGGGGATGCTCTTCTTATGAATGTTTTATTCTGAGTGAAACGACTCGCCAATAAACTACTAACACAAGGTTACGAAATTTATGGGCGATACGGGAATCTTGTTAAACATTATGAAGTCACCCTCTCGGTAATATTAAACAGTATTCTGGAACACGACCACAGACACTGACTTCCTTTCGCCAATCGTGCATTTCACCGAACTTGACCTTTTTACTAAACTTGCTCTTTTCACCGAATGTTACCATGGAACATTTGCGATGGGTGCAGCATGCCAGCAGGGGACGCTGACTCTTTTCGGACACCTGATCCTATCCCGTTTGGGATTCGCAATTGCTCTTCATGTTGAGACCATTTGCACATCTAATTCGTCGTGTTCTAATTGACTTGAGTTTCGATTATTAATTGGTACTTTTTCATTTTTACTTACAGAAAATAAACAACACACAGAATAAAAACTTTTTACACTGTTTTCTTTCGACATTCGTAAGGAAGAAATTTATATTTTCGACGAATGAGAACAACTTGTCGGCCTTTCTTTGTAAGAAAGCATACACTGTCTGTATCGCTGTTTATATTTCATTCATAGATGGAACAGATGGTGGAAATTCTGTGTCATCACTATCGTCGTCATTTTGGGTTTCATTTGCTTTATTTTTCAAATTCATTACATTTGTATTGTCACTAAGAATCTCGCGTACCCATACACTGCTTTCACTGTTTACATATTCCTCCACTTATGTGTCAACAAAAATCGTGCGAGTGCGAATTGAGAAATATCGATAGAATAGTAATATAATATAGACAAAGAATTCAAAAAAGACAAACACACAAAATGTTGCCACTTTAATTGACCGACCCATCCCGCTTCAAAACTCTGAGATCAGTAACTGTAAAGTATTTCCCCTCATGTCAATTCCCATCTACAACCCACGGACCAACAAAATAGTAATGTTTCTAAAGTTTGTTCAAATTGCGATGCCACATAAAAATTAATGAGTTTAACCTAGTTTTTCTCGAAACTCGTATTAACTTAAGGAAAAACTTTGTATGATTGAATAGAAAGATTAATTCGTACAAGTCCCCCAGCTGAGGCATGGCTGAACCAAATATGGTTAAACTAATGAAGAAATTAAACAAAGAAGACTCAGTATAATAAAGAAATACCAAGAAATACCATGGGATATCCGAATCTCCATTAGAACACGACAAATTAGATATTAAAACGGTCTCAAATCAAAGAACAATTGATAATCCCGAACAAGATGAGGCCAGTGTCCGGAAGGACAAATGTAACTAAAAAGGGGAATAACTTTAATCATAAGGGTTGTAGTCCTGCTATTTTTGAATGTGACATTCCGTCTTCTTAAGATGTATACTTGCACAAAAATATTATGAATCTAGTAGAACAAATGAGGACGATATAGCCCGGGCAAAGACGGACAGACGCAACGCAAAAGTATAGTCCCCCAGGGAACTGGTGGGGACTAATTAAACACCAACATATCGGAGAAATTATCGTATGATAAAATGTCAACATACAGACCCCACATTATGTAGGGCAAAAAAAGTGTCGGGCGGACACTGGCAACTACACTACAGCAAACATGATCATTTCCGCTGTACGTTTCGGCTTTTATATCCTGAAGTAGTAATGTTCCCAATCACCTGAGTTATTGTTCCGAGCAATGATTTAATTTTATATAAGCAAGCTTGAGGGATTTCCATCTTTACACAAAATGCTTCAAAGTCAATTCAATTTACCATAAAACAACCTCATATTTTAGTTCAACAGAAGGAAATCGTTGTAACTTGTAAACAAATAAAAATGTGACCTCTGATTCTTAGGTCCGGAATGCTTAAGAATTTTCCTAATTTACTTACATGTGAAATACATTTCTGTGGATTTATCAGAACATTTTGTCCATCAGGAATAAACAGTTTATTTGTTTGAACTAACTGTTCTGAAGGTTAGTTAATCTGGAGATATAAGATTGTATCACTCCTGGGAAATTTGATTTTATCGGAAACTGAATTATATTTCTGTGGCATGAGACTCCCATTTTGATATATTATTTTTAAAGTAGCAAAACTCTGCACAAACTCTTCGGCAGTAGGTTTTACCAATCAGGAGATGGGATGTTTACTCCTTCATATATATACAAAGATTAGAATAGATGTATTTTCATTTTCAGTTACGATTGCCTCAATCAATTCTCGCCAATTTTATTATCCATATCATGTCATATCATATTTTGGCAGCAGTGACAAAGGCGCACTCTGTGCATATCAATTTCTTGTTGATTTCTTCACAAGAGCATCTGGTTTCATAAAACGAATGTGTTAATATCAGATTTGACAGCACCCCTAGGTTTTTGTCAAATCGAGTAAGTTTGATTAGACACTAGAGGTTTTAATTTGCACATTAGAGTATTATCAGACTGAAATGTATGGAAGCAAATTCTATGATTACATCATTTAGTATTCAATCATGAGAATAAGCATGTCTTAAAGACAGACTACGTCATTCGTGAGTCCATAGGAGAAAAAACCATATCTATTACGATAAACGCGACGATTTCGGCTTTCCCATCGTAAATTTTCCACATTTAAGTAGTAATATCCCTCAGTCACCTGCATATGGAGTTCATATTTCACAAATGATCCGATATGCCAGGGCGTGCACAACATATGAAGATTTCATATACAGAGGTAAACTACTCCCTGACAAATTATTGACACAGGGATATCGAAAACCGCGTTTAATGTCAACGTTCCGCAAATTTTACTACTCTGTTTCACTAAGTGAAATGTTGAGTTGCCTTTTCGTTGGCGGTTGTTGAGACGTCTGTATTAATTGTGACGAGGATTCACTCCTCGCGTGTTTCATTGGACTTGACTGTGGACTCACGGCGGGTGTGACCGGTCGACAGGGGATGCTTACTCCTCCATGGCACCTGATCCCACCTCTTGGTTTCCAGAGGTCCGTGTTTGTCCATTTTTACCGGATTTGTATCTATGTCCTGGACATCCTATTGATTTATACTTTTGTATCTGAGATTTTTTTATTTTAAATGTTGTGACAGACTAACAGTAAACGCGACTCTTTACTTTCTTCCAACTCTTGTAGGATACATTTTCAAATGCCTAAGTTAGGAATAATTTTTCGGAAAGTGTGTATTAATTAAGAAACAATTGTATAAAACAGAGTGCAGATGCCAAAAATCAACATTTTGTGCTTACATGGGAACTGAAACAAGACATGGTTTCTGATTACTTTCCGATCATCTTCGTAGATGTCTACGAAATTTGCTGGTTGAGTGAAGTTACAAGAAAAATTCGCACACAAGACGAATCTTACCAAGACAAAGACCTAGACCGACTGAGTGACAAACCTCACCCAACAATTCACAGAAGAACACTTTTGTATTACAATTATATTTCATATATAAGCTTTCCTATGTCAAGATACTATCGTTTATGTTTAAAAATCATGACGTCATACTACTAGTGGCATTCAGTGATAAAAATGTGAATGATGTTTATGCAGCAGTTATATACAAATAAGAATGTCCTTACATCATATTAAGTTATTTTATACTAAAGTGATATTTCGCTGGGATTTAATTTCTAAATTTCACAAAAGCTAAGATTGTCATTTTTTAGAGTGGATACTCTTGTATCATATCACTATTTTCTTTCTGAAATATACATTTATCATTTAATTCGAGTTCATTTGTCGAACTGATGAAGTCTGATTGACAGAAACGATCGTCTTGATTGTGTTGGCCTTTTCAGTAACATTCTAACTTTGGTGATATATATAATTACTACATCGGTAATTTTCATTTTATTTGTCCGAGAGTACTTTCCGTGTACATTTGATAGGAATATTTGGAACCGCTGACGTTACAGAAGCACACGAAATCATAACACCACGTTATAATAACACCACGTTATAATAACACAACGTTATATAAAGTGAACGACAGGAAGTAGTAAAAATAGGACGCTTTATATTGGCGGTATTTCTAGAGAATTCACATTGAGATCTCGTACCTAACAGACAGGGGATAAATTGCCACATAAAGTGTAAAATTTTATGAAAATGTTTACAAAATGGCTGTGGTTGTGCCTTGCCATTTTAGTGAATCTACATTGAGAGCTTATGTTTGATAGACAGGGACTTAATTAGAGCGTGACGTATAAATTGTTTTAAATTATTAAGCGGACCAAATGGTCGTCACTGACACTGTTAGTGAATTAACATTGAGAGCTTATGTCTTAGAGACGGGGACGGTATAGAAATTGATATAGATAAGCCGACAAAATGGCCGACCCCTTAACGTACCCTATGAATAAATATTGAGAACTTACAGGCATGGGTTTAATCATTGCAGCGTGATTATAAATTGACATAGATAAGCCGGCAAAATGGTCGTCCCCCTGACGTTTCTGTGAATTAACATTGAGAGCTTATGTTTAACAGACACGGATTTAATTGGCAGCGTACAGTATAAATTGATATAAATAAGCGGACAAAATGATCGTTCCGCTGACGTGATTGCCACTAGAGCCTTTAATAAGCTTTCACTTACGTTCACCTAGCAGACAAATCAATGATTATCACATCGTCAGACGATAGGCAATCCAATTTGATGTACAAATATGTTACAAATACACTAAAAGATATGTCTTCCTTCTTAGGTTCAGTTCACACACTTTCATACTTAATAATATGTTGACACATTTCATGAATGTTAGAAGTATATTTAACAATATAGACCTTACTGATGGTTAATTAACTCATGTCAACATACATATACTGAAACCAATGACTTAGGACTTACTGATATTAACAATTAACGATTGGAAGCTTTCTGTCACCCAAACGGCATCCATATTGACTACATATGATCTCTGAAACCAGTAAAAGTCAAAGTGTTCAATTGTAGATATATATATATATATATATGTTGTTGATGACCATTGCCTGATGAGCGTTTGTAACGCGAAAAGGGGGGGGGGTGGTACGTTTACAGTGTAATAATGGCGCAATGTAAGTTAATAAAACTTAAAACTGTTTTGTGGTGTGGCATTCTGTATTTTTATATTTAATTTTCTTTACGTTTTCCAAGGACTTTCAAAATAACTTATATAAGAGATTATATATATATATATTGGCATATATATATATATATATATATATATACATATATATATATATATATATATATATATATATATATATAATAACAAATTTTGGCAATCAAAAGTATAGGTTGCCGTTGCATTTTTACTTCAAATTTTCACATTGTTTACAACTCGTAAGTATTCCGCACCAAGGGAAAATATCTATTCTCAATATGACCCCCTCCTTTTACAAATTTTCAACCGTCAACCCTATAATTTCAAAGTACTACCAATATTCATGTATCTTTTTGTCTCACCTTTATTTCACTTATTAATGGCAAAACTAATTTTTTCATTTAATGACCCAATCAGATCACTGGGCTCATTTTACGCTACGCACACAACTTTGGGTGTCCAAAATGTCTGCGCCCGATGTTTGTTTTAAAAAACAAACAAAGCTGGGTGTTTTTCCTATAGATTTAATCCAAAACATTGCCAAAAATGGTCATTTTTGCATTTTTTGGAAATCTCACTAACTGTACACTAAGCCCCCTTAATAATGAGGATGGGAACCCAACCTGAAGAGAAACACAGTCTATAAATGTGTAACACAACCTACCAGCTCTCAATCCCATTCATTGATATTAACAAATAAATGCATTATATGAAGAAGTTGTCTGTTTTTTCTTTCATGATTTTCATTCAGAATTGTTTATAACACATATACTTCATTATTTTGAATGATTTCATACCATTATTTACCGAATATTGACCATGAATATCATATAAGGGTAGAAGGTACCCCTTAATAATGGAAAAAAGTGACAAAAATATACCATTTTCCATTCTTCACAAAAACTTAAAAATTTGGAATCATTGCTTAATGAGCATGGAACCAATTAGGCACCAGAAGTAAAGAAGTAATTTCTGAAGCTACTTAAAAGTTAACCATGTCATTTTTTATTATCATTCAATTGCTTTTATTGACAAGGAAATGAAGTGCACCCTTAAAAAAAGTGTAAAACTACTGGGAAGGGGATACCCTTACATACAACACATATTCAATAGACGTATTGTGTTAAATTTATATAAAATATGTTATGTAATCATTTTCAACATGTCCATGTTTTGTTTCATCCCTTAATTACAGTCTCATGATGTAAGTAATTAAATACAGAGGGCAGATAACTGAGTCTGACTTTAAAATGACTGATGACACTTAAATGGGTGCAAAAATGATAGTCAAATTGCTTTTAAAAAGGATGATATGACCATATGTATAGTTTCTAGTTTTCAGATGAAAACCTAAGTCAAATTTTAATTATACTCAAGTTTTTGAAACACAGTAAAAAGTCAATATCAGGTGTTAATTTTTGTCTGGTATGACACCAAGAGAGTGTTAAGTGACATTTGCTGGAAGGGGGGGGGGGGGGTGAAAAAGGTGATTCAAAACAAGAAATGCATGACTGAAAATTTAGAAAACTTTATGAAAACATGCAACTTGAATGAATATTAGATGGAGTTTAATACGGAAAAAAAATATAATTGATACTTTATAATTATCTTTACCAGGTACTTGAGTATGATAATTAGATAAAAATCTCTTATTGGACAATATTTCCTGGATTTAAGAAATTGAAATATTCCTTCTACAGGTTAAAATGTTGTTAGATTTATGAAAAAAAAATGTTAAAAATGCCCTTTTTTCTAAAGAATAATTTTTTAATATAACTAATTATCTATTACCCAAATTTAAAACACAAAATGACCTAACCACAATATGGAAATTCTTGTGTACAGATCAGCATAAGGGGGGGGGGGGGGGGGGGTGGTATTTAAATTAATTTTTATACTGTTTACAGTGTATATGGCATGGATGAATAGTAAACTGATGAGACTTAAATGCTGAAAATGCAAGTTTTAATACAATTTTCTTAAAAATGAGATTGGTTTTTAACCACTTCAGATACAGTACATATATACAACTAAAGGTACAAAATACACTGCATTGAGGTAAAATGACATGGTCCAATATGTAGATTTTGCCCTCAAAAGAAGAAAATCAAGCCAGTCTTTACCTCAAAAAATGTCTGATTTTATATTCAAATGAGTTAAAATTTACAATAGAATACATCATTTCCAAGATAATTTTTTGCTAAAATTAGTCACTATGCATAACCATAACTATATGATTTTTTTTATTATAAAAGAAAAGAACATGTGCATGTTTGTAGGAGAGGGTGGGGGTATACATACTTGAATTTTCCCAAGTTACAGATGGAATTTTTGACCAATAAAATATAAAATATTAGTTTCTAGGTGTAATATAAAACATACAGGATAAAATTAAGAGATCTCAAAATGCAACAAATGCATAATAATGTGTGTAGAGGCAGCAAACAACCTATATAAATTTGCACTTGTGAACCCCCAATAAGGTGACCCATTTCATAGAGACCCTCAAATCTGTTTAAAAGTATGAGTAAAACTGAATGAATAGGCAATTTAGGTGATAAAAATTAGAGAAATGACTTATTTTAAGAGCTTCATAAACCAGCCTACATGTGTCAAATGTGAATTTCTCTATAGGACAGACACCACCAAATATTTTCCCATAGGCCTCAATGCTAATTTACCAAAAACTCTCTGGTCACTGTCATCTCCCATGTTTATTATATCTGGGTCAAATAAGTACCCTGTGGTGAAAGATCAATATTTTTAGATAACAAAATTTGCAATCAAAAAGTATAGGTTGCCGTTGCATTTTTAACTTCAAATTGTTCACCTAATTTTCACTTTGTTTACAACTCGTAGTATTCCGCACCAAAGGAAAATATCTATTCTCATATGACCCCGATCCCTTTCAATTTTCAACCGTCAACCCTATAATATTTCCAAAGTACTAACCAAATATTCATGTATCTTTTTTATCACCTTTATTTCACTTAGTAATGGCAAAACTAATTTTTTTCATTTAATGACCAATCAGATCACTGGGCTCATTTTACGCTACGCACAACTTTGGGTGTCCAAAATGTCTGCGCCCATGTTGTAAACAAAGCTGGTGTTTTTCCATTTGATGTACAAATATGTTACAAATACACTAAAAGATATGTCTTCCTTCTTAGGTTCAGTTCACACACTTTCATACTTAATAATATGTTGACACATTTCATGAATGTTAGAAGTATATTTAACAATATAGACCTTAACGATGGTTAATTAACTCATGTCAACATACATATACTGAAACCAATGACTTAGGACTTACTGATATTAACAATTAACGATTGGAAGCTTTCTGTCACCCAAACGGCATCCATATTGACTACATATGATCTCTGGCAAGTGTTCAATTGTAGATATATATATATATATATATGTTGTTGATGACCATTGCCTGATGAGCGTTTGTAACGCGAAACACGTGTCGCAATGTAAGTTAATAAAACTTAAAACTGTTTTGTGGTGTGGCATTCTGTATTTTTATATTTAATTTCTTTACGTTTGGATTTCAAATAACTTAATAATATATATATATATATTATATATATATATATATATATATATATTATATATATATAATATATTATATATAATAAGGGATAGGAATACTTTGGTATTATGTTTATAATATGTGTGTATTATCTACGCCTGTGATACCTGGCGTTTTACTTTATATGTCAAAACTAACTCTGCTGAATACTACTGCCTTTAACCTTTGCCTTGTTTTATTGCCTTTGCCTTATACTGGTGCCTTTTTTCCTGTCTATTTTTACTGCCTTTGCCCAATAGTGCTGCCCTTGTCCTCTACCTAACACTACTGCCATAGCCCAATGACACTCAGTGGTTACATAAGATAAACATTTTTACTTCAAGCTAGGAATGCTATTTGGAATTACTGTTATAAATTAGGCTTCAGTAGACAACATGAATGTTCTCATTTGTCCTTTTTGTGGAAAATGTAATATCTATTTTTCTGTATTAAGGAGATGTCTCTTACCACTTATGAGTCATCATTGATTACGGTATTATGTAATGCAAATGATGAAAGTGAACTGTAACTGTTTTGCCAGTGTTAGTTGTTGATAATATTACAACTTTCTAAAGTTCAAAGTATGCAGTAAGATATGTGATCGACAATACGGTTGTTATCAAAGAGTCGCGGTCTTCTCTAGATCTCTGGTTCGTCATTATGTAGGTGATATATTTTGTAACAAGAGATGTGTTGCAATTTTCCAAGAAAGGTGATGGATGATATGAACACTCTTTCCACTAAATACTTGATTCTTTGACGCCATGCATGCGTTACTAAAAGCCCACTTTGAGATAAAATCAGACAACTGCAATAAAACGGCAGTTTGAGGAACTAAGCCATAATCTCCAACGTATCATTTTTGTACTCCAGTATTGAGGTATATTCCTGACTTATTTAATTACAGCACGTTGTAATACTTACAATATCTTGTCAACATAGTGTCTTTTGTATCTATCTTTCAACTTCATACCTTTCATACTTGCAATCGAGGTACTCTAACATGTAAATGAATATTGTTTTAGTAAAATATGTAATTTTCATTTCCCAAATGTTTTCAGGGACGTGAAAACAGACGAAACAGGTATCCCAACTTGTGGTCGTTTATCTAGAGCTCGTTACTAAAATGACAAACGTTAACAAATTCATAATGAGTACCTTTCCACTGTACGATTGATGATCTTTATACGAAACTTATTTTCTGAAATGTAATATCCTCAGATTATCATGTGGATGAGTCAAAAGCTCACATAAACGTCTGACAAAGCAATTTACAGAGATACCTGCTTTAGCGACCACCTGTGTATAAAGACCACATGGTCACAAACACCTTTTTTGTACAGATCAACCTCTATGTAAAGATCACCTCCCTGTAGAAAAAGATTTTCTTGTGTCTTTAAGGAGGTATATATATACAAGTAACTACTAGGTCGTTGTCACTTATGGTGGACTGTTTAGTCCCCGTGGGTATACATAAACCTGGTACCTGGTTTTTCAGTCCCCGATGGTATACTTAAACCTAGTACCTGGTGTTTCGGTACCAGCTTATAATCTTATAATAAAGTAATATTTCGCACTGATAGCACCATTTAAAATTCTAATTTTTTTCTAAAGCTAAGATAGCAATATATAGCAGTCATTGCATCTTAAAGTTTAAGTTTAATCTATATCTAATTTACAACGACGGAAAACAAGTTACATCAACTTATCTAAATGTCTCTCGTAAGCTGTGGACCCGAAGTCACCATATTTACTCAATACTCAAGCTCGACTATATTTCACCAGCTGTTCATCTTATACTAAAGTAATATTCGGCACTGTTATTTTTTTTACAGTGGTTACTCTTAGACGGATTTCGGCTATACTTTTAGAGATATTATTTGGCCTTGTATGATACCACTTTCTCTTTAGAAAATACACATTCTTTTCAAATTGGAGCTCAACTGATGAAGTCTAATTGACAGAAACGATATCGTCTTGAGCATTATAACTTTGGTATTATGTTTATAATATTTTTGACAATATAATTGTTTGTAAAACTTCCAAATTTGAATGAATAAGACACATTTTTATTTTATATCATGCACATTATAAAGTTGTTCACCACACTTATGATTTTTCTTCTAAAAATCGAATAAATACGTTTGGTACTCAAAATTTGATACCTAAGCAGACATTTTTTTTCCCGAAGTTTTCTTCAAATGAGTAATATCTTTCATCTTTATTCATAATTGTATGCCATCAACATACAAACACGTTCAGTTAAAGAATAAATATTGCGTGTTTTTGCCTTAAAACCATGAAAAGTTAGTTGAGCTTGCGTACTGAATTAATCTGGTGACTTCCGGCCCTGATGTTGGGGTGGGAAGAAGCTTCTTATCAGAGGAAACCGTAGTATGCCGAGAAAACACACGTGTCCGACATGGCGACCACCATACCATCCCACATGCTCTCCTGTCCAATTCCAGAATCGAGCCCGGGTTGCCTTGGTGCGAAGTAATTGCACTACCACTTCTCTACCCGAGCATCATCTATTACAATGTTACATTAAACTGGAAGGGTTTTCCAATATAAAAAGACTATTAAAATACGATTTACTTCATCCAAATAAATCTTTATCTATGATAACTTAGAAAGGAAGTTTTATCTGTGGATTCTTATGTGCAGTCAAAGCTAAAAGGATATAAATATAACAACACAAATGATGAAATGAGTTATTATATGCGTGTTTTTTCTAAGTCCAAGGACTATGATTAACTCTGCAAAACATCTTCAGACCGGAAAAAATAACTTGATCTGTAACTGGTCATGATAAAAATATATACTAAATATCAAATCAATATATTCAAGAATAACGTAAAAGGTGCGGAAAACTGATTTGCCTGACTGAGGGACGGACGGACCGAGTGCAAACCTGGCGAGTATTTATCAACCTAGATGAGTAGTACATAATAAAGTATTCCAAATGCTAAAATCGATGATGATGACGATGATGAAGATGATGATGGTGATGATAGCGATTATGTGTCTTAACAAAAATGCCAAACAAATGCCCAACACGATCGTTTCTGTCAATAAAACTTCATCAGTTGAGCTCCAATTTAATTCGAGTGTTAAACAGAACGTGGTATCATACAAGACCAAAACAAAAACCCTGAATGTATTCTTAAATCCAAGAGTAACCACTGTAAAAGATGACTATCTAAGTTTTTAAGAAGTTTAGGTGCTATCTATTAAAAAATTAGTATGAAAATGAAGTAATAAATTGATAAAATAATCCATTTTATCAACAATAAATCACTTTTAAACGAGCGTCGTCCTTTATCTTTCTATCTTAAGATTTCTCCTACATTTATTTAAAGGGGCATTACTGAAACAATGTATTTTGATTTTTTCTATTTTTACTTCTTGTATTTAATGTAAAATAAGAGCTATACACAGGCATAAAAAATCTTATATTTGTACAAAATGTGTGAAAATAAAGGCAGGTCCAGTGTAGTATTCATATACAGATAGTAAGGTTGGGTTAATCAACTACAAAACTTTCTCAAGCAATTTTCAGAAAATATATAGGGATTTAAAAGTTGTTATGCCTGTGTTTATCTCTTTTGTATTAGAGTTTATCAATCTAAGTAACAAAAAGGAAACATTGGAAAAAACACAACTAATGCCCATATAAGCTATCCACATTCCTATGTATTAAATATGATTGTGGTACTATCTTAAATGAGGAATTACAAAGACAAAATGACAAAAGTGTATATTAAGCAGTTGGAAACAGGCCTATATCTGATAAACCTGGTACGACCATTTGTCAAATAGAAAATAAATTAAATGTAGTGATCCAGAAAAATTAAATATAAATACAAGTGTCCGTCTCTGTCTAAAAAGGATATTATTTTATAGCCAGTGTAATTCAAACTGATTTCATGTTAGAACGGTTAAGATAAGACACACACACTTGTAATCTGCGAGGTCTGACTATCTAAATGAACATCCAATCTGTAAGTAATATCATGATCAGCTTTTGACATATCTAACACGTCACTGACACATTGCTTATGGTCAACAAATCCTTATAATTATACGAACAGCCATAATGTACATAGTTTGATGACAAAAAGCATGATTAGGCTGATCAATGACGAAGCTGTGGAAGAATAAAAACATAAAATGCTGACTATAAAACCAGTATTTGAATGTTTGCTAACATAGAATTACATGTCTCTGTTATTTGTGACAGATTTGAAGGAAAACATATAAAGATAACATTGAAATCACAGATACCAAAGTACATGTATCAATCCTCAGGATGTCTAGGATACACGCCCGCCGTGAGTCCACAGTCAACGTCAAATGAAATAAGTGAGAAATAAATCCTCGTCACAACCATATCATGTCATCATTTATATCTGTGTAGTGTTACTGTATAACATATGACGAAACACCTGCTATATATCAAGTCATATCATGTCATCATTCTTATCTGTGTAGCGTTACTGTATAACATATGACGAAACACCTGCTATATATCAAGTCATATTATGTCATCATTCTTATCTGTGTAGCGTTACTGTATAACATATGACGAAACACCTGCTACATATCAAGTCATATTATGTCATCATTTTTATCTGTGTAGCGTTACTGTATAACGCTAAGGGTCTCTTAAGGGTGGATAGATTTTCAGGTAGAGTCATTTTATTTTCATTTGAGAAATTATGTTATGGTACCTTCGAGACGACTTGAATATACATGTTGTATAGCTAAATCGACATAAAATGAAAATCAAGAGGTAGGATCAGGTGCCATGGAGAAGTAAGTATCCCCTGTTGATTTGTAACACCCGCTGTGAGCCCACAGGAAGGTATCGTCCATCAGCCATTATCGATTATTTCTGGAAAGAATATCTATATATATATCTGTCAATTACAACTGAAACTCTAAAATCGTAGATAATGTATAAAGTTACAGATACAAATGTTTTTATACGCAAGGATATATCATTATGCCTCATTAATAAAACAACAGTCAGGGATTGGTTGACAGCCGTCACGTGTCAGGAAGACTACATTTCATGTCTCCCTCGCGTGCGTCATGTCTCCCTCATGCGAAAACCCGTGCAGCTTATTCGACAAACTTTATTGATTCTGTAATTCGGTATGATAAACAATTTATTGCCCTACAACCATGGCAATAAATGTATAATTGAGAGAACATTGACTAAATGCGGACCTCTGAAAATCTAGAAGTGGGAAACATGCCACGGAGGAGCAATTCCACAATTAAATTCAAAGTTAGGAAAAAAAACCTCGTTACAAATGGTACAAACAATTTAACAAACGCCATCGAACAGGACCCTGAACATTTCATTTAGTGAAACATAGTTTTTGCAACAAGACCAGTAAACGGACCGGAACGTTGACATTAAACGCGATTCCTGATATAACCGTTACTTATAAGTAGGTAGTTTGCCTTTGTATATGAAATGTTCATAAGTTGAACACGCCCTGACATATCGGATAAAGTTATAGTAAAGAGTTAGCAATTTAACAAATTGTACACTTTTTGTAGACAACACGATGAATTTATCTTAGCCCGATATCTATCATTACACTCCCTGTATGTTAGAAATGGAATGTTTCACATAATCAAACACACACGCTTCATACTTAGACATTTTAATTAATATAGACACAGACGGGAAATTGGCAACTAAACTATACGACAAACGCGACGATTTTGACTTTCCCACCGTTAATTTTCCACATTTAAGTAGTATTATCCCTCAGTCACCCGCATATGGAGTTTATATTTCACAAATGATCCGATATGCTAGGGCGTGTACACGTATGAAGATTTCATATACAGAGTAAACTACTCACTAACAAATTATTGACACAGGGATATCGTAAACCGCGTTTAATGTCAACGTTCCGCAAATTTTACGGTCGGTATAATAGTCTTGTTTTTGATTACTCTGTTTCACTAAGTGAAATGTTGAGTTGCCTTTTCGTTGGCGGTTGTTGAGACGTCTGTACCAATTGTGACGAGGATTCACTCCTCATTTATTTCATTGGACTTGACTGTGGACTCACGGTGGGTGTGACCGGTCGACAGGGGGTGCTTACTCCTCCATGGCACCTGATCCCACCTCTTGGTTTCCAGAGGTCCGTGTTTGTCCATTTTTACTAGATTTGTATCTATGTCCTGGATATTCTTTTGATTTATACTTTGGTATCTGGGACTTTCTATATTCAATATATTGAATCTCATTCAATCTTAAAACATGGATAAAACACCAACCAAGACATACATAAAATACCCAAATTTCCAAAATCCATGGTAATTTGTACTTTCATATTCATCACAATATTTGCGTATGTACGAATTTCCCATAACTAACTGACTATATATGAACGATCATCACAGATAGTACAGAACTGTAGTAAGTGCCGACGCACCAAATGATTCATTGTCTTGGTTATTTTATCTTCATTTTCTTTCAGTAATACAGAATGGTTTTACGCATTTTGTAAAAGAACTAGTACATCTGACCTCAAATGACTGCCCTGCATTTAGCCAAACTTTCACCGAGTGTTGTGTAGAATGTTAAACGAGTACATCAGTCACACCAAGGTTATGGACACATTCTTAATAGTTAAAGTACAAAATGCATATGGGATGAATATTGCAGTCACATTACAGTTAGTTAAGTGTCAGTCCCAAGGTTACGTAAATTGAATACAATGGTCACATTAAGGTTAGATCAATCTTAATTGAGTTGGTCTCAAGGTTACGTAAATTGGATACAATGGTCACACTAAGGTTAGACCCATGTTATAAAAGTTGGTCTCAAGGTTACGTAAATTGAATACAATGGTCACACTAAGGTTAGACCCATGTTATAAGAGTTGGTCTCAAGGTTACGTAAATTAAATACAGTGGTCACACTAAAGTTAGACCCATGTTATAAGAGTTGGTCTCAATGTTACATAAATTAAATACAGTGGTCACACTAAGGTTAGACACATCTTATAAGAATTGGTCTCATTGTTAAGAAAATTTAATATAGTGGACACACAAAGGTTAGACATATCTTTTAAGAGTGGGTCTCAAGGTTACGTAAACTGGACACTGTGGGCACCATATTTATTCATTTTGTACAGTCTAAGTTAATTCCCTATTTTACCGAATTATACGACCTTAAATACATCTGTACTGGGTTTTTCTGCTATAATTTTTTAATTAAATTTAATTTATTTACAAATTTTATTAAATACAAATTATTTTTTATTATATTTATTTATCCTAAATTTAAAGATTTTTAAATAATATATTTTTTTTTTTTTATTTATATTATTTATTATATTTTCTTAAATTTATAATAAAAAATTAAAATTATTTTTTTTTTATTAATTATTTATTTTAAATTTTTTTTGAAGTTTAACAATTGCGGTAAATTCTGCTATTTTTAATAGAATTTTTTTTTTTTTTATCTTCCAAATACAATTTTTTTTAATTTATTAATAATTAATTTTTTTTTTAAATATTTTTTTTTTTAGACTTATAATGTATTTTATTAATATTTTTTTTATTTTTTTTTTTTTTTTTTTTTTTTCTTTGATCTTTAATTTATTTTTTAACAAATTTTATTTTTATATAATTTTATAATATAAAATTCTTATATTTAATATTTTAATAAAAATAGATTTTTTTAATATTTTATATATTATATTTTATTTTTTTATCTTTTATAATTATTTAATATTTATTTTTTTTTTTATTTAAAATATAAAATATTTTTATTAATTTTTTAATTTATTTTTAATTTAATTAATTTCTTTATTTTTTATTTATTTTTAAATTTTAAATTTTTTTATTTTTATATGATTAAATATTTTTTTTGAATATATTTATTTTTTTTTCTTTTTTTTTTTTTAAATTTCTTTGTGATAACTTTTTATTATAATTTTTATTTATAATTTTTTAATATTAATTTTTATATTTTTTTTTTTATTTTTTGGTTTAATTAAATTTTTTAATTATTTTTTTTTTAGTTATAATTTATATATTTTTTTTTTTTATTTTTCGCTTTTAATTTTAAATTCTGCTATTTAATAGAATTTTTTTTTCTCCAAATATGCTGCAGATCTTTTTTCTAATTTCCATATTCATGTATTTATTGCAAAATATTTGATATTGACTAATGAACACTAACATATAGATAGTTCTCAAATGTAAAGTTTCCCTGCATGCCAATAAACTCTGAGGTGACACTTCCAAACTAATTTATCAAGAGAAATTAGAGTTCTGATTAACCCCATCTTCTCAATTCTATTTTGCAAAGAAAGCAACCGTCTTCAAATGAACTACAATTTTGTTGCGAACTTTTGCATCCGCTGTCATGAATTTACAATGAGTCAGTATAATGCTGCTATTTCGAAAGTCTTTTTTGTATATCACTCGCATTCCCAGTGCCATATTCCCATAACGAATTAGCCTTATACATAGTACAAAATTCATTCTGTCTTGTTAAATGAATCATTCTCAATTTTTACTTATAACATAGATCGTGCACGTGAAACTTTCTGATGGTGTATTTTGATCAATTATAGTTTCTAAATTGTTATACGACGTGTAGAAAATAGAAAGTATTTAATCTGGTAGTATTTCATGTAATTGGTGAATAGATCAAATATACTTATTTTAAAACTATACTCAACACCTAACATTATGGTGGTGCGCCCGGTTGTTATGATGGGGAAAACCGGTTTCACGGCGGGTGTGACCGGTCAACAGGGGATGCCTTCTCCTCCATGACATTTAATCTAATCATCTGATTTTCCAGAAGCCCGTGTTTGTATCTTTGTATCTTGTATCCTGTGGATTTATACTTTGGTATATTTGATTTTTATATTTTATTGTACTCGAGGAAAATACCACTAGCTTTCCGCGCGAGCACTAGCCTACTCGAGGAAACTGCCACTAGCCTTCCGCGCGAACACTAGCCTACTCGAGGACCACTAGCCTTCCGCGCGAACACTAGCCTACTCGAGGAAACTACCACTAGCTTTCCGCGCGAACACTAGCCTAATCGAGGAAACTGCCACTAGCCTTCCGCGCGAACACTAGCCTACTCGAGGAAATTGCCGCTAGCCTTTCGCGCGAACACTAGCCTACTCGAGGAAATTGCCACTAGCCTGCCGCGCGAACACTACCATACTCCCTCAAATGAACAGCATAGGTTCCAGTGGAGTCCGAAATCCAACTAACTTGACATGGGGTACTTAGTATTGTAAAGCACAATCCCTAAGCCAAAATACTACGGAGGCCCTTTATATTTTAAAGTGCAAATAAAACAAAAATAAAAAAATGTTGAGCAAAATCGTAAAAGTGCTTTTTCATGTGTGTAGAATAAAGTTTATTTTCGGGTAAACTTAATTTTTGATATTTGATTTATGAGGTGATGATTATAACACAGAATTAAAAGCCTAACATTCGACATTTTGTGGATTAAGTAAATATATGAAATAAATATCATAAACATAATACCAAAGGTAAACTGTAAACGCGGGTATTATCGCGTGTTGTGTTCATGTAAACCACACACGTGAGGAATATGTATGCTGTGATGTCAGCCTAACTGTGTGCAGTACTGTAATAAACGATAGGTCTTAGGGAAACTGGTACGCGGAAGTGGGGGGGGGGGGCTAATTTACATGAGAAACTCTTCATCGTGTATTTAGTGTAATTTAATCCCACGCGTAAATTTCTACGTTTACAGAAGTTTGTTGAAAAAAAGGTTAAAGCGCATGCTCATGATAATCGTTTCTGTCAATAAGACTTCATTAGTTGACGTCGAATTTAAAATACATGCAAAGTTTCGAAACAGTAAGTGGTTTCACACTAGGCCATAAGTTATCTGAAATGTAATCCCAAATCCATGTAAAAGTAATCACTGTGAACAGATAAATATTTGAGCTTTTGAAGACTTCACATTTTAAATGGTGTAATCCATTTGAGATATGTCTTTAGTATAAAAATTCAGCAGGTACCTTAATACCGTGGTTCATGTGAGTGGTGGATATATTTAAATGAAATAAACAAGTAGAAAGGTTATGACAAAGAAAATAAAAATGATTTTTATAATATGTGAAAGAGTAGTTTTAACATGGGTTATATTCATTCCTGTCGACAGGTGACGCTTACTCTTCCATGACACCTGATTCCTCCTCTGGATTTCCCGAGGTCCGAATGTGTTCAATGTTTACCTCATTTGTATATTGTCTCCTGAACCTTCTTTCGATTAACCCTTCCAACCCTGGGAATCTGGAGGGTATGCTCTTTTCTTTTGTTTAGACAAGTCTATTATGGTCTGTAGGGTTTAAAGGGTTAGTACTTTAGTGTCTGTGATTTTAAGTCACCCTTCGGTATTTAACCCTTTCAACCCTAAGTATATATATAGTATGATCTTTCTATTATTTAGATCAGTGTATTGTGGCCTTTAGGGTTTAAAGGGTTAAGAAAACAAAAATCTCCACAAAATGTCATAAAACAATCGAAAAAAATGAATACAAATACAGAAAACTTAACAAACATTAAAAAGTCAAAAATCGAAAGCATTAGTTTTGATTACAGAGAAACCACAAAACATAAAAGAAACAAATTGAGTTTTAGGTACATGTCACGGTAGTAACATACTGAGATTTATTTTCTTTTACTGAACTTTTAAGTTGAAACACAAGAGCCGAACGTCATTTACGATAAATCAAGATCGTTGGTGAAATGGGTAACAAAGATAAATGTACTTCAATTAGAAACTAAATCAGGACTATGCATTTCATTGTCCGTGTGTAGTTCTATTCATCAAACGCATTTATATTTTATAAAAAAAACCAGCTAAGCAATGCATGCTACTGAAAACCGGAACGATGTTACTTTTACAGTAATGTTGAGTGTTGCATATTTCATTTTGCTTGTTGTATCTATTTCATGTTTTTATTCGATAATTCTCACTTAAACTACATGTATTAAGTGTTAAGTGACAAAAAGTGTCACGCGTGAGTTCTCTGATATATCGACTAGTGGCCGGGCGTTTGACTCGCAAAGGGGAGATCTAGAGTTTCATTCCTGGTCCTGGTACCATACAACTTTAAAAGAATTACTTAGGTCAAATTGTTTTTTCAACTTTGGTTAATCCTGGCATCTGATTGGCTAAGCAGGCCAATTCGTTTTATGGTGCTAAATTCTGATGTCAGTTGTATACCAAAGATATAATAATGCTTGTCATTGTTTCTTCGTCAAGCGTTCCGTATACAAGGTGAAAAGCACAGGTCTTTCGAATGAGACTTAAAAACCGAGTCCCCGTGGCACTAAAAAGAGTCTCACTGCATTAGCGTCAGTGAATAGGACGGGTAAACTGATTCCCATGTAAGTGAGAATTTCTTGGCGGGATGTAAAACAACAAACAATATTGGTCCAAGCAGACAAAACGTTAAATAACATAGTATCTGTTTATTATTATGCTTGTCCATTACAAAATCTATTTAGTTCCCTGTTAAATATATTTTGTTTAATCGTCTATACTATTATAACGGGTATTTATTCCTCACTTATATCATTTGACTTTGGACTCACGGCTTGTGTGACCAGTTGACAGGGGATGCTTACCCCCTCCCCCCCCCCCACACACACACCCATGACACATAATCTCACATCAGAATCTTCCGGAGGTTCCTGCTACACCTGTATTCATCATATTTGCTACACTGAATACTTTGGCACTTGTTTTTTTTTTCTATGTCTTTAATATATCAGACATAACGATTCAAAAGATATCGATTTTTTATACAAAAGTCAAAAGTAAAAATGAAGAAGTGCCAATTAATAATCGAAGCTCAAGTTTATTAGAACACGACGAATTAGATGAACAATGGTCTCAACATGAAGAACAATTGCGAATCCCAAACGGGATAGGATCCGGTGTGCGGAAGGAGTAAGCATCCTCTGCTGGCATGCCACACCCGTCGCAAATGTTCCATGAAAACCTTTTTAGTACGATGAACGGGCCAAAGTCCGTGAAAAGGTCAAGTTTGGTGAAAAGCACGGTTGGCGAAAGGTTGTCACTGTCTGTGGCCATGCTCTGGAATACTATCTAATATTATTGAGATGGTGATTTCATAATGTTTAACAATATCCCCGTATCGACCATAAAACTTCTTAAACGACGATTTCAAAAGAAATACATGTGTTTTGTATATGATATTACATTCCTGTATATGCATCTACAGATGTTACATACGCATGAAATATTTTCAGATTTGCCTCTGTTATCTTAAGTATTTAAATGAATGTATCATTATATTGTGTTTATTGTCCAGAGCAAATTATAAGTAGATCAGGAGGATCTTAAAATTCGGTCAAATGTTAATGTTTATACAATGTTACCATTAATGATGTCTACATCGAGTTCAACGACTCAACACATAGATATGCTGAAGTTGATATAAAAAGGCTGCCGGAATTTCTAATAAGCAATATATTTGTAATGTTTGAAGATCAGATTTTTCGGTAAACTGTCGGCATTCCTCCCATGGGAATTAATTGTGCCCCTAAATTGTCTGACCTGTTCCACAATTCATATGAAGCAGAATTCATTCAGAACCTTCCGAATCAAAATAGAAAATGCTAGCGGTGACCTTTAATTTGACATTTATATATGTATCGACGACGTTTTGTCAATTGATAAATAAATTTTTTCATACATAGGTCAGTGCGATGTATCCCAACGATTCCCCTTGAAAATGAAACCGGGGTAAATTTTAATATAAAAAAAAAAATTCTGATACCAAAGTATAAATTAATAGAATGTCTAGGACATAGATACAAATCCGGTAAAATGGACAAACACGGACCTCTGGAAACAAAGAGGTGGGATCAGGTGCCATGGAGGAGTAAGCATCCCCTGTCGACCGGTCACACCCGCCGTGAGTCCACAGTCAAGTCCAAGGAGACACGTGAGGAGTGTATCCTCGTCACAATTGGTACGGACGTCTCAACAACCGCCAACGAAAAGGCAACTCAACATTTCACTTAGTGAAACAGAGTAGTCGCAAACAAGACTATTATACCGACCGTAAAATTTGCGGAGTGTTGACATTAAACGCGGTTTTCGATATCCCTGTGTCAATAGTTGGTCAGTGAGTAGTTTACCTCTGTATATGAAATCTTCATATTTTGTACACGCCCTGGCATATCGGATCATTTGTGAAATATAAACTCCATATGCGGGTGATTGAGGGATATTACTACTTAAATGTTGAAAATTTACGATGGGAAAGCCGAAATTGTCGCGTTTGTGGTATAGCTGAGTTGCTAATTTCCCGTCTGTGTTTATATTAAGTAAAATGACTAAGTTTGAAGCTTGTGTGTTTGATTCTGTTGTATCTTTAATTTCTAGTTCGTTGGGATATATCGCATTGACATATGTATGAAAATTATCATAATTAATTGAAAAAACGTCGTCGATATATCTAAATGTCAAATTAAAGCACACCGCTAACTAAACGTTGCATATGGAACCGGAATTGCATTGGAAATGGATCGTGTCGTTGAAAAATGACAACTGCTTGGGGTCAATTCACAAAGTATGGTATTTTGAAAATTGATCATTGCAAAGTGGCCGTTTAACACAAACATGACCGACGTACTCCGCTTGACTTAAAATTCATGGCATAAACTTGTTTGTTTCAACGCGACCTTACTAATTTGCCTCGACCTAACGTTTTACCTCAAACTGCACAACAGTTTTCTTTAATTTTGTATATATTTGTATATTGTTCTTAGGGGAGCTTGCGTCAGATAGGTTTAATCCTAGTGTGATGCCATTTCGTGTGGCAATACTCTTTAATGTCTAACCCTCGGTAGAAGCCTCATGTAAGACATTCAGGAAAATTACAGTTCCCTTATGATTAAAAGTGTGTGTAGTATACGTGTCAATATATTTTTCTTCCAATTGGGTTACATCTGTATCATCTCTTGTATACTGTCATTGAAACACAATGGGGGTTAGCAACTTCTTATGAAACAAATAATTATAACAATGAGAATATAATTCCCATGGAAAACATTAAGGATATATATATATATATATATATATATATATATATATATATATATATATATATATATATATATATAATATACAATTACAATGAATTAGCGATATAATCGTCTTAACGTTTATAATGAAGGTCTATGGTGAAAATCAATGTCCTAGATGTATGTTATAATTCGAATCGAGATACATAGCAACACTGACCATGAATATAAAATTAATTTGATCAAGACTAATTCTAAAGAATCTTTATCTCATCAAAACTTGTTGAAAACAATCGTCGAACGTCTTAGAAATCTTTATTAGATAAACTGCGCTTCATTTCTTTTGTAGTACTTGCATTTTAGAATTGATAATGAGAAGAGGAATGTATGTTACTTTATCAGGGTCGGAAATAAAAAGAAAATACGTCTTCTGCGGAGAGAGACTTGTATGTAATCAAATTTCTCTTGGGAGAAAGTAATTCTAGAGTCCTTTTTCCGGGAATGGTCTTCTAAACGTCTTTCCATCACTCAGGATCGAACTTGGTATATAGAACCTGTACGTCTCTTGTAAATGATTGATATTGTTTGCGAAACAATTTTGTTTTTGCCACATCTTTTTGACATGATACAAGAAATCAAGTTAATTTTGGTTGTTCGATACCAATTTTTTCAACCTATTTGCATGCAAAACAGTAACGGGAATGTTCCGTGTGCATTATTAGACGTCGTATTTTAAACAAGTAATTCATTATCACGGAAAAAGTCAATGGTACCAAATGGAAATAAATAGTCTACGGTGTATTACATCTGATAGTGCAATTCAAAACTCAGCTGTGTCAAACAAAATTTATTTTAAAACAAAAACTCTTTAAAGAAGGCGTGTAAAGAGACAAAAATGTCAAACCGACTAATTTACAATAAGGCAGGAACGTTTTGCTATCTATAGATCTTTAACGGAGTAGAGAAGGTTAAAATCTTACAGCGGGATACTTTATGGTTTTTTGATTGCATCCAATTAATATCATCTGAGATCTCACGAAAATAGCCGATCCTCCGTATAGTCATAATAATACATTTTCATGTATTTGGTTTTGAGGGGGAAAGGCGTGATTTCCCTGAATGCTCTAGATAAATCATTCCAATTCAGCTCGCAGCACATTTGATTTGATTTGATTTGAAGTTTATTTCCCTAACCCTCTTTTGAAAAGCTTTAACTGGTATTTTTAATGATATTACTAATGCTTATTATAATTACATTAACATCAAATCGGGTAGAGTGCTCGATTCGCAAAATGAGGGTCGCGGGTTTGAGCCTCGACGGCGACGGCTGGCTTTTTCCTCTTCGGATTAGACAGTAGAAACCGAGATCCATTGAGGTAAACTACTCACTGACAAATAAATAACATAGGGATATCGAAAATCTTGTTTGATGTCAATATTCCGTAAATTTTACGGTCGGTATAATAGTTTTATTTGCGATTACTCAAGTTCACTATGTGAAATACTGAGTTACCTGTTCGATGGCGGTTGTTGAGACATTTGTTCCAAATGTGACGAGGATTCGTTTCTCGCATGTTTCATTTGGATTTGACGGTGAATTCAAACTGAAAGTGGAATTTACAAGCTAAATGATCGAATCACGGATGTATATCACACCCATTAGACAAAGGTTATTTAAGGAAAAATTAAGACGGTAATTATGATTTTTGTCGTAAAATAATGAAAATAAATAGGGGCCAATAATTGCAGGTATAGAATATACAATGGTCAAACCGTACATTATCAAAATTGGCTGCAACATATAATGTTCAGAATATTTGAAATTCTATTTAAATCATTATTTGTAAATATCACAGATTTCGCCTTGATAATATATATTACAGATGATTTGAAACAATGTTTGATTAAAATATATGCATGTACGGTTGTTTTGATTGTGACTATCTGTCATTTGATGAGCTATAAAGAATTGCATGTTTGATCGGGGATGAAGGAAATACTTCACTTTACGATTTTGGACGATCACGATAAAATAATATCGGGATTTTGAAGATATCATGCGATACAGTAAAAAGATAGGAAAAGTCTATCCTATAAACTGAATGCAATTGAAGGCAATGATTTCCAGAAAAAATTCGAGTTATTTCTGTATTCACTGGTAAATTATAACGTCTTTGTCGTACTCTCTTCCCCTCATCATACTGTCATTACAATACAATTGTTATTAGCCTGTGTACATCTGTATGACAAAATGCTATACTCTATAATGTTCTACAGTGTTATCGACTGCGGATATCATGGTATCGTCTGGACAGCTAACAGACATAACAAGGTCAAGGGATATTAACGAGTATGTAAATCAACAAGTAGCAATTATATGGTTTGTAAACTCTTTATCATCAATGTGACTGTAATTGTATAGTATCACTCAGTTTTTATGACTATGTTTCGTAGGTCCGTGTTTGTCCAATGTAATCCTCATGACAATTAACACTTTGGTTTCTGTAATTTTAGTTTTCCGATATAAAATTTAAGATACCAAAGTATAAATCTACAGGATGTCCAGGATACATATACAAATCGTGGTGAATATTGGACAAACACGGACCTCTAGAAATCAAGAGGTGGGATAAGGTGTCATGGAAGAGTAAGCATCACCTGTTGAACGGTTACACCCGCCGTAAGTCCAGTCAAATTGAAATACTTGAGGTATAAATTCTCGTCACAATTGGTACAGACGACTCAACAACCGCTATTAAACAGGTAAGTCAATTCATTTAGTGAAACAGAGCAATCGCGAACAAGGTAATAATACCGACCGTAAAATTTGCCAAAGTTCTCATCAAACTCGATTTTCGAAATCTCTGTCAATAACTTGTCAGTAAACAGTTCATCTCTATATATGAAATGTTCATATCTTGGCATCTCGCATCTTTGGTGAGATATAAACACCATATACATCTGATTACTGATCTGATCTGAATACGGGATATTACTATCTAAATGTGGGAAACTTACGATGGGAAAGCCGAAATCGTCATGTAGCCTGGTTTTAAATTTCCTATGTGTTTACATTATCGTCAAAGGTATCGGGTACGTGAGGGCTAAATTCGGTAAATGATATCTCTGTCAAGTCCAATGGTATGGCTAGTGGCAGATTATTGCGACTACCGAAATAAGCATGACGTTCTTTATGCTGTCCAAAACTGCGACATTTTTGTAAACTTGTACACGTTATTTTGTTTTGTGTATTTATAGGTCGATTACAAATGAGGTCTTTGCTAGTTATTGCTGAAATACCGGTCGACAGGGGATTCTTACTCCTCCATGGCACCTGATCCCACCTCTTGGTTTCCAGAGGTCCGTGTTTGTCCATTTTTACCGGATTTGTATCAATGTCCTGGACATTCTATTGATTTATACTTTGGTATCTGAAATTTTATATATTATAAATAGATAATATTAAAATGGTCATGCATTATTCTGACTGATATTAACGCTAAAAGAACCATTATTGGACTATCAATGGATGGGTGTACCTCTTAGTATCACTGTCGACTTCACGTTTGAAATATAATGGTTAAATACATTAGCCATCGTTCTTTGTCATGTTTGTGTTCCCAAAACCAATGTACAATCTTCACCGACAATCAGCGATATTCTAACGCCTGCTGAATATGTCTCATAAACAGCTCTATCTGTACATCTCTCTCGGGCATATGTGCTTTTACAGTCTTTGCATTTTAAAAAACTAAATTACATTTTAATTCGTATCGGCCTACAAAACATATTATCTTCACCTTAAGTGTTATAGATATATTTTAACCATATCACAATCATTCCATCATTACTACAACTAGAAAAGTCAATTACATAATAATGTAATAAAAAGATCTAAACGTTTTTTCTGCATTCCGACATTTCTATGACTTATATGCACTCGTCAGTCCCAATAACAAACATTTACATTTTAATTTTGTTGCATCCCTAGGTAACATACAAACAAAACTTTCAATTACGTATTTCATATCTTATTTTGCCAATTATTGTTGGCATACTTATCTCTCAATTTTGTGAATGACTCAAAGATATAATTTGAAGAAAAAGAGACCGCTGGGTCTTTATGGTCACGTAAGTAATATCAGTTATTATCTTTATAAACGAGTTTACAGGAGTACATTTCTATACGTTTCTAGAATATAGATTTTCACATTGGCTATTAGCAGCAAAGACTGCAATGGTCTTGAAAATGATGATATTTAGTCTACACCGTCTACTGAATATGTTTATATGGTGTCTAGGAATTACTTTTAGTAGAATTGGAATTTTAGTTCATGGAAACAATTTTAAGACGTTTCAAAAGGGTATGGCTTTACAAAATATTGATATTTATAGAAAACTGAGATTTTAGGTCTACAGAAGAGATAATAACTTTTGACCCGGTGATATGAAGACTGCAATCATAAGTTTTGCACAATGTCCTGAAACTCTAAAATGCATATGCAAAACATCTTTTGCGAACAATGACATTTTGGTCTTTAAAATATAACACATCTCAATTTCTAGTTCGCTGGGCTATATCGCATTGACATATGTATGAAAATTGTCCTAAAGTCGATGAAAAGTGAGAGACAAAGTTTGATTAGAAGCTGCCCAGAAGAGGAAATGATGATAATAATGATAAAATGAATTGTTTGGCTTCTTATTGTCTTATCAAAAGCACATTTAAATTCTATCTCAGAAAATCAATTCATCAGATTTTAACTGTAAGGTAATAGAAAAGAAGCAAAATTAAACAAACACGGAGCTATGAAATCAAGAGGTGGGATCAGGTACCATGGACGAAAGCATTCCCTTTTGACCAGTCAAATAATAATGAAACACGCAAAGAACGAATCCCTGTCACAAGTGATACAGACGTCTCAACAACCGCTTTCGAAAATGCAACTCAACATTTCACGTATTGAAATAAAGTAATTGCAAGCAAGACTATTATACCGACCGTAATATACAGGACCGTAAAATTTGCAGAATGTTGACATCAAAAGCGGTTTTCGATATCCCTATGTCAATAATTTGTCAGTGAGTAGTTTACCTATGTATATGAAATGTTCATATGTTGAACACGCCCTGGCATATCGGATCATTTGTAAAATATGTGTGTGCTTGATTCTATTGTAACTGTTGTATGTTTAATTTCTAGTTCGCTAGGATATATCGCATAAACATATTACGAAAATTGTCATTATTAACTGGCAAAACGTCGTCGATATATCTAAATGTCAAATAAAAGGACATCACCAACTTTTTTTTTTGCTTTAGCAGTTTCTGAATGAAGTCTGCTTTTTATGAATAAAAGAACGGGTCAGCCAATAAAGGGGCACAACTGTCCAGGACAAAGATACAAATCTGGGAAAAATTTACAAAAACGGACTTCTGGAAACCAAGAGGTGGGATCAGGTGCCATAGAGAAGTAAGCATCCCCTGTCGACCGGTCACACCCGCCGTGAGTCCACAGTCAAATCCAATCAAATACGTGAGGAGTGTATCCTCGTCACAACTGGTACAGACGTCTCAACAACCGCCAACGAAAAGGCAACTCAACATTTCACTTAGTGAAACAGAGTAATCGCAAACAATACTATTATACCGACCGTAAAATGTGCGGAACGTTGACATTAAAAGCGGTTTTCGATATCCCTGTGTCAATACTTTGTTTGTGAGTAGTTTACCTCTGTATATGAAATCTTCATATGTTGTACACGAGTTCCATCTGAGCTATACACTTTAACATATACGACCACTCACAAATACACGCATTTTCAATGTTCGCTAGTATCAGATATGTTACAAGTTGTCAAAAATATATATGTACATATCTGGCCACTTTATAGTTCTTTTACGAATCCATGCATTTAAAGTATAACTTCAAAAGTGCTGTTGGACAAAATATGTATTACGATAACCAATGATTATTTAAATTTTAGGGTATCCTTTAATGAAAAAACAGTTGTCTATGATGCTAAAAAGTATCTTTTAAGTTTTCATGTGGATTTCTTGTGTAAAGAGTAGAGAATTCGTATGTTTTGATACTGTGAATCTGAGGAAAAAATGTGTGCCTTTAAATTTTCTAAAAGTTGTTTAGAAGTTTTACGTATCCACATATGATTTATACCGCTTCTGGAATAAGCAACTGTGAAGTGTTGTTGCCGTTACTCCTTAACAGGAGTTAGCAGGTTAGTATCTTGATAAGGATTAAAGACAAAGGTTTGGTACAACATTTGCTGGATCAGGCTATGTACCCTGCTTATATGGGGTTTGTGAATTTTAAGTATATTGTAGTTCAAAATCAGTATTGGTTGTAGGTAAATCAAAAGAGCGTAATACGGACAATTGACCTTGAAGGAACTAGTCCTTTGAAAGTGGGCTATGTGTGTGTATGTAGGATTACCAGAATTCGTATTCAATTCTATTTCTTCTATTAAACAAATAACCAATTATAGTAATGTGCCTTACAATAAAACTACATTTTAAGGTTTTGTCTACTGGGACCAATACATATTGGTCATGTAATCTGTCCAGCTCGGTTACCACTTCTTGGTCACTAAATACAGAGGGATACAGTGTTTTCATAGTTCCTTTATGTTTTCGAATACGAGATAATTACTACCATCGTATAGCTTTTAGTCATTCAGACTAAGTCTTTGGTGTCACGTTTTTATATTTGGCCCATCATCTGGCATAATCCCCGATAGGATTATATTTGAAGGCAGATGATGCACATGAGCACGTGACGGTGTTATGAAGAAGATGGTTTAAATCTAAGGCACTGCAAAACCTGTTTGTATTTGAAAATATGGATGCGATGCTACGTATATAGCTATATGAGATGCAAGGCGTGTTCTTGTATTACACAGGGCTGAACATCTTTGTGACTGACGGACTATATGTTTCCATTATTAATGCTTTATCAAGTTCCATATCCCTATTATGTTACAGAAAATCCACTGATTATTACAGACATTTAACATTGTAAATTTTAAACGCCTGACGATGAGCAATATGCTTTGAAATTACTTTTCATCCATTTAAAATTTCTATCATAGTAGTTTAAAAGATCAACGTAGGATCTCTAATATGATTCATCTTAGAATTGAAGTGATAAATATATCATCTATGAATACCATACAGCTTAAGAATAATGTAAAATGAAGAATTACCAATGGTCCATTAAAATACGACAAATTAGATATATAAATGGATAACGGAAACTCAAGTCCATTAAAATGCGACAAATTTTAAGGATTGTGTTTCATTTTTTGAACATCATTGGGGTATAAAAGCAATTGCTCATGGAAAAAAATCATTGTGCAGCACTTCGTGTAAATGGTCTCAACATGACGAATAATTGCGAATACTAAATGGGGTAGGAACAGGTGTCCGGAAGTCAGCGTCCTCTGACAGCATGCCACACTCTTCTCAAATATTACCTGGAAACCTCTCGAATTAACTGAAAAGGTCAAACTTGTATCATATCTGATACTAGCGAACATAGAAAATGTGTGTATTTGTAAGTGATCATATATGTCAATGAGTATGGCAGGAATATATAACTTCGATGTAGATAGAACTCTTTCAAAAGAGTTCCACCGCATCTATGACCGTAACCTTAAATAAATATTTCTCTCTGGACTATTATGCATACATGTGCGATGAATTATATCTAATAACGACGACAAAGTAGGCAAGGCAGTAACAACACAATGATTGGTTATCAGGATATTTTGTCCAACATCAATCTGATTCTACACATAAATACACCGAAGTTTATATAAAAAAGAGGCTGGAATTTCTAATAGACAAATATTTCGGAGACGTGGTCTTAGAACAAACTGTCGACATTCCTATGCGAACCAATTGTATTACTTTATTGGCTGACCCGTTCCTATATTCATACGAAGCAGACATCATTCAGAAAACTGCTGAATCAAAGAAAAAATAGTTAGCGGTGTTCTTTAATTTGACTTTAAGATATAATGACGACATTTTGTGAATTAATGACAATTTTCATATAGATGTCAATGCGATATAATACAGCGAACTAGAAATTAAAGACACAACAGAATCAAGCACACACGCTTCATACTTGGATACCAATGATGAACATGTCATATATAGAGGTAAACTACCCACTGACAAATTATTAATGTTTGATGTCGACATTTCGCAAATTCTACGGTCGGTATAATAGTCTAGTTTGCGATTACTCTGTTTCACTAAGTGAAATTTTGTGAGCTCACGGCAGGTGAGACTGGTCGAAAGGGGATGCTTATTCTTCCGTGGCACCTGATCTAACCTCTCGATTCCTTGAGGTCCATGTTTGTCAGATTTGTACCTAGTGTATTCTGGACATCCTACATATTTATACTTTGGTATCTGAGATTTATTTTATATCTATATATGCTCTATGGGTATCTATCATGATACTCCATGTTATATATAGGCACACCAATTTGTTTTCATTTCGAGTTCTATGTTTACGTTTATAAAAATTTTCGTGGTAATGTCGCAGCTGATGCTTATACATAAATAATGATCTTCTACGTCCTAATCAATGGGTCAGCCAGCTTAAATGTAAACGGAATGGCAGTGACAATTACATATTCCTGAAATAGATCCAAATAAACGTATACATTAAGAGTAACAAGTACTCTTTACTTTTTGGAAAACGTTTATGTCTCCAGAATTAGTTTAAAAGATTGACATTCTGTGTCATTGTTTTCTATGTCTCATTTACTTATTTTCCGAGTCTTATTTATAGACACAGATGGGAATTTGGCAACTAAATGTGAAATGTTGAGCTGCATATTCGTTCGTTCGATGTTGTTAAGACATCTGTACCAATTGTGTTGAGGATTTGTTCCTCACGTATTTCATTTGGATTTGACTGTGTACTCACGGCGGGTGTGACCGGTCGACAGGGGATGCTTACTCTTCCATGGCACCTGATCCCACCTCTTGGTTTCCAGAGGTCCGTGTTTGTCAATTTTTACCATATTTGTATCTATATCTTGGACATCCTAAAGATTTTTACATTGGTATCTGAGATTTTTTATATTACTCCCAACCAGTACAAAAGGTTGAACTGATATGTTAATCTGAAATAAATGATAAACATAATACCAAAGTTATAATGCTCAAGACGATCGTTAAAAATATCTGTTCTTTTTATATCTTTCCTTCGTCATGCATATATTCATCATCGTTTTCTCTCTCATCTTTTACTCTGAATATTAATATGTAATATATATATATATTTATATATATATATATATATATATATATATATATATATATATATATATATATATATATATAATTTAATGTTAATACCAACTATTCTGATATTTATATATCTATTTATAGAAAAAAATTATATAGGTTATTTTACAACATCAATACGGGGTCAGATGCCATTGATATAGGACAGTTGTTGTTTAACGTAGTTGTATTGTTGTTTAACGTACCACTCAAGAACTTTCACTCATACGGAGACGTCTCCAAATGCCGGTGAAGGACTTCAAATTTTGGACCATGCTCGGTACAGTGTTCAGTGATGGATCGTGCCGACATTAACTGTGACACGGGACCTCGGTTTTTACTGTCTCATCCGAAGGACAGGACAGGTCAACCGCCTCCGCCGTGACCCTCTGATTGCGAGTCGAGCACTCTACCGCGAAGCAACGCCGAGTCTTTTGATATAGGACAAGCTTAAACAGCTGGTTCTCAAAGTGACAGGTGCGATTAGAAATAATAATTATCCATGGATTAGAACATCTTATATTTATTCCGGTAACTTATTTCAGGATTTACGTGGGATGACGGGAAAAACAGCAACATCATGTTTCAGAGTGACAAACTTAATACATTTAATAATACTTAAATCTCATCTTAATCTCGTCAGAAACATTTGAATAATGCAAGTTTGTGTATGTATTGTGCATGTGACAAGATGCACTTTAGGGGAAATATTCTCCAGTATTTTGTATCACATTTGATACGATATATAACGAATATTATTGGATGTCACGAACATGTTACAACAAAATAAATTTGTTATTTTAAAATATTTCATTAAGTGATGTTGAGTTGACTAACAGTTCACTGTTGTGATATTACATTAGGAAGGTTAGGTATTAATATAATCGCATTTACCAACATTTAGTGCATATCAATGTTGTGAAATATAATATTAGTCTGCTTAAAAAATAAAGTCATGGGAAACTAAGATAAAGAATTTCTCACCATAATTCAATAAAACATTGGACTACAAAACTTTGATATATCCATATACATGTACTGCTCTCTTCGCCTCTATATGTGTAGATAGATAGATAGACAGACAGATAGATAGATAGATAGATAGATAGATAGACAGACAGACAGACAGACAGATAGATAGATAGATAGATAGACAGACAAACAGACAGATAGATAGATAGATAGATAGATAGATAGATAGATAGACAAACAAACAGACAGATAGATAGACAGACAGATAGATAGATAGACAGACAGATAGATAGATAGATAGATAGATAGACAGACAAACAGACAGATAGATAGATAGACAGACAGACAGACAGATAGATAGATAGAAAGACAGACAGACAGACAGACAGACAGATAGATAGATAGATAGACAGACAGACAGACAGATAGATAGATAGAAAGACAGACAGATAGATAGATAGATAGATAGAAAGACAGACAGACAGACAGATAGATAGATAGATAGATAGATAGACAGACAGACAGACAGACAGACAGATAGATAGATAGATAGATAGATAGATAGATAGATAGATAGATAGATACACAGACAGACAGATAGATAGATAGATAGATAGATAGATAGATAGATAAATAGATAGATAGACAGATAGATAGATAGACAGACAGTAAGATAAATAGATAGATAGACAGACAGACAGATAGATAGATAGATAGATAGATAGATAGATAGATAGATAGACAGACAGACAGATAGATAGATAGATAGATAGATAGATAGATAGATAGATAGATAGATAGATAGATAGATAAGAAATATAAGAAATATAAACAGATAGACAGACAGATAAATAGACAGATAGATAGATAGATAAACAGATAGATACAGATAGATAGATAGATAGACAGACAGACAGACAGACAGACCCACCGACTGATCGAAAGACAGATAAAGCGATAAATAAATTGGCTACATTTAGAGATGTAAAAACATATTAGTTTGTCATGCCTTTCTCAACTAATACCGACAACATTAGTGTGGTTTTGCTAATTAAATATCTAGACTGTTATTCAGCTTAAGTTTACCATGCCATTCACACGCTATATACCATGTTAAGCAAACATCAGATTTTGAATAATCAAATTCCCTATCTTTATTTCAGAGACAATCGTAATAAACAGGAAAATATATGATAATATTGCAATGTAAATGGTCGAAAAAAAAACTCATTTAAAACACATCGTCAGGTGAAATGTTCTGGGAAATATCAAATAGACATATATGTGCTTCATTCATAAACGCTCTGTCAATTTTCCCGACAATATACAAGATCCTTTTACAATTTGAATGATCACAGAGATGTTAAGACCATGCTTTATAATTATCTTTTAACAAAATTTTACCACATTTATTAAAGGTGTGTTAACCAAAACCGATTATTTCAATTTTTCTACTTTAACTACTCGTACTAAAAGTACAATAACAAATTAGAGCTATACACAGACATAAAAATCATATATTCCTATATATTTAGTGAAAATATGATCAGGTCCAGTGTGTTTTTCATTTATATAAATAGTAAGGTTAAGTTAATCAATTGCAGTTTTAAAAGTACCAACCCTGGGTTTCTCAAACAATGTTTACAAATTATTTTACTTACTATAGACACAAATTGGATATCAATAACTAAGCTTTACGACTTGTCGGTTTTCCCATCGTAAATTTTTCTCATTTAAGTAGAAATAGCCCACGATCACCCGCATATTGAGTTCATATTTCACAAATGATCAACATAGACAGGAATATCGAATACCGCGTTTGATGTCAACGTTCCGCAAATTTTACGGTCGCTATAATAGTCGTGTTTGCGATTAGACTGTTGTCAGATGTTGAGTTGCCTGTTCAATAGCGGTTGTTGAGGCGTTTGTACCAATTGTGACGAAGATTCGTTCTTCACGTATTTCATTTGGATATGACTGTGGACTCACGGCAGGTGTGACAGGTCGACATGGGATGCTTACTCCTCCATGGCACCTGATCCCATCTCTTGATTTCTAGAGGTCCGTGTTCACTTTTTTTCCCATATTTTTACCTATATCCTGGACATCCTAAAGGTTTATTCTTTGGTATCAGATATTTTTTTATATTATATAGGAATATAAGAATTTTTATGACTCTGTATATAACTTTTTTGTTATTGTATATTAATCTTAAGTAGTTGAAAGGGGGAACAAAAATTTGGGAAGAGACACAGCTAGTGCCCCTTTAAAATGTTTAGATTCTGGGTATTTAATACGGAAATTTTTCATCTACATGATTTCTTTCTTTCTAAATAACATTTCAATAGTTATTTAAGCTATCGAAGCATAGTTGTGAGTTATATATTAATACCCTGCAGATATCACACCAATTTACACAAACTAATGACGTCATTAACTGTTCTGTAAAGCTGCCAGGAAATTGTAACGATGCTTTAAAAGTATCACGTGAAAGCTCACACTACATAGTGACATAAAATACATAAAGCCGAATCCTTTACATTGCCATGGTAACTCTTACGCGCAGATTTGACAATACATTTTGGTTTACTATTGGTCCTGTCTCATACCGAATTTTTCTTCTGAAACTATAAGATTCGTGCCAAAATGATTAAGTTTAAATATCACAAATACAAAATGTGAATCTTCAGTATGCCCAGGAGACAAATATACAAATCTGGTGAACACAGGATAAACACGGACCTCTGGAAATATAAACATCAAAGATACAAAAGTGTTAATCTTCAATATGTCTGGGAAACAAATATACAAATCTGGTGAACATTGGCCAAACACGGATGTCAGTGATAGAAACTATCGTCTTGGGAAATTTGCTTGGTCTTTTTTGCAAAAATTTAACTTTGGTATTGTGTTCACAGAATACTTGGTTATTATTTCAAGTGTTCTGCGCAATAGTACACCGATTACATCCAATGTTTACAAATCTTACACAACAATGACTTATACCAAGGAGAAATGCAGGGTAAACTACTGAGGTGATTGAGAGTTATTTGTTCGAATGTTTTGCTTTTTAAAACTTGTTATGTAAGTCTATAAAAACATACTTGCATTAGCAATGCAATTGCTAGGCCCCTCTGAACTGAAACACTTTACATTCCAAATCTGGTTTTAGTTCACAATGACAGCACAAGATAATCCGTCTGATCATTTTCATAAATTTAGGCCTTGCAGTTACATAATTGACGCATATGATGTTTCCTTGCGTTTCACTTCAGCATATCTATACCAGATCAACAACATAGAATTTATGCATTTATGGATTAATTTTAACAATTTTACAGTTTATTGAAAAATAATATGGTTTGAGGCGGTGCACACTTTATAATCCGCGAAGCGTATTATAAAAAAGTGTGCACCATATTTTTTCTCAATAAATTGCAAAATTGTTTAAGTTTATACTTATAATTTAATTCAATACAGCAATAAATTTGCTTTACATCTTAATTTGTAACTAAAAAGTGAACTGAACATAATAATGAAAGCGGAAGAATATATCCGCTAATGTCGTTTGTCCTTAGCAACCGCCAACATAAAATGCTAAAGTCAGCCATACTGAATCAGTGGAGACGACACACAATGTAACTAGGGCTGTTTATGGAAAGAAATTTAAGTGAAAGATGCAGTGGTCATATGAAAAGTTAGACAGAAATCCAGCCGACACATGTGGGAACTTAAAGTGAAATTAGAAGGTTTGGAGCTTCATCCATTTGACCTTGTACGGTATCCTGATACGACATCAGAAAGCATTTCCGGGAATGGGCGTGTCTAAGGAACCTAACCACTTTAATGAGAAATAAAATAAATAAAACAACAAATAAATAAAACAGCCAATCACAGTTGCTTTTTTTACAAAAAGTAAATTATTTATGTTTAAAAAAAATACAAATATAAAAGTATTATTCTCCGAGATGTCCGGGATACAATATACATATCTGGTGAATATTGGACAAACACGGATCTCTGGAAATCTGGAGGTGGGTTTTGGTGCCACGGAAGAATAACCATCCCCTGTCGACCGGTTACACCCGCCGTGAGTCCACAGTCAAATTCAAATGAAATGTGTGAGGAATAAATCTTCGTCATAACTGATACAGATGACTCGTTCTTTACAGTAGATTGTGTATCCAATTTCAATGCAGTGGAACATACATTTGTCATATTGGAATGGTATATCACATAGACAACATAAACACAATTTACGACTTTCATGATATTCAGACTTGTAATTTTGTGTTACAAAGTTGTCATAAAAACGGATTTTGGCTATACGTTTAGAATTATTATTTGGCCTTGTCTCATAACACTTTCGTTTTAGAAAATCTATTCATAATTGTAGCTCAACTGATTAAGGCTATTATCATGTTTATACTATATAAAACTACTAAGTCGTTGCCACTGCTGGTTGCCCGTTTGAGTCCCCGAGGGTATACATAAACCTAGTACCTGGTATTTCAGTATCAGCTGATAATCTTATACTAAAATGATATTTAGCACAGATAGCACCTTTTAAATTTCTAAATTCTTCTAAAGCTAAGATAGCCATCTTTTTACAGTGATTACTCTTAGACGGATTTTGGCTATACGTTTAGATTTATTATTTGGCCTTGTCTGATACCACTTTCGTTTTAGAAAATTTATTCAAAATTGGGGCTCAACTGGTGATTCGACAGTCAATTTCAAGTGAAACAAGTATAATGAAGTAAAAATGAAGAAGTACCAATCAACAATCGAAACTCAAGTCCATTAGAACACGACTTATTAGAACGGGAACGGAACAAGTGCGAATCCCAAACGGGATAAGACCAGGTGTCCGGAAGGAGTCAACGTCCTCTGTTAGCATGCCACACCCATCACAAATGTTCCATGAAAAGTACCAATGATTATTCTAAACTCCCAGTCCTTTAGAATAGGACAAGTTGGATATTAAAACCAAGACCAAGAACCATTGCGAATCCCAAACGGGATGGGACGAGGTGTTCCGGAATGAGTCACCGTACCCTGTTAGCGTGCCACACCCATAGTGAGGAATAAATCATAGTCACTGTTGGTACACACGACTCCAATTAATTAAAATCCTATCTGTAATCACTCCCGTACTCTGATATGTCGCGTACGGGATTATATGAGGTTATTGGGTAGAGCGTACCATTAGAACGGGACTTTTCCATAATAAGTCGCCAGCTTATTACTGAAAAATGTTGTGGTAGAAAGCTCCAATTAAAAGAATAATGTTAGCAAATTTTTATGGAAAGGGTATATCCTCCAACAAAATTTTTCCTGAAAGAGGGTACAGTCATCTAAATTTTATTTAAGGGGATAGGGTTATAAACATATATCGATCATTTCAAAACATCATTCAATTATCAAATCAAAAAATAAAATTCATTTTAACGCGCGCTCGCTCGTGTGTGTGTATGAAAATGTTATAGAGTTAAAATTGTTTATGTATGTGTTATGAAAACATAAAACGTGATAATAGATTTTGATTTTAAATCAACGTTAAGATTAACCAGCAATATCATAGTCATCATTAAAGATGTTGCACACTGTAACTGCTTTGTGATGTCTTTTGGATGGCATGCGATTTATCTTTTTCATAATTTTATCTTTCTATGCCAATAGTTCATTCTTTATTGAGTTGCTGCACAATATGCTTACGTCATTTAACAGTTTGTCGATCAACAAAGTGTTATGAACAGGAAATAGAAAGTTGGCAATCAACAATTAAAAGGATATTATAGTGTTATTGGTAATTGTTTAAGATGCTGCCTGAATATTCGATCATCATTACTTAAAACCTGGACAAGAAAATAAAGGTTAAGAGTGTGTGTCAAAACTGGGGCACATGATATATGGGTTAGGGGTAACTAAATGATAATTGATAGTGTTTCAGGGAATGTTTAATTGTCAGTAGTTACAAAAAACACTATAAATATAAAAATTTCAGATACCAAAGTATAAATCAATAGAATGTCCAGGACATAGATACAAATCCGGTAAAAATGAACAAACACGGATCACTGGAAACCAAGAGGTGGGATCAGGTGCCATGGAGGAGTAAGCATCCCCTGTCGACCGGTCACACCCGCCGTGAGTCCACAGTCAAGTCCAATGAAACACGCGAGGAGTGTATCCTCGTCACAACTGGTACACACGTCTCAACAACCGCCAACGAAAAGGCAACTCAACATTTCATTTAGTGCAACAGAGTAGTCGCCAACAAGACTATTATACCGACCGTAAAATTTGCGGAACGTTGACATTAAACGCGGTTTTCGATATCCCTGTGTCAATTATTTATCAGTGAGTTGTTTACCTCGGTATATGAAATCTTCATATGTTGTACACGCCCTGGCATATCGGATCATTTGTGAAATATAAACTCCATATGCGGGTGACTGAGGGATATTACTACTTAAATGTGGAAAAGTTACGATGGGAAAGCCGAAATCGTCGCGTTTGTTGTATAGCTTAGTCACTAATTTCCCGTCTGTGCTTATATTAAGTAAAATGTCTATGTATGAAGCGTGTGTGTTTGATTCTGTTGTATCTTTAATTTCTAGTTCGCTGGGATATATCGCATTGACATATGTATGAAAATTGTCATTATTAATTGACAAAACGTCGTCGATATATCTAAATGTCAAATTAAAGGACACCGCTAACTTTTTCTTCTTTTGATTCAGCAGTTTCTGAATGAAGTCTGCTTCGTATGAATAAAGGAACAGGTCGGCCAATAAAGGAGCACAATTGGTTCCCATAGGAATGTCGACAGTTTGTTGAAAGACCACGTCTCCGAACATTACAAATATATTTTCTATTAGAAATCCCAGCATGTTTTGTATATCAACTTCAGTATATTTATGTGTAGAATCAGAGTGGTGTTTGACGAAATAAGTATCCTGATAGCCAATCACTAAATATTTAAATTTTCGGGTACCACCTTTAGTGAAAAAACAGTTGTCTATGGTGCTGAAAAGTCTTTCTTTTAATTGTTTTATGTGGAATAGTAGTGTAAAGAGTAGAGTTTACACCGCTTCTGGAATAAGCAACTGTACAGTATTGTTGAAGTTTCTCCTTAACGGCTGTCAATATCTTGGTAAGGAGTAAAGATAAAGGTTTGGTAGAACATTTGCTGGATCCTGCTATGTATCTTTGCTTATATGGGATTTTATGAAGTTTTGGTATCCAATATAAATGTGGTAGTTCGAAATCGGTATACGTTGTAGGTATATCAGATGAGCATCTAATAGCATAGGGCTACCAAGAGAAAGTGGATCATCCGGGTTCTACAGAAACTATATCAACACTGATCATTTCCCAAAAATAGGAGATACAGTGTAAATGAAAAAGAACCAATGAAAATTTAAAACTAAAAATATTTGAAAAATACGACAAATTGAATATAATAACGTTCTCAACCCAAAGTAAATGGGACCAGGTGCCCGAGAAAAGTTAAAACTATATACTTTGCTCTGATTCCATATATATCTGTAACTTTGATATTTTGTACGAACAAGTAGCCTGTCGTCCATGTTATGACTGTATTATCCAATTCACATAACTTGGCGTGGTGGAGTAACCTATTGATTATGAGTCCATTTTACTCACTTTTCGGTTATGACAGGCTTGGAAAGATATGAAAATTCTCAGATACGAAAGTATAAATCATGTCCAGGGTATAGGTAAAAACTTGGGAAAAACTACGGACTTACACGGACCTCTTGAAATCAAGAAGTGGGATCAGGCGCCATAGAAGAGTAAGCATCCCCTGTCGACTGGTCACACCCACCATGAGTCTGCAGTCAAATTAAAATGAGAAACGAATCCTCGTCAAAATGGGTACACACGTCTCAACAACCGCCAACGAAAAGGCAACTCAGCATTGCGCTTGGTGAAACAGAGTAATCGCAAACAAGACTATTATACCGACCGTAGACTTTGACATCAAACGCTGTTTTCGATATCCCTGTGTCAATAATTTGTCAGTGAGTAGTTTACTTCTGTATATGAAATGACATAGCGGATCATTTGTGAAATATAAACTCCATATGCGGGTGATTGTGGTATATTACTACTTAAATGTAGAAATTTTACAATGGGAAAGGCGAAATCATCATGTTTTGTCGTATAGCTTAGTTTTTAATTTCCCTTTGTGTATATAGTAAGTAAAATGTCTAAGTACGAAGGGATATATCGCATTGACATATGTATGAAAATTGTCATTATTAATTGACAAAACGTCGTCAATATATCTAAGTATAAATTTAAGGGACACCGCTAAATTTTTCGTCTTTTGATTCAGCAGTTTCTCAATGAAGTCTGCTACGAATGAATAAAGGAACAGGTTAGCAAATAAAGGGATACAATTGGTTCCCATAGGAATGCCGCCGACCGTTTTATTATTTTTTTTTTTTCGAAAGACCACGTCTCCGAACATTACCAAAATAAAATGGCACATCCGGGGTCTGTCAAAAAACCAAAGCAAGGCATTTTATTTTTCAGAAATAGGATGTACAAAGAAACGTATTGCCTTGCACAGATTCAATGCATTACAGAAGCTTTAATATTTTTGTGTCAACATGAAGCCTGTCACCATTGTTATGATTAGTTTAGACTCGCTGTGTTTGTAAACATGTGCCAATTTACCTTGGTAGACATATAACACCTGTAACGCATGCGTGATATGTCAATAAGTAAAATATGAGATCATTCGTCTGGTGGACTGTTTTACGACACAAATAATTTACCAATAATAATAACATCATAGGATTTGACATATTTTACATGTTCCTGAATATTACAGAAATTGATAAACAGATGTTAATATTTTGAAAATATTTAAAGCGTGTTCGGTAGTAGGAGTGCAATTGTCTGACCGAATTGGATCCAGATTTATCTACCTTGATTTAATCTGGATTTGATAGTGGTCTCGCGGCGGATGTAATTTTGTAAATATACTAAAACATATTTCCATAGCTTCAAGAACATAAATCTCCAGAGACAAATCGCAAAATATACGGCATGATAATGGCCATAGCACAAAGTATACAATAAATATTGATAGACTTAAAGTCAACATACTTGTAATAAACGTTTTTGATTTTATCAGAAAGTTGGAGTATTGTATGTTTTTTATTATCCATTTATTTGATAATGAGAAATATAAAAGTATAATTCACCTTGAGGTGCAGTCTTTTATATCAATATTTATAGCTTATTATATACCAGGAATACTATAGTAATTATATCCCGGATGTAAACTTTAAGGCTGCTGAATGAATGTACTTCTGAAGGTCACATATGCTATGTCATTTTTCGATAACTATTTAGACAGTGGCTTATCGAGGAAAATTAATCCTTCACGAATATTTCCCAAAAAGATTTAAAGTACAAAAGAAAAAAGAAATCGCAGTAATGGTATTAAAGGACATTTCTATTTCTGTTGTCTGTGCGTGGAAACCATTCAATTGCAAACAATGGAGCTTTGGCACTTTAGCTTATTGATCGTTCGTACTCTGTATCAAGTGAACAATACTATCAAAAGTATCAAATTCTTAAAAGACGAGGGACCGTTTTAAAAAAAACTATGAAAAGCGGAAAGAATGGATCCGTGGAAGTACAAAAGTGGGACCTATGCACGAAGAAACAGAAAAAATGAAGAAGTAACAATAGATAATCGAAACTCGGAGTCCATGAGCATACAACAACTTAGATGTACAAATCGTGTCAACATGAATTATAAATTGCGAATCTCAAACGGGATGGCACCAGATGTCCGTAAGGTGTCAGCATCCCCTGCCAGCATCCCACACCCGTCGCAAATGCACCATGGAAACCTCTCTAGTTCGGTGAAAAGGTTAAGCTCGGAGAAAAGGTCAAAACCGGTGAAAAGATAGCTACGGTCTTAGCACAAAAAACAATTGCGAATCTCAAACGGTATTGAACCATGTGTCTATAAGTAGTAAGCGTCCACTGTTAGCATACCACAGCCATCGCAAAAGTTACACGAAAACTTTTCGTGTTCGGTGAAAAGGTCAAACTCATCAAATTGTCATCATCGTTTTAGATCTTACTGACTAAAGGGAGTCATTGTATATGGTCGTTCTCCAATATACTATCTAACATTCCTGAGAGTCCGCTTCCCATAGCGCTGTCAGGAAACATTTATATATTGAATGCCTCTAACCTAGTAATCCTCTGTCCTGTTTATATATTTATATATTGAATGCCTCTAACCCAGTGATCCCCAGTACTGTTTATACATTTATATATTGGATGTCTCTAACCCATTAATCCTCGGTACTGTTTATACATTTATATACTGAATGCCTCTAACCTAGTAATCCTTGGTAGTGTTTATACATATACATTTGTATACTGAATGCTTCTAACCCAGTAATCCTCAGTACTCTTTATACATTTATATACTGAATGCCTCTTACCCAGTAATTCTCGGTAGTGTTTATACATTTTATACTGAATGCCTCTAACCCAGTAATCCTCAGTACTGTTTATACATTTTATACTGAATGCCTCTAACCCAGTAATCCTCGGTAGTTTTTATACATTTATATACTGAATGCCTTTAACCCAGTAATCCCCAGTGCTGTTTATACATTTTATACTGAATGCCTCTAACCCAGTAATCCTCGGTAGTTTTTATACATTTATATACTGAATGCCTTTAACCCAGTAATCCCCAGTACTGTTTATACATTTTATACCGAATGCCTCTAACCCAGTTATCCTCGGTAGTTTTTATACATTTATATACTGAATGCCTTTAACCCAGTAATCCTCAGTACTGTTTATACATTTTATACCGAATGCCTCTAACCCAGTAATCCTCGGTAGTTTTTATACATTTATATACTGAATGCCTTTAACCCAGTAATCCTCGGTAGTGTTTATACATTTTATACCGAATGCCTCTAACCCAGTAATCCCCAGTGCTGTTTATACATTTTATACCGAATGCCTCTAACCCAGTAATCCCCAGTGCTGTTTATACATTTTATACCGAATGCCTCTAACCCAGTAATCCCCAGTGCTGTTTATACATTTTATACTGAATGCCTCTAATCCAGTAATCCCCAGTACTGTTTATACATTTTATACTGAATGCCTCTAACCCAGTAATCCTTGGTAGTTTTTATACATTTTATACCGAATGCCTCTAACCCAGTAATCCCCAGTACTGTTTATACATTTTATACTGAATGCCTCTAACCCAGTAATCCTCGGTAGTTTTTATACATTTATATACTGAATGCCTTTAACCCAGTAATCCCCAGTACTGTTTATACATTTTATACTGAATGCCTCTAACCCAGTAATCCTCGGTAGTTTTTATACATTTATATACTGAATGCCTTTAACCCAGTAATCCCCAGTACTGTTTATACATTTTATACTGAATGCCTCTAACCCAGTAATCCTCGGTAGTTTTTATACATTTATATACTGAATGCCTTTAACCCAGTAATCCCCAGTGATGTTTATACATTTTATACTGAATGCCTCTAACCCAGTTATTCTCGGTAGTTTTTATACATTTATATATTGAATGCCTTTAACCCAGTAATCCCCAGTGCTGTTTATACATTTTATACTGAATGCCTCTAACCCAGTTATCCTCGGTAGTTTTTATACATTTATATACTGAATGCCTCTAACCCAGTAATCCTCGGTAGTTTTTATACATTGTTATATATGATTCAGCAATATGTCGTTTAACAATAAGTTGGTTTTGCATTTTGACATTATTCGTTTTTTTCATCAGCACGTATTTTATCATTGCAACACGTGAAAACTGACATATTAGCTTTCTCTAAATTCAGTAAATCACGTGTATACTCCACGCAATGCATTTTATGTCTTCTGTATATTTTCTGGGTAAATCACGTGTATACGACCACGCTATTTCGTTTTCAATATCTGTGACAAATTTGCTATTGATTGTGTTATAGCATGGTATCTCATCGGAACTGTAATTAAATTTTGACATGGTAAATAGGTTAATTATAACCGAAAAAAAGTTTCATTTGCCTCATTTAATTACACACAACTGTCGATATTAGAAAGATATCCAAATTAGTTTCTAAATGAGAACATCCGATATTAAATAGACGTCTTTTAACATGTGTGTTAATTAGTTGTATAGCGCTCTATACACTAGGTATCATATATGGCATCAAGCAGTATACGTATACGTGCGTTTGAGATGTCATATATAGATCTATATCAATTACTGTTAAAGATACAAAAGTATTGTTTGTACGGAAGTCCATACAACATTTAAGCATCACTGATATTGGACCAACACTGACCTTGGCAATACAAACATGGCGAAATAACCTCTGATCACAACCGCTCTCTTAAGTGTTGAAAGAATTCTTGAAATTAAAAAAAACCAAACAAACATATGTCTTAAAATCCAGAATTATGAGTCTGTTATCATTCTCCCTACTACCCTACCGTTTCCCAATCCTACGGTAATATAAAATAATATAAATATAAAAAATCTCAGATCTAAAGTATAAATCTCTAGGATGTCCAGGATATAGGTACAATCTGGTAAAAAATGGACAAACACGGACCACTAGAAACCAAGAGTGGGACCAGGTGCCATGGAGGGGTGAGCAACCCCTGTTGACCGGTCACGGCCACCGTGAGTCCACAGTCACATCAAATGAAATTCTTGAGGTACAAATCCTCGTCACAATAGGCACACATTTATCACAACAACCGCCATCAAACAGGCAACTCAACATTTACTCATTGAAACAGTAATAGCAAACGAGATAATACCGTCCGTAAAATTTTCAGAACGTTAACATCAAACGCGGTTTTCGATATCCCTGTGTCAACAACCAGTCAACCCGACAAATTAAAAACACAAAACTCCTAACCTCTCCAGAGAGTGACATTCACATGTAAGTAGTATCATTTTGTCATATCTGCCTACTCAGATTTGTTTCAGATAAGTTTTAGTTATGCCAAGATGGCAGAATTCTTTATCAAAAATTGCTTGAAAAATATATTTTTATTTTTATTTTCTTCCCTCATCCTAGTTGTTAAATGTAGAATTTATTTAGTGCGACCTAACCGAAACACATAGAAAAGCCTTGAAGTGCTGAACTAAATCATTGGATATTGATCATTGAAATACTGCAAACTGAAGTGATGTATACTATGGAGTCAGTAGAACTTGATTTATTTTTTTAATTAACCCATTCACCCCTGAGTATCTGAATGGTATGCTCTTGTTTATGACCAGTCTATTGTGGCCTGAAAGGTTGAAAGGATTAAATGGATTTGATGTCGTAAAATGTATTTGTTTGTTTGTTGAAGTAAGAATTACCAAATTATATACAATTCAGTTCCATTCACAAAATTATTGGGAAAATGAAAGACTGTCTAGTATGTCTGCTAAGATAGCGTAGAAAATGCTGTAGAGGAAAAGAAGCACTACTCCAAATGAAATAACATTTATTTTATTTGTGTAGATATCAAGCATCATTCAGGATGTATATGGCATATTTCACAGTTAATATTTACATGATGTAGGGGAATACCAAACTTTGTATTGATAATATAACCCGTCAGATGTTCTGGCAGAGTGCATACAACAATAATGCAATCACGGAAAATCCTGTGGTGGGATCAGGTGTCATGGAAGTGAAAGCATATCCTGTCACTCAGGTCGTGAGTTCACAGTCAGATGAAAATATAAAAATTCTCAGATACCAAATATAAATCAATAGAATGTCCGGGACATAGATACAAATCCGGTAAAAATGGACAAACACGGATCTCTGGAAACCAAAAGGTGGGATCAGGTACCATGGAGGAGTAAGCATCCCCTGTCGACCGGTCACACCCGCCGTGAGTCCACAGTCAAATCCAATGAAAAACATGAGGAGTGAATCCTCGTCGCGTTTGTCGTATAGTTTAGTAGCTAATTCCCAGTCTGTGTCTATATTAAGTAAAATGTCTAAATATGAAGCGTGTGTGCTTGATTCTGCTGTATCTTTAATTTCTAGTTCGCTCGGATATATCGCTTTGCCATATGTATGGAAATTGTCATTATTAATTGACAAAACGTCGTCGATATATCTAAATTATCAAGATAAGGGACACCGCTAACTTTTTCTTCTTTTGGTTCAGCAGTTTCTGAATGAAGTACAGATTTAGCTTATGTAAACGTTTCACGAGAACACGTGGATGATAACCAGCCAGGCAAGACAAAAATACTGAATATATCTACTACACAGATACAACATTTATATCCACTACACACATACAGCATTTCTACCTTCTACACACAGGAAAAGAAGAATTAAACACAAGAATGGAAAGACCGAATTAAAGGAAATACATGTTTGGAATGAAGTCTTTTATAGCTGTTCTTTTACGAAATTTCAGAAAATTATTTGTATCATGTTTTTTACTGATAGAATATCATTTAATGCTTTGGCTTAAACATTCCATACAGCAATGTACACTTTGAAAAAAGATTCATTATTATGCTCTGTCAATTCTACATAAAAACAGTATAACACGCATACAGAACAAAGTTAATTAATTATTTAAATGGTTTTAAGGCGACGTAGTAATGTTCTACTAATCAAGTAATCGCATCACACTCGTTTGTTTGTATGCTACCTCGCGCCGACTAGAAATGAGAGACTACACCATTTAAAGCACTATACTCTAACCACTAACCAAGGAGGCCACCATCACACTTGTGAATACACCCGACCAAATATGACAAAAACATATAAAAAAGATTAATACAAACATGATAGCAAAACCTAAGACATTACCAAAGTATTTGCAATGTGAGGTTTCATTTCACTTTGCCAACAATAAAGTGTTTTCTGTCTGGAATGTGAATGGCCATTTTTTCTGTATATAATATCTATAGCTTTGTTTGTACTATAAATAGGGTATTCTATCTATCGAGTATTTGTAAGTTAAGACATTTTCTTGTGTGTTCTACTGGACACTAATTTGTGAATGCTGCTAAGTATTATTGTAACAACTAATCACCAAGAAATGATTGTACGCTGAGTAGGATCTACCTAATTCACTGAAAGACCTGAACACGAGTACCCGAGGGTATACATTAACCCAGTACCCGAGGATATACTAAGCCCGGTACCCGGTATTTCGCTACCAACCGATTGTGTATCCTAAAGTAAACTTTCGCACAGATACATATTCAAAGTTTAAACTTCTCAAAAGCTAAGGTATTCATTTTGAATTAAGTACTCGTAGACGAATTTAGCAGCGTATTCAGATGTATATCTTCTTTATATTTCAAAAATATACTTTCATGTTATATCAGAACTCAACTGGTAAAATCTTATCTTATTTTTACCACATTTGTTGTTACCAGTAATATTTATACAATGGTAATGAGTTATTCCTACTTAAATGTAAAAAGTTGTCGAATTGCGCCTCTATGTCTGTATTAAGTAAAATGCCGAAGTATATAGAGCAGGTATTTGAGTATCCGGTATTTTTATCTAATTCCAATTCACATATCGCATTGCCATTGTTAATTGAAAAAAAAATCGGTAAATTTCTAATAAAAATGCACATATAATCTCCTTGGGAATGCCGATATTGCGAATGCTGAAAGGCTTGATCGTCAAAGGCTTTAAAAATTATTTCAAATTGCAAAATCTTTTTCTCACATTACCGGTGTCTAAAAACATAACGGTGTTGTACATAATATATATCCAGATGACCCGTGAATAGGCATTTTAATTTGCTATAACTACAATAAATGAGGAGTTGCAAAATTATCAATATAAAAAGTCTTTGATACCAAGGTATAAATCACTGGGATGTCCAGGATATAGGTACAAATCTGGTAAAAAAATAAACAAACACGGACCTCTTGAAATCAAGAGGTGGGATCAGGTGTCATGGAGGAGTAAGCATCCGCTGTCACACGGGATTCCACAGTTTATGTTCCTGGTCACGTGAATGCGTTTGCCCAATAAGGATTTAGAATCTAACTTAGAGATATAATGATATAATGATATCTATTATGCAATTGTTAATTGTTTGTGCAGTTTGTGTCAATTGTTACCATCTATAGCATACAAATTGGTCATTACTCGCTTTTGGGGCATTTGGCTTTCCACACTATCACGTGGTCGAATGTTGTCCGGTTTTCTCAAATTAATAAAATGATCAATAGATCGATCTGGAGTAACTTAATGTTGATTTATACATCAAATTATTGTCATTGTTTTGAACTCTTTCTTAATTATTGGATTCTAATGATAATCGAGGTCTCCTTCGATTGTTCCAATAATATAAAATGTTGACCTAGGATGCCCTCAGAGGTATAATGTATCAGTACATATTATGTACCACAACATTAATATTAATATTAATATAATGTTGACTTACTTGGAAAACAATGGCATGTTAAATAGTAGTAATCAGCCGTCTAGACCGTAATTAGTACTGTTGTTATTGTAGTATGTCTATTGTAATAATAACAACAATGTTTGTATTGATTTGTAGTTGCTCTTCCAGCCAGCTCTACTTTATATCATACACTACAAGTATCAGTTATGTCATGGCGATCAGTTAAAACAATGGAGACTTATATTTTACTTGCTAAAACTTGAATCTGAAAATTCTTCCTCAACTACAGGTCATCTTGAAACATGTTTGGCCAAGCTCTAAATATTCTGACAAAAGATAATTATTAAGTATACTGCAAGCGAGCCCAGAGAAAATATAGGGTCCCCTTCACATGCAATTTATGTTCTGTTCAGTTTTATACTTTGTACTAAGATCATGTCACGTCAACAGATATGTGCCCTAAGTAACTTCCGGTTCCGTAATGTTTACATTGATAACTTTTCAGTTATATCTTGTTTTGATATCAATGTTCCTCAAATTTTACGGTCGGTATAATAGTATTGTTTGCGACTATTCTTTTTCACTAAATGAAATTGTTGAGTTGCCTGTTCTATAGCAATTGTAGAGACATATGTACCAATATCAAACATCTCAGATACCAATGTATAAATTTTTAGAATGGCCAGGATCGTGACAAGTGTTTATTCCTCACCTATTTCATTTGAATTTGACTGCGAACTAACGGCAGGTGTGACCGGTCAACAGGGGGAACTTACTCCTCAATCCGACAGTTTGCTGAAATCAATTTCAGTGTATTTATGTGTAGAATCAGAGTGGTGTTTGACAAAATAGGTATCATAATAACCAATCAATAAATATTTAAATTTCCGGGTACCACCTTTAGTGAAAAAACAGTTATCTATGATGCTAAAAAGTCATTCTTTAAATTTTTTATGTGGAATAGTTGTGTAAAGAGTAGAAAAGTCGTATGTTTTGAAGAAGAATAATGTTATTTACCGTATGTAATCCATATTTCTGGTCAATTCAATGCCTTAACCGGAACTGATGTAGGTCACATTTTTATTACAGATCGTGACGTAATGGGAATCTAGAAAATGGTCTAAAACTCAATATTTTATCCCCGAACCATACACAGAAAAAAAAATGTAACAATACAAAAATAACATCTTTATGAACAATAATTTCAATTAGATAACTTAATTAATCAAAGGTGGTAATTATATTAATTCCAAGGCACAAGGAAGTCAAGATACAACACAACATATGTTTTGAGGTTCCATTTACGATATCTATCATCATAAAGTAAATTATACAAATAATAAAGAAAATTGCAACGAGGAGAACCATAACAAGGAAAAGAAGTATTAATTAGCGAATAAAAGGGTTGTATTCATAAAGATAATAAAGGCTGTATAATATTTAGATTTATTGCTTTCGTGGTTGCAACGAAATGTTTTGTAGAAACATTCCAAAACCAGTTGAAAGTAATTCCAAAGCACCCTCTTCATTGTATTGTGTCTTATATGGGCGATGTTCTTGAGTAATTAAGTTGATGTAATGAGAAAAATGACATTTTACTTGCCCATCTCAATTATTATTCTTTTAGTTATTGAGTTCAAATGTAATTCTGTTTTAACCAGTTATGTAATGAAGTATCGTTTTTACGTAATCGATCCTAGGAAGAAATAAATAGCAAATATTCTCTTATGTTTATGATGTAAATATCTCCACAAAAGAGAGAGTATGCTGAAGATTTAATGAATTCAATTACCTAGTACTGTCTGAATTATGTCATCATCGATCTTCAGATACTTAAATACACGTATTTCTAGGTTTTAGTGTAATTTAAACTGTTCTATGTATTAAAATGAATAATACGTGTATTCTGATTTAAACTTTTTCCATTAGGTCAAAGTTCATTTGTGCTTTGTGAAAGTGAATTAATTATTTATCATTTTTAATAAAGAGTATCTGGTCATCGATTCGAGATTAATAATGGGGGTAACCAGATACTCTATCGACATTTCAACTCTCCTGACCATTCCATCTTGTCTATGAGAGTGCGTATAATTCAAAAAAATATACCACTGGACCAACAATCCCACCTTCAGTACCCCCTTCCGTAGAAAACGTGAAGAATTTTGGATTAAACAGCTTGGCACTGCATAGCCCTATGGATGTAAAGATAATAGCCAAAGTGTAGGCAATCTATCAAGCCCACTGTGTAATGGTGTTAATGTGATGAAACTTTTTAACTCTAACGTAAAACGTAAACAAAGTCACGGACATCGTTCAAACAACCGACCCTACATACATGATGTCACTTTTTCATCTCTTTTACCTTACGTTAACAAGAAATTGGATCTTCATCACATTCGCAGCATACTTTATTCTGTTCCTTTTACAAATATCAATAAACTTTTTCAAGAAGCAAGAATGAACCCCCACACAGATTCTTCAACCCCAGAATATATACTGAACTCCTTTATAATGGACATGGCTTATCACAGTTTGTTTAAGCCTGCACGCGTTACAAACGATGACTGTTCTGAACGGAAACGTCTTTTCCTTAAACTTAAATTTACAAATAAAGGCATAGACGCTTTAAACATTGGCAATGTTCTAAATCATAAAAAAGTTCAGTCCTGTATTCCACCATATTTTAAACTGAAGACCACGCCTTGCATTTCATATAGTTATACACCTAGCATCGCATCCAAGCTATTCAATTACAAACAGGTTTTGCAGTGCCTAGACATCAACCATCTTCTACACAACACTGTCACATGTTGATGTGCTTCATCTCCTTTCATATACAATACTATCGGGCATGTCATTACCGGCGACGTTTCTATTGTTGAAAATGAAAGCCTCAAAAATCTTATTTTAAGGGGCCCTAAATACCGGGAAGCCCGATCTTTTAATTGACGTCATAATTTCAGTTTAGTTATAGATTCTGTCAAAGATTATGCCAGACGATGGGCCAAACATGAAGACGTAGAACCAGACACTTTGTCTGAATGGCTGAAAGCCATACGATGGTTGATAAAACCTCGTATTCGAAAACTTAAAGGGACTATGAAAACACGTTATCCCTCTGTATTTAATGATCCAGAAGTAGTAACTGAACTGAATAGGTTACATGACCAATATGTACTGGTACCAGTAGACAAAGCCTAAAATAATATAGTTTTTATTTGTAAGGCACATTACTAGAATGTTTATTAGAAGAACTTGAGTTTAATACGAATTCTGGAAATCCTACATACACACGTAGCTCACTTTCAAAGGACGAGATCCTTCAAAATCACGTGTCCGTATTATGCTCATTTGATATACCTACAACGGATACTGATTTGGAGCTACCACATTTATACTGGATACCTAAACTTCATAAAACCCCATATAAGCAAAGATACATAGCAAATGTTCTACCAAACCTTTATCTTTACTCCTTACCAAGATATTGACAGCCGTTAAGGAGAAACTTCAACAATACTGTACAGTTGCTTATTCCAGAAGCGGTGTAAATCAGATGTGGATACTTAAAAATTCTAAACAGCTTTTAAAAAATTTGAAGGCACACAATTTTTCTCGAATTCACAGTATCAAAACTTATGACTTTTCTACTCTTTACACTACTATTCCACATAAAAAATTAAAAGAAAGACTTTTCAGCATCATAGACAAATGTTTTTTCACTAAAGGTGTACCCCCAAAATTTAAATATCTAGTAATTAGCTATCAGAATACTTATTTCGTCAAACACCACTCTGATTTTACACATAAATATACTGAAGTTGATATAAAAAACATGCTGGAATTTCTAATAGACAATATATTTGTAATGTTCGGAGACGTGGTCTTTCAACAAACTGTCGGCATTCCTATGGGAACCAATAGTGCTCCTTTATTGGCCGACCTGTTCCTTTATTCATACGAAGCAGACTTCATTCAGAAACTGCTGAATCAAAGAAGAAAAAGTTAGTGGTGTTCTTTAATTTGACATTTAGATATATCGACGACGTTTGTCAATTAATAATGACAATTTTCATACATATGTTAATGCGATATATCCCAGCGAACTAGAAATTAAAGATACAACAGAATCAAACATACATGCTTCATACTCATTTTACTTAATATAAACACAGACGGGAAATTAGCAACTAAGCTATACGATAAACGCGACGATTTAGGCTTTCCCATCGTAAATTTTCCACATTTAAGTAGTAATATCCCTCAGTCACCCGCATATGGAGTTTATATTTCACAAATGATCCGATATGCCAGGGCGTGTACAACATATGAAGATTTCATATACAGAGGTAAACTACTCACTGACAAATTATTGACAAAGGGATATCGAAAACCGCGTTTAATGTCAACGTTCCGCAAATTTTACGGTCGGTATAATAGTCTTGTTTGCGACTACTCTGTTTCACTAAGTGAAATGTTGAGTTGCCTTTTCGTTGGCGGTTGTTGAGACGTCTGTAGCAATTGTGACGAGGATACACTCCTCACGTGTTTCATTGGACTTGACTGTGGACTCACGGCGGGTGTGACCGGTCGACAGGAGATGCTTACTCCTCCATGGCACCTGATCCCACCTCTTGGTTTCCAGAGGTCGGTGTTTGTCCATTTTTACCGGATTTGTATCTATGTCCTGGACATTCTATTGATTTATACTTTGGTATCTGAATTTTTTTATATTTTAGGAACATACTGTATCATCATTCATATTTCTGATATTTCTCTCATTAATATTGGTATTTGGATGAAAAGACCAACAATTTGAAAATCTTGATCGTTGTATCATCATCATCATCAATAGAGATATAGCTTACGGACAGCTGATTAAAATTGCCCAAAATTCTATACAATACTAAAGTATCATTAACTTTCTTTCTAAATGTTGTGAAAGTCATTTCTTTAAAAATTGCATTGATGACGAGGCTCTAACCTACTATACTAGAAAACGTTTAGCAGACTAAGTTTTAAGAATCATGGTAACAAATATGATCACTAGCAGTGCAAAACTATTGTTTTGGAAAACGTTAACCTGTTCATGAAGTTTGTCCATTTTGCGGCTTCATCGAATATCAGCATAATATAAAATATAATATTTAAGTATCTACATCTGATTTACATCGCTTCTGGAATAATAAACTGTACAGTATTGTTTAAGTTTCTCCTTAACGGTTGTCAGTATTTTGGTAAGGAGTAAAGATAAAGGTTTGGTTGAACATTGTCTGGATCCTGCTATGTACCTCTGCTTATATGGGGTTTTGTAAAGTTTAGGTATCCAATTTAAATATGATAGCTCAAAATCAGTGGGCTACGTGTGTACTTATGATTACCAGAATTCGTATTAAACCCTAGTCTTTTTTCTAATAAACAATAATATTTAAGTGCCTCACAAATAAAAACAATATTATTTGACTAAATCATAGTATTAGTGATTTATACTTTGGTATCTGAAATTTTTATATTTTTATCATAATAATTATTATGAACATTAAAATTACTATTATTATTGTTATTATTCAAAAAATATTTTTTCACTATGCAACATACTCGATCTGTACACAATCCCATTTATGTCAGGAAGATAATTGCCCAACGCTTTGATTTACAGATGCGGTTGATATTTTGATAATCTGAACAGATTTTAATAAATTCTGATATATCAAAGCAATTTCCCCTCAAAATGTTAACTCTGCAGACTTTATCTACGCGAATACATTTAAGATAGATAATGAAAGGTGTCGATTTGCTCGTTTGAAGAATACACACATAACGTCACTAATTTTGTTATGATATGAGGGGTTATTTGTTACTCAACTTGAAGAGAAATTCATAATGGCTGTTATAAATGAACAAGTTTACTTGAAGTCACGCCGCTTCAAAGAAATTCTTCACTTCTTTACTTAGATCGCAAATTGATATAAAAACGAAGGTCAATATGAAATGCAAATGTAGATTAATACCCAACGACCTGAATTCGGATATACCTTTATATGCGTTATTTTACAGTTAGGATCAAATGGGATCATGTAATTAGCATTGGAATAATTCTTTCGTCATTTATTTATATAAAACAGATGTTTTAGTTTTACAGTAGATAATGTTAACGGTATAATATTCTGTTTTAATTGTGATATATGGTTTATACGTATCCATTATAACACGGCAGTTCATTGAATAATTTAAACCTTGCGTTTCCTACTATGCAAAACAGAGTTCTATGGTGTATGTGGAATCATCATACATCTGGTGCCGCTGTTTTGAAGGTGTTCTTTCATCATTACTCACACAATTTTATTCATAACATTTTCTTTCCAAAATGTTTATATCAATAACGAAATACAATTTATTATATTATACATTTTTATAAATAAAGTTTCCCAAAATAAGACGCACTGGGTAAACAAGAGCTATACCACCCACTGTATTTTGAGAGTTCCTTTTATAATCGATATAAAACCAGAAAAATAAACAATGACAGCATATGTACACACATAAAAAATAAGACATCTTATACATTGAATGTATAATTTGAAATTTACACTCGAGTTTTGGGTCGGAAAAGTTTTGTCCTTTGCAACAGAACGAGAGCGCAAATATTTCAACATATACAGTCAATAACATGCATATTTTAATATTATGATAGTCTTGTTTGCGATTACACTAAGTGAAATGTTGAGTTGCCTTTTCGTTGGCGGTTGTTGAGACGTCTGTACCAATTGTAACAAAGATTCGTTCCACACGTATTTTTATTTGGATTTGACTGGGACTCACGATGGGTGTGACCGGTCGACAGGGGATACTTACTCCTCCATGGCACCTGATCCCGCGTCTTGATTTCAAAGAGGTCTGTGTCCATTTTTACCAGATTTGTATCTATATTCTGAACATTCTAAAAATTTATACTTTGGTATCTGATATTTTTTATATAATTATATCCTTACCAGTGATACAATGGTCATTATTTAAAATATTATATCACAAAACTCAACAAGATCAAAAAAGGTGCCTAACGTATCATTATAGCGCGGATTCACGAAGAACCTTACAACCTTCAGCTATAGACGTGTTTTACTGCGAGTGCGACCGATCGACAGAGGATTCTTGCTCCTACGTCGCACCTCTGGACTTTCCAATGATCAACAGACTTGTATATTGTCTCCCAATTCTCCTGATAATTAATACTTTGGTACTTGTGATTTTAAAACTATCTGTTGACAGTAACAATTGTAAACAAGTAAACAACCAGAAAAGCTAAGAAATAATTTCTCGAAATTTAATGCTTATCTACATTTTTCATAATCAATACGATATACATGGAGTTAAAATTCCTACAAAACAAGTCCGACTTGATAATATATTTGTATCTGACAGTTTACTCTCTAGCCTAAGATTTTTTGTTACTGAACCAAGTTGCAGAATATATCATTCTTTCTCTATTCTTAATGTAATATTTCAAGATTTCAAAATAGGAAAGGGCCTCTGGAAAATTCATCATTCTTCATTACGGGATCCTGTTTGCATCCTCAGAAGAAAGTAAGTTGTTGAAATTTCAAATTACACAACGTATATCAGCTTTAGGGTCTCTCTATCATGGGTACAACATTTTCCATCTCTAACTCAAAAATTTGTTTTATGGATCAATATCACTTTTGAATGTGATTTATAATATGACCTCTGGGACAAAAGCTTAGAGAATAATATAGATTTGTAAATTTATAAGTAATAATTGAATTTTTTCGTGCCTGGTCACTATATTAGAAAAAATGGAAGACAGATATACGATATCGGGAATTATACTGAAGAAAATAAAATACCAGTTATGTGTTATTTGATCGGAAAAAGAGCTTTTGACAAAGTGTCATGGGATTTCAATACAGACATTTTATTTTTTTATAACTTTTGGTATTCAATCATAAGCGAAACTCAGTTTTTCAGAAAACATCAAATCAGCAATAAATATCGGTGGTAATTTATCAAATGTCCTTGCTGCTCAACGTAGTTGGATGTGTTATCTTATATTTCATTTGTGTGCAGAAAATATTATTAATATTAAGGGACAGTTAATATTTCAATGAAATACACAACAAAGAAATATCAGATTGTCGCAATTTTCTGACGATTTTAAACGGATAATGTTTCAATTTGAATTACTCCAAGACCCAGATTATTTGGATTGGCGGTATGAAATATAGTAATATAACATTTTAGTAATTTTTAGGGCATAAAAGATTCTCTTTTTTCAAGAATAGAGTTCCATGCTGGTCTGATTCAAATAACATCTATGAATCTTTGAATTATGATCACAAATATTGTGAAAATTAAGTTATTTATTAAGTCATGCGAAAAAGGAGGTTAATGCCCTTTAAGACAAATAACAATATACCTTTTCACGATAACTGCGATAATTTTGGACAATGCAGATAATGCAGATTCCCGCAAAATGACGTCAGGAAACAATCAGTGTCTTTGAAAACGTCTATATTTTTGCACGTATCAATATCAATTTGCTGTCTAGATTTACAGGACCACAATTATCGTGTAAAGGTCTAGAGTCAAAGTCATGCTCATTTCACAGATAAAGGCGCGTTTTATTATCACAACCAAATCCTGATAAAAATTTGTAAAAGTTATAATTGGTCGTCTCTGTCAATAATACTTCATCTGTTGAGCTTGAGTTTAACATAAATGTATATTTCTAAAAGAAAAAAATGGTACTATACAAGGGTTTTGATATATGTCGGAAAACGAGCTAGATAATATCAAGATAATTATAATGTTAGAAAATATTAGATATGGTGGACTATATATGATCGAACACGACTAAATCTTATTTACTTTCAAAAAACATATATATTCCAGAATATTAAAAATCCAACGTTGTTTGGAAGCTGATACCTATTTGTATGCTGTCTCAGTGTGTACATATTGCAGTAAAGAAAATATCATGTAAAAATCAATGTTCGTAACGATGTGCTGAATATTTGATAAAAATAGTTAAACAACATATTACATTGACAAACTCATATTAAGCAAATCTCCAATTTGATACTGAGGAACAAAAATTTGGTTCCGCGGTTTTCCCCTATATACCAACAACATGTAATATGGGACATCGAGTAAAAATGAAAAAGTACCAATTGATAATCGAAACTCAAGTCCATCAGAACACAACGTGTTAGATATGAGAATGGTCTCAACATGAAGAACAATTGCGAATCCCGAATGGGATAGGACCATGTGTGTCCTGAAGGAGTCAGCGTCCTCTGTTGGCATGCCACACCCGTTGCAAATGTTACATGGAAACCTTTCTAGTTCGATAAACGGGTCAAAGTCGGTAAAAAATTCAAGCTTGGTGAAAAGGGTCACGTTCGGTGAAAACCACGATTGGCGAAAGGGAGTCACTGTCTGTGGTCGTGCTCCAGAATACTATCCAAAATTCCTGAGAAGGAACAATGTTTAATAAGATCACCGTAACGACCATAAAACTTCTTAAACGACTATTTCAAGCGTTCAACAACGTAACCTTCTGTAAGTAGTTTATTGGCTAGTCGTTTCGCTCTCAGAATAAAACATTCATAAGAAGAGCATGATCTGGCATAACGTATAAGTTGTGAAATGAAAATGCCATAGGTAGGAGAAGACGGAATATCATTACTTAGGAACGGGAAGTTCGTGATATGGAAATTGAAATCGTTGCGTTTGCCATAACAGGGAGGTGTGAAGTTGACAATTGACAGGAGTAAATCTCGTCTCATTGATCTCTAGCTCAACGGGATACATCTGGCCGAGGTATTCTGAATTCCTGAATTATTTATGGACAGGACGTCATCGATATGCATTATATCAGCGATCTTTACAGCGTATGGCCATAACCAATGTATAAATTGAATTCTAAACATCTTTGAAAAGTAAGAAGAAGCCGTGTATATAATTAGTTCGCATGATACAGCCAATTACGTTATTGATATCGCCCTACTGATATATCTACGCTTGAACAGAAGACGTCTCATTTAAATCCATTATAATTCATACCCTTGAGAAAAATGGCGTGAAATTTATGTTTGATATACGTATTGTGCACTCCGTATTTTTTATATGTCAGGCATAAAAAGGATTGTTTTCATTGTTTGTTGTGCACGCGCTTTTGTACTTGGTAACCTTATTTCCGCCAGCCGATAAGTACTTTACAAAGACACTTCCAGGAAACTCCGAGCTAACGGAAATATTTTCAATAGAAGTGATGTCAGGAAATAGACTGAACATTTATTGATTGAGCTTAAAAAGAACTCTAACAAAAATACATAATTAAAAAGAAATTTAGTACAATATTTCATATATGGGTAGGGATTCGCTAAACTAAATGTATAAGATTTCAAAACAGCACACGTATATTAAAGATAAATTATGTGATTTCATTTCCTGGAGAAGACAAGATGTTCCCGATACCTAAGTTATTTTCCTACATACACACGTAGCTCATCTTCAAAGGATGTAATGCTTCAAACTTTTACGTTATTATTACGCTCTGTCCATGTACTTACAACCGATACCGAGTTTGAGCTAGCATATTTATACTGGATAATTTCATTAAACCACATGTATACAAACACAGATATATAGTAGAATCCGGTAAATGTTCTACAAAACATTTATCTATACGCCTCACCAAAATACCGACAGCCGTTAATACTGTATAGTTTCAGAACCGGAGTAAATCTGATGTGGATACTAAAAAATTCAAAATAACTTTTAGAAAAAGAATTGGCACGGTACCTGGCAATTTAAATACATAGTCAATGTTTATCATAATACTTATTTCCTCCATTACTTTTTTGATGAAAAAAAATCATTGAAGTTGATATAAAAAGATGCTGGAATTTCTAATTGACAATACATGTGTAATGTTTGGAGATCAGGTCCTTCAGCAAACCGTTGGCATTTCAATGTGAATCAATTGTGTCCCTTTATTTATCTGAGCAGACATCATTCAGGAGCTTTTGAATGAGTTTAATTTGACATTTAGATATATCGATCTAGTTTTGTCAATTGATAATAACCATTTTCATACATATGTGAATGCGACGTATTCCGACGAACTAGAAATCAAAGACACCACAGAATCTAATACATCCGCTTTCTACTCGGACATTTTACCTAATACAAACATGGCTAAACGATAAACGCAATGATTTTGACTTTCTTATTGTCAACCTTCAACACTTAAGTAGTAAATACCCTTTTTCGTTGTTTATATATCCCACATGATCCGATATGCCAGGGCGCGTTCAACATTTAAACATTTCATATAGAGCTAAACTACTTGCTGATAAATAAAAATACAATTTACAAATAATATCAAATTCATAATGACACTATCAAAATGACTTAAGATTCCCCTTTACAAGCAAGGGGGTTTAAGTTAGTGAATCAAGATCGCTGTTGAGGTATTATAAACCACGTGTGTAACATTTCAGTCTTTTAAATACACAAAGATATTGCCTTAACGTACTTGAGATATCGCAATTGTTACAGATTTTATTATTGTAATGTAGTGAGATATCGCAATTGTTACAGATTTTATTATGCTAATGTAGTGAAATATCGCAATAATATCATTTAACGTTTCAAATATCCCATCCTTAATTAACTTATGATGTTAAATACAAATGTTTTGATACAAAAATTACAAAATGATATAAGAATATTTGTTATTTCGTAAAAAAAAGAGAAATAATCAACATTAACTACAAAACATTTATCTAAATTGCTAAACTTTAAAATATTTATTGTCAATCTGAATGTTGCTCAGAAATATCAGTGCAATACTATAAGCGATACACATTGTGTATCAAAATGTAAATATTTGTGTGGCAATAAAAAAATATTTGATTCAATGAAAGTTTATTTTCATACGAATTAAAATTAATTCAATTTAAATGAAACAAACAATTAATGCTTGGTGTTGACCATGGTTAAATCAATAATAGAATCATTATAACAAACATTTGAATTGTATAACAATATACAAATGTATATCAGAATGGGTCAGGAACGCAAATGGGTCAGGAACGCAAATGGGTCAGGATAATATGTAACACTATTGTTTTCTCGATTTCCGGAATGTCCACAAATATATATAATAAGATTTTTCTTTAAAACTCAAGGAAACAAATTTTCTGACATAATATTGTACTGAAGATTTAACCATTAAGGTGATACTGCATAAAATGTTAGATATTAAGTTCAAAAGATTGTTTCCGCGTAAACAGTTTATATAAATATCAAATTACACTAGGAAATTACCTAAAATTAAAATTCGAATATTCGTGACTACTATTCGATTTTCCTTTACGATGCTATATCTTTGTTTCATCCCCATACCCTTACCATAATAGACATGTAACCGAATATTTGATTGGTGATTTCAGTTTAAGATGCAATTCCTCTGTTCATCCCCATACCCTTACCATAATAAACATGTAACCGGCAATTTGATTGGTTATTTCAGTTTAACAGGTCATATCTGTTATTCATCCCACGCTCCAATCATTTTCAAACAATACAGTAAATGACACTTTATATGGAATATAAATATTTCATAGAATAAAATTAGAAAACAGCCTCTCATAAAATTCCGTGAAAGTGTTTGCATATAGTGATACCTATAGATGTAGGTTTACGTTTGATAAAATATTTAGATATTTTAAGTATTGCAATTACAAATGTAGTCTGATGGGAATGCTACTTGTTGTATATTTAATCAATCTATTGTAAATATAACCGACTTTTTGTTCATCTGAATAACAGGATGAAAAAGCTGTGTGAATGTCAAGTGTGGAAGAAACTGATTTCAAAGTCTTCCAAACTGCTTATATATTTAACTGTAAGCATGAAAGGATAAATAATTATACCAAGTTAATTAGACTTTATCAGTTAAGATCCAGTTTTAAAGAGATTTTCTAAAGGGAAAGTGTTATAATACGCGGCCAAATAATAAATCTAAATGTATAGCCAAACACGTCTAAGAGTAACCACTGTTAAAAGATGATTATCTTAGCTTTTGAATAATTTAGAATTTAATTGGTGTTATCAGTATCAGATATTACTTTAGTATAGGATTATCAGCTGGTACCGAAATACCAGGTACTAGGTTTTTGTATACTGTCGGGGACCCCAACGGTCCACCAGCAGTGGCAGCGACCTAGTGTTTATAAATATTAGAAAAATAATACCAAAGTTATAATGCTCAATCAGCATCAAACAGGTAACTTGTCTTTTCACTCTGACGCATATAACAATCTCAGATATCAAAGTATAAATTGTAATTGCAAACATTACATCATTATACTGACACGGTCGACGTTAACATACGTCTTTAGCACATGTACAAATATTTGACACTTCGCGTATATCTGATTAAGTTTTACATTATAGTTAACGTCCTGACAGGACAGGAAAAACAATAGTAAAACAAAAGAACATCCTTTCCTTATAAATACGCTGAAAACAACAAAACAAACAAACATCCCTTCCTTATAAATACACTGAAAACAACAATAAACAAACGAGCATTCCTTCCTTATAGCAACACTGAAAACAACAATAAAACAAACGAGCATACATTCATTCTAACAACACTGAAAGCAACAATAAAACAAGCGAACATACCTTCCATATAGCAACACTGAAAACAACAATAAACAAACAAACATTCCTTCCTTATAACAACACTAAAAACAACAATAAACAAACAAACATTCCTTCCTTATAACAACACTAAAAACAACAATAAACAAACGAACATTCCTTCTTTATAGTTCTTCTGAATGAGGTCGTTGAATACAGGGGCATTTCAGCCAATATAGAGGCACAATGGGTCCCAATGGGAATTCGGACAGTTTGCTGAAAGACTAAATCTCCAAGCATTACAAATATATTGTCTATTAGAAATACCGTGATCTTTTTATATCAATTTCAGTGTATTTATGTGTAGAATAAGAGTGGTGTTTGACGAAACAAGTATCATGATAACCAGTGACTACATATTTAAACTTTCGGGTACCACTTTTGGTGAAAAAAAAACAAATAAACGAGAACATTCCTGCCTTATCACAATATTATGAAAACGACAAACAAAAAAACGAACATTTCTTCCTTATAACAACATTATGAAAACAACGATACGACAAACGGGTTCCTTATTTCATATACAGAGGAAAACTACTCACTGACAAATTATTGACACAATGATATCGAAAACCTGCGTTTAATGTCAAGATTCCGCAAATTTTACGCTCGGTATAATAGTCTTGTTTGCGATTACTCTATTTCACTAAGTAAAATGTTGAGTTGCCTTTTCGTTTACGGTTGTTGAGACGTCTGTACCAATTGTACCAATCCTCACGTATTTCATTGGAATTGACTGTGGACTCACGGCGGGTGTGACCGGTCGACAGGGGATGCCTACTCCTCCATGACACCTGATCCCACCTCTTTGTTTCGTTTCCAGAGATCCGTGTTTGTCCATTTTTACCGGATTGCATCTATGTCCTGGACATTCTATTGGTTTATAGTTTGGTATCTGAGATTTTTTATAACAAGATTATGAAAACAACGATACCACAAACGGAAATTCCTTCCTTATCACAACAGGACGAAAACAACAATAAATTATATAAACGAGTATCCCTTCCCTATTACAACATTACGAGAGCAAAAGCGAAACAACTAAACATTGCTTCCTGATTACAACATTTTGAAAACAACAATACGGCAAACAAGAATTCCCTCAACAATACTATACAAACACAAAATGGTCAAATTAATGCCCAAGTTTTGTGATGCATGTCATTTTGAATTATTAGTTTTGAGGCGAACTCAGCGTTCATTGAACTCACAGCATATTTCAATTGAAGGACTAATAGATATAAATCGCATGCACTTGTCAAAGGAAGTCATCTTATATTGAAATGATGTGAAGAAGCAATTTGGGAAGCGCTAGATTAACTCTTGAATGAATATCTAGTTGCCCCGGCAGTTCTCACGTACTTAAAATTGTCTTATGTTGTTACAGTCAACATAAAAATACGAGGAGAAATTCTAATCAATCATTTTTCACAACGAAACTCCATATAAAACCCTGTACATTGAATGTTCTTATACATTAAGCATTTTCAGAGTTTTGGTTTTAATCATTATTTTCCTATAATAAAATGTACCAAAGTATTAAGTTATAAATATATTTAAAAAAAGAAGTGATAAACTTAATACAAAAATATATGTTATGAACTTAAAACAAAAATATAGGTTATGAACTTATAACAAAAATATATGTTATAAAAAATACAAAAGTATAGGTTATAAAAAACCCAAAAATATATGTTATAAACTTAATACAAAATACATGTTATAAACTTAATACAAAGTAAAAATGAAGGAGAACCAATGGATAATCGAAACTCCAAGTCTATTAAAATACGACAATAGATATAAAAATCGTATCAGCATGAAGAATATAAAAATCTCAGATACCAAAGTATAAATCAATAGGATGTCCAGGACATAGATACAAATCCGGTAAAAATGGACAAACACCGACCTCTGGAAACCAAGAGGTGGGATCAGGTGCCATGGAGGAGTAAGCATCTCCTGTCGACCGGTCACACCCGCCGTGAGTCCACAGTCAAGTCCAATGAAACACGTGAGGAGTATATCCTCGTCACAATTGGTACAGACGTCTCAACAACCGCCAACGAAAAGGCAACTCAACATTTCACTTAGTGAAACAGAGTAGTCGCAAACAAGACTATTATACCGACCATAAAATTTGCGGAACGTTGACATTAAACGCGGGTTTTCGATATCCCTGTGTCAATAATTTGTCAGTGAGTAGTTTACCTCTGTATATGAAATCTTCATATGTTGTGCACGCCCTGGCATATCGGATCATTTGTGAAATATAAACTCCATATGCAGGTGACTGAGGGATATTACTACTTAAATGTGGAAAATTTACGATGGGAAAGCCGAAATCGTCGCGTTTATTGTATAGCTTAGTTGCTAATCTCAAACGGGATAGGACAAGGTGTCCGGGTGACCTCTGCTACTCTGCCACACCGGTCGCAAATGCTAAATGGAAACCTCTCGAGTCAGGTGAAAAGGTCCAGCTTGGTAAAATCAGTTAGTTTAGATATGGTTGGCGAATTGGAGTCACTGTATATGTTCATGTTCCAAAATACTATCTAACATTGCTTGGATGGGGACGCCATATAGTATAAAATCCCCGTGTCGACCATAAAACTTCCTTAGTGACTATTTCAAGCCTCAACGATGTGACCCTGTTGGAGTAATTTATTGGCGAGACCTTTCGCTCTCAGAATACAACATTCATAAGAGGAGCATGCCCTGTTATAACGTATAAGTTGTGAAATAAAAACGCCATAGGCAGGAGAAGATGGAATATTACTACTAAGAAACGGGAAGTTCGTGATATGGAAATTGAAATCGTCGCGATTGTCATAAAAGGGTGTATGAAGTTTGTCCTTTCCAATCGACAGGAGTAAATCTAGGTAAGAAGAGGTCTTGGGCATATGATTTTGGGGTTTGTTGAAGTTGTTGTTGTTGTTGTTATTGTTTGTTTTTTTTGTATTTTTTTTTTTTTTTTTTTGCTTTGGTTTTTGTTTTTTGTTTTTTTGGTTTTGTTTTTTTGGTTTTTTTGCAATATTATACCTTTGATACTGCGTATATAACAGCTACACTACAATATGTGGGAGAACAGCAGCTTTAAAAAGAAGTCTATTTTCTTTATATACATTGTATATAAGAATTGGTGAAAATTTTACAAACGCATAACTATGCATGACACCAAATTTAGCATTAAAGTGAAATACCGGTAAATCATTAATCTAAGTACATCAGAACTGATAACCGATGCTTATAGTGAGTCTTTTGTCAATAAAGCAAGTGGAGATAGAAAGAACGTTAAATTGTGTAGGTTTGTACACGTCATTTATTTGACAAGATGATATGGTAACCTAACGGGATAATACTGGAAACATGATATAATAATGGCTATACGACGAAAAAACAATGGAATTAGAAGCACTCAAATTGCAATTATCACAGTGCTTCTTATCTACAGTCCAGCTTATCACAACATTAACTCGATCTCTTGTTGTTTTACATATTTCTGAGATGTATTCTGTGGAATTAATTAGACAAGGTGTCAGCATGTTTCATATATTTTGATGTATATTCGAATTATTAATTGATGGGATTATTGATAATTATAAGTCCTTGAATGCAAATCAAAGACTCCCATCTGTGAACGCATCAAATATGTTCTTTTGAATCTAAAATCGTCTGTATTACAATTAATGCGTGTAATAATATCCGCAGTGCTTGTATCCGTGTCTGTAATGTCCTCCGGGCATCAAAATGCTTTGCAAATTTAACTGTGGACCCACGGCGGGTTTGACCGGTAAACAGAGGCTGCTCATTCCTCCATGACATCTGATTCCATCTCTGGATTTTCAGAGGCCCGTGTTTGTCCAATAATCATTAGATTTATAAATTAATCCTAAACATCTACGCCCCTCCGGGTTATTGGATTTTACTATATATATTTATGTTCATTGGATAGAATCTGTTTTTAACTTATGGTTCAGTATAATACTGGAGTAATATTTCGCACTGATAACACCATTTAAATTCTATATTCTTCAAAAGCTAAGATAGTCGTCTTTTTACAGTGGTTACGGATTGGGCTATGCATTTAGATTTATTATTTGACCTTGTATTATACCACTTTAGATAGAAAGATAGATAGACAGACAGACAGACAGACAGATAGATAGATACATACATACATACATACATACATACATACATACATATGACGGTAGGTAGGTAAGTAAGTAGGTAGGTGATACACAACATTCATCCTATATTTTTTCGGTACATTTCCGTAGATAATCGGAAAGTAATAAGACATCATGTTTTGTTCCGGTTTTCATGTCGACACCAAGAATATCTATGAATTTAGGCGTACTCTGTACTCTGTTCTGAACGGGAAATCGTATCTTTGTGCATCATATTATAATTTATCATCGTATTATGATTGTTAAATATCCCCCCCCCCCCAAAAAAAAAGAAATACTCCCCCCAAAACTACCCCCCCCCAAAAACTACTACTCTCCCAAAACTACTCATAACTTAGATAATACGACTTGATTTTCTTTTCTTTAGTCTTGTTGCTCTTCTTCATTAGTAGCATGCACGTAAAGAAAGCGTTTGCTATTCCAGAGCTTGGAATTGAAATGAAAGCCTGTTTACGTAAACTAAAACATTGAAAAATTTTCTGTCACCACTTGATAGTAAATTCATTCAATTTTATAATACACAAATCGGAAAATGATATATATGCTGTCACTTCAGGCGTTCGAAAGATATAATATTAATATAACTGGAGCCTACGACATTGTTCAACTTTAGTAGCTCTTCACATTCATTTCGGTTTTAAAATATCCTTAGAACAGATCTTCTAATAACTCGGACTGAAATATGAATGAAATATTTCACGAAATATCTTTGTATGTGTGAGATTGTACTCGCGCCTTTTACAGTAGCAATTCCATTCATTATGAAGTCAGTATTTAATGGAAGTCCGAGTTGGTCTTACCCTGTATTTATTGGGAATAATAAATCACACAAACTATTTGCAATCCCGCAGAACCTAAAAGCATTAAACATTTGAATACGTTGACAGTCGAATAATAGAAAGACAAAGCATATTTGTTTGTGGAGGATACGTCCAAAGAAAAAAATCGGGAAAATGTAAATACCATGTATTATTGAATTTATATAAATAGTTAATAAAGCCGTAAGGAGACAAAAGCCAATGTAATTTGAACACGCAGTCGCAGTACGCTATATTAATGCATTTGGCAGATATAGAAGCTGCCTTGGTATCGTTGTTTCGTCGATATGGTTTTAAGTGTAACGTACATACTCCATTAAACACATATTGTTTTTCAATATCTTAATTAATTGGGCGCTCTAGAAGTGGATTATTGTCACATTGTAATGTGTAGTTTATATTTCAGTGATCTAAAATACATAATGAAAATACAACATAACAATTTAGGTATTGCTTTTTCGAAACTTTGTTGATACAGGGTTTTGTTGTAGTTATTGGTCGACTCAAACGCAAAAGAGCCCGGTTTCGAGTCGCGGTACTGGGTCATACTTATCATGTTCTACGTAAGATTTTGAAAAGGTACGAGAGTCCTGTACTTTCATCAAGCGCTCGACATAATGGAAAAAAACATATGAAGAAGTTCAGTTTCGTGTGGAACCTTAAATATTTTTCCCGTCACTGCATTGCCTAAACCCATTAGCGCGGGTCAAATGTTTTGACCCTTTACCTCATATAACATTTTTAGTGTGTATTACAATAAAAGTAAAAGAAGTAACTCAACATGAATTATGATACGAAAACTTAGATATAACAACCGTCTCAACATGAAGAACAACTGCGAATGCCAAACGGGATGGGGTCAGGTTTTTTGGTGTACATTTATCTTTATAACTTACAAGACAATGAATAAATTCATGTTTCATCCGTCATTTTCATAAACTTGTGGATTCCTTAAGCTGTATACAAATAATGCTGTAGTGTGCCAATATATCTTACAGACGGGTTCTAATAATCTTCTATAATTAGACATATCGTTTTAAACCAATTGACAACCGGTTATTTTTTACATCATAAATCATAAAACAATATCAGTTAACTAGATAACTATTCTGGTAAATCATTGGAATTTTCATTATACAATCATATGATATTAAACATTTACCTTTGTTTTGGGTTGACATGAATATTTGTCGACCTGAGAGCGTTATGTCATTCAAGGGCTCTGCCGAAGGAGACATAACACCTCGGGGATGGACAAATGTTTATATCAACCCAAACCAATGGCAATATATTTTATATGCAATAACACTTAACTAACAAATTGAACAATTTCAATTTCTTTTTTTATTTATTCCAATTACAAAATAGCACACAGATGAATATACTTGTAATAAACATTGTTCAAGTTAACGTAAGCGTTGCAATCAGCATAAAATTGAATCATATATTATCCATTGAATTATTTAAAACGCAAAATAAACTGCATCAGCAGTTTTATTTTTATACTTTATTCATACAAAAACCAACATAAGTTCATAACGATTGTAACACATAGTGCCTTCGATACTCAACACGATCGATATGTTTAGCCGATCTTTGCGGTTTTTTTTTTATATTAAGCTTCCATCAAGACTTACTCCAGCAAATATTTTTGACAACGATGTATCAACGCTGTCAAATGGTTAAATATCTCTCCATTCCAGTCTCCATCGAGCAAATGGTCGTTTCATAACTCATTACACCTAGATACCACATAGCACATGGCCTATACTAGGAGAAAAACGGACCCTACGCACATCCATTTCTGCGCACCAGATGGTGACATAAATGTTTCCGGGAGACATGAATGGACGAAAGGAAGAATGTGGAAATTTACGATTGAAATAAAGAATGTTTATATCACATGATACGATTTTGACTACTCAGAAGTAACGATACATATTAGAAGTATAATGAATATAAAAGTCACAGATACCAAATTATTAATCTTTAAGATGCCCAGGAGACATTACACAAATCTGGAGAACAATAAACGAAGGTGGACCCCTAGAAATCCAGAGATGGGGCCAGGGCTCTGGAAATTAAAAGGTGAGATCAGGTGCCATGGAGAAGGAAGCATCCCCTGTTGACCTCTCACACCCACCCCAAGTCTACAGTGAAATCCGAATGAAATGCGTGAGGAAGGAATCCTTGTCACAGTTGGTACAAACATCTCAACAACCGCCATCGAACAGGTAACTCAACATTTCACTTAGTAAAACAGAGTAATCGCAAACAAGACTTCTATACCGACCGTAAAATTTCGGGAAAGTTGATATCACTGTATCAGTTGTTTACTTCTGTATATGAAATATTCATATGTTGAACACGCCCTGGTACATCGGATCATTTGTGAAATATAGACTCAATATGCGGGTATTTGTTGGATATTACTACTTAAATGTGGAAAATTTACAATTGGAAAGCCGAAATCATCACGTTTGTCGGATAGCTTATTTATTAATTTCCCGTCTGTATCAATAGTAAGTGAAGTGTCTAAGTATGAAGAGTGTGTGCTTGAATGAGATGAGCTACCAATGTCATCGCTTTACTTACCTACTACACTAGTATTGAAAATGCCAAATAGTTAAATATTTGTTTTGAAATGCATTGACCTAAATTTGGTGAAAGAAAAATCATTTTATAGGACAAATCTGTATGACTGTTCTACTGAACTAGTATAAAAATGATCGACATTGGATTTCTGAGGGAAAAGATTACATTACAATTCTATATAACTGATATATAGCTGACATCTGTTTCTTTGTTTCTTTTTGTTTTTTATTTTATTCTTTTGTCTTATTTGTCAGTCCAAATTTGACGTCATAAGGAATATATCGTCCTTTGATTTTCTAAAGAACGTTAACCATATATATCTGACCTGTGATTTTGACTATTGATTATTGATACTTCAGGATCTGTGATTTTGACTACTGATTGTTGATACTTCAGGATCTGTGATTTTGTCTCCTGATTGTTGATACTTCAGGATCTGTTATTTTGTCTCCTGATTATTGATACTTCGGGATCTGTGTTTTTGTCTCCTGATTATTTATGCTTCGGGATCTCTGAATTTTTAATATTACAATAGAAAATCATTATAGTTGTCGTACTGCGTTCGTCAGTAAATTCTTAATATAACGTTAAATCAGATTTATTTTTACATAATGCACATATGACATTTATCTCATTTAATTTTGTCTAGTGTAGAGTGGAAGATAATTGGTTATGTAAAATCGCTTTAAGGTTATCGTCTGTAGCAACATCAGTTTGTAGATCCCTTGACGATAATGCAAAAATAATCGCGAATGTTTAATTGAAGTTTTAAAGGTTAACAATATTATATATCGCTTTCTTGATTTTTTTATTAAAAAACCAAAAGGAAATTTGTTCTAGAATCTTATAAATGGTAACGACTTCCCGCTAAGAAACAGTTGAGAAAACTACACTGTTGATCGAAACAGCGAGAACATACAGTTGGTAAAGTTATTTTGCTAATTATGTGATTTCGTAGATTTAAAAAATATTTAAGGGCATCCACAATCAGTGTTATATCAGACATAAATTACTGTGAAATAGTTAATACAGAGAGTAATAAAATCAGTGAATTTCTTCCTGTATATTTTAATACACATTCAACTGTTTAGTGTTTCTATTCAGTCGGATATCAGTAGACATAAAAAGAATAAAAAGCAGCAACTATGTGCTTGAGTTTACAAACATTGATATCAGAAAACAGAATCTATTTGGCGTATCTGTTAGAATATCAGATAAGATAATGGTACCATCAAGAATCTATAATTATTTTATATGTTTTAACCCTGCTTTTTATCATTTACATCAACATCAATATTTCAAGTCGATTTTATGACCTTTTTCCTATTACAATGTTTCCTATCTGTAAAATTGAATTACTTGTTCAAGCGTTCATGTCGATTCAGACAAGGTTTATAGCCTTTGTTTTGACGACTGACCAACAGCAGATGTATCCCCTATCTCTGATTTATACTTTGGTATCTGAGAGTTTTTATATTCTCCAATTGTTCAAGTCCATTGTGACAAAGATTTATGGTTTTTGTCCTGACTGCTAATAATAGCAGGTGTAATTTCTAATCCTGAATTACTCTTCAACCGATCAGACCAATTCTGACAAAGACATTAGTTTTTTGTCTTGACTGCTTACTAATAGCAGGTGTAATACCTAATCCCGAATTACTGTTCAACCAATCAGGCCAATTCTGACAAAAGCATGGTTTTTGTCCTGACTGCTTATAATAGCAGGTGTAATTTCTAATCCTGAATTACTCTTCAACCGATCAGGCCAATTCTGACCTGACTTCACCTATGTGTCTACTAGATTCCCAGGTTTGACTTCTATTCCTCATTTACATATACTTTCATACAACTGTTTTCGTCATTCACTCTTTGGAATCAATGCTTTTAAATTACATTATGCAAGGTCAATATCACGTCAAAGTTTATTCTTTCACCAAACGCCTATCTACTTACAGTATTTCGCCGCCTTTATTGTAGGAGATTACTCAGAATTATAAGAATTCCAGAATTTGTTTAAGTAACAAGGCCGTGACTTTAAGTTTAAGTAACAAGGCCGTGACTTTAATTTCAAAGCTGTTCTTGTATTATATTCAAGTTTTACAACACCACAGCAAATTTTTGCATCATCCGGGGACGATTTCGGAACACTAGTACGCATGCTACACGTGTGTTTTTTTATCATGTAACACGTAAAAAAAAGTCTACTTCAGGCGTCCTAGCGAAATCAGTCAATTTGCATGAAAAATTGATAGGAGAAAGTAACAAGTAACAGTGTGTTGTACAAAACTACAATTATTTTACAGTTCTATTTGAATTTAACTGACCTCGATATGTTGACCGCATCTATACTCACGTGTTTTCGAGTATAGTTTATGTTATATAGAGATATATATCATATTTAGCAGCATACGAATAGAACGAAACCTATTTTGTTATAAGATACTAACATATATCTCACATTATATCACTTTTAAAATTAAGTTGTACTTTGAATGATATATCTTTATTTTACTTTTTAGATCAATTTGGCTCTTGGAGACCTATTACAATTCATCTTTTGTTTGTCGCTGTGCGTCGCCCGTTCTGGGCTGTTAATTCCACATTCATATTTTTCTTACTTAAAAACACTGTATTATTTCCCCTTATAATTCCACATTCATATTTTTCTTAATTAAAAACACTGCATTATTTCCCCTTATATTTCCACATACACAGATTTATTAAATTGTACATTAACTCAACATCTCCTATGGTCAAATTTAGAACAGCAGAATGGGCCAACGTCCTTTTTCAGGAGTCTGCAAGTTAAAATTACTCATAAATTTATTGTAATTTTTTTATTTAAAACCACACACTCCTGAATTATGACAGTGGTCTGTACCATTCTTTGAAATAGTTGAGTCTAAATATAAAAATCTCAGATACCAAAGTATAAATCAATAGGATGTCCAGGACATAGATACAAATCCGGTGAAAATGGATAAACACGGAACTCTGGAAACCAAGAGGTGGGATCAGGTGCCATGGAGGAGTAAGCACCCCCTGTCGACCGGTCACACCCGCCGTGAGTCCACAGTCAAGTCCAATGAAACACGTGAGTAGTGTATCATCGTCACAATTGGTACAGACGTCTCAACAACCGCCAACGAAAAGGCAACATTTCAATTAGTGAAACAGAGTAGTCGCAAATGAGGCTTTAGCGGTCGATGGGTTAAAAGAGTATATCATATCAGGATAATGATGGATAAAACCGATCGTTGGAATAACTACTTTTACACAGTTGTTGTCGATATAACGTAGGTAATGTTGTGTCAGGATTTAATGATGATTGATAAACATTCTAAAGTGGTAATTTTCTCTTTCTTGTGAGGGACATGATTGCCACCTCAATTAAAGTCTTTCCGTTGTTATCCAATATTTTTAGCTAAACTGATATCTTGATTTCATGTTCAGTTTCCAATCAATCAATCTTTTGGGGAAACATTGATATTCTTGTTACAACAAATGTTTTGGGTCATGGGGTATTTTGTTTTGACCATACCCAAAAAGATAAGATTGATATAGGCAAAACATTTGAATTACATTATTAAAGAAATTGTTTATATGTAAAATCGTATTATAATGGTAACAAAATCTTACTTGTGATTCTTCAACTAACCCAAATCGTCAGTAAAGTCTGTTGTGAGTAACATATAATATGACCTTTGACCTACGGAACGCAGACCCTTACATCCCCAAAAGTTGTGAAATATGTTGTGTACTAAATATGGGAAACGTCTTAGCATTAATCTTATTTAGTAACAGATGAAGTACCAGTAGATAATCGAACTTCCAAGTCCATAAGAATGCGACAAATAAGATAATAAAACGGTCTCAACATGAAGAATAATTAGGAATTCTTAACGGGGTGAGGACCTGTGAACATGCCACAAACAATGTAAATGTAATATAGAAACTTCTCGTGTTCGGTGTAAAGGTCAAGCTTAATGAGCATGTCATCAGTTAGACTGACTGTGTGTCCATTGACCTATGCACCTGTCTGTCTGGCATCTTTAACATTACTCAGTTGTCAAGCTTTTATCCAATGTATTGCAATTGATGATATGTTGGATTTTCTGTCGTTGGTTCATAGAATATCAAAATATAAAAAATTAACTGCCAAATAAGATGCTATTTATTCAAGGCCTTTTCAACTCAATATGGAACCTTGCAAAACTGGATTGTACTTTTTTGATGTGATTGTGGCAAAGTTTAAATTTTTTTTCGATAAAAATTTACTGTACGAAATAACATTGATTATTAAATGGACAAAACCAAATTGTTTTCCTAGTAAAGCAAGTTTGTCCCGAATTCACATTAATTAGAAATAAACTAGTTCTAACTGGAGAAAAACCAGGTTAAACCGAGAAATTTATTACTAAATCATTAGTGTGAGTTTCACGTACCATAGAGTATAACTAAGATTGGTACATCAATACGATTTTAGCAAAACATAACAGGACACTACAGTTGAAAGAAGCGAGATTGTACAAGTACAAGAAGTAATATGGATCACTGGAGAATACTAGGTGAGGTCATGTGTCACGGAGGATTTATATCACAAGTGAAATAAAGATACAGGAATATCGATGTCAGAACAAAGTAAAAATGAAAAAAATTCAATGGATATTCGAAACAATACAACAAATTGGCTATAATGATGGTATCAACATGAAAAACAATTGCGATTCCCAAACGGGATGGAGTCAGTATTCCCTGTTACCATGCTATACCTAAATGCCCTTTAACTCATCAACTAAGAAATAAAGGTATCATATCATTGTCAATGCTAAACATCTTGTCTGTGGTCAGAATAACAACAATATTTGACAGAATAAAACACTTAAATCTGTTCAATTTAATGTTGTAGGTTTTATACATGTTATACAGAAACGTCAAAATATCTTTCTACTCGATAATGTTATCTCGACCGTCATGATTTTTATAAAGAAAAAGAAATCAACAGAATTTATATATAGTTTTGTTTTTATAAGTTCTTTGTTTAGTTCTTTTTACCGGATCATTTCCATGTACAGAATGGTTATATTATTAGATATGGAATCTATGACACAGTTATATCTGTTACTCGAGAAACAATTACAACACAGACGAATTACTGAGTGCTAATAAGGACTGAGTCATTGTAACATATTTTCGATCATTTCCAGCTGTTAGCGGCGATTAATATCTAGGCTTACGTCCGGCGTGTTTTAAGTGAGAAAAATATATGTATGTAGAAATAAACTGAAAATAATGCTTCTTTCTATCATAAAATGCGTATAAAGGAAAAGAACTTGGTGAAAAGGCTATATCATATAAAACACTTAAAACTTCCTTATATAAATTACACAAAACCTACACAGAAAAATGTCGAACTATACCCTTTTGGAAGATTTATATTCCTGTTATTATATTCAAGTAATTACCTAAAATAACTTTACCCCAAAACAAAATTTGCTCATTTACTAAGATACAATCGGTAAAGTGATCCTTTTTCACAACTGCTGTGGTCCACTGAGTGTAATGTTTAAATGCCTGTTCACGAGCGCTTGTTTAATCGTCTGTACCGATACTGACGAGGATTCATTCCTCATCTATTTCACTTAAATATGTCTGTGGACTCACAGCGGGTGTTACAGGTCGACAAGGGATACATGGCATCTGATCCCGCGATCAATACTTTGGTATCTGTGATGTCTATATGATAACAAAGGCCAGTTTCTCCACGTTTTGTGTATCTGTTGTTATTTACATTATATAGTAAGTAACTACATCCTATAAATACCATTGGTTTAGGCGTGCTCATTAGTTCTAGATATAGAAATCCTGGCTATCAAAAGACAAGAAAATTGCCAATAAGACTGACACAGGTAATCACTACTTGTCGAGTACTGAAGTCGACTTGTAACATTTCAGATACAATTAGAATTTATCAGAAACGTAAATAATTTATCAAGTCAAAATTAATATTGAGGTCCGTTTCAAGCAACAAATCTTTGTAAACTGAGTCTGTTTTAGACATTTTGGAACGTTACAAACTAAGAATATTATAAATATTATTTAGGTACAAATTTGTCAAATCTTAGATAAAGAGGTTCAAATGGAATAAGAGTTTGTCACGACTTGCATATACTGCAACTGACTTATCGCCAAGTGCCTGACACATGGCTGTTCATGTGCTTTTTGACGTCATTCTATTGTGATGTCATAATCACACAAGCGTTTGACGGGTCATTTTATTGTGACGTCATAATGGAAAAGTTTGCCAAAAGGTGCCGTATCGGGCATTTGGCAATAGGTCAATAACAATAAGTTATTTATAACGAATACCGTTCATAATATATAATCCATTTATCACTCTGCATAAAATTTCACAAAATTCGTGTAGAATAAAAGGTCTAAATTCGGTATCTCGTTCTTATTTGTATTTTAATGTCTGAAAAAAACCTGTTCACATAGGAACTTAGAAAACAGCCAAATTTCATACTACAGGTCTTAGCGTTCATATCTCTAATGAGGTATAATTGACTTTTAATATTCTGAATGGATAGAACCATTTTTAAATTCTAAACTCCGTAAAAGCTAAGAGGCATTTTGTTACAGTAGTTACTCTTAGATAGATAGATTTTGAAACACACTTAGATTTTAGTTCTTGTATATTATAACTTTGTTTCCTAAACTCGAGATCAATTAATGAAGTCTTAATTACAGAATCCTATCAGATCATTCAAACAAAAGTGTGGTATGACAATATCATGTGTAAATATAAGTGTGACCCTAGTACCTCATTTATTGACAGAGTTTACTTTTGGAAAGACAATAACTAAAAGTATCAAATATGGCGGCAAATGAAGCAATGGTATTTGCAGTCATCCAAAGAGCAGATGGCAAATTTTGACATGTTATTCATGACGGACCTTACAATGTCCTTTTTAGGGAAATGGTGTTTATATAAATTACACATTTCAACTGCTCCTATGTCACTAGACTTTGAACACATGATCTTAAGTGCCATATATTAACAAGTCCCATGCATCAACTTTAACAACCAGTTTACACACACATGACTCATTTATATCGGGTATTAAATTAATGGCAGATTCTATAGAAATGATTAAATGATCCTATATTTCAAATTAAAAACCGATGAAGTGTTGTTTCTTGAGAAATATATTCTTAATACGGTACCAAATTTTACTTTATGTTCTTTTAAAATTGGAAACGTCTTCTCCCAGGGATGGTTCCTTTTAAAATTACTGAAAATATGTCGAGTGGTTCTTATGCAGATGCTTATGTTGCAAGCAATTTTCATAGTTGCAACACAATTTTCAATTTGAAAATGTTTACATATGCGTCTATATATTGTTTACGTATACGTATATATATTGTTTACGTAGACGTCTATATAATGTTTATGTATACGTCTATATATTGTTTATGTATACATCTATATAATGTTTATGTATACGTCTATATATTGTTTACATAGATGTCTATATATTGTTTACGTAGACGTCCATATATTGTTTATGTATATGCGTATATATTGTTTACGTATACGTCTATATATTGTTTACGTATAAGTCTTTATATTGTTTACGTATACATCAGTATATTGTTTACGTAGATGTCTATATATTGTTTACGTATACATCAATATATTGTTTACGTAGACGTCTCTATATTGTTTACATAGATGTCTATATATTGTTTACGTATACGTCTATATATTGTTTATGTATACGTGTATATATTGTTTACGTAGACGTCTATATATTGTTTACGTATACGTATATATATTGTTTACGTAGACGTCTATATATTGTTTACATAGATGTCTATATATTGTTTACGTATACGTCTATATATTGTTTATGTATACATGTATATATTGTTTACGTATACGTATATATATTGTTTACGTAGACGTCTATATATTGTTTACGTATACATCTATTTATTGTTTACGTAGATGTCTATATATTGTTTACGTAGACGTCTATATATTGTTTACATATACGTCTATTTATTGTTTACGTATATGTCTATTTATTGTTTACGTATACGTCTATATATTGTTTACGTAGATGTCTATATATTGTTTATGTAGACGTGTATATATTGTTTACGTAGATGTCTATATATTGTATACATTATATATTGTTTACGTAGATGTCTATATATTGTTTACGTAGATGTCTATATATTGTTTACGTAGATGTCTATATATTGTTTACGTCTACATTTATATATTGTTTACATAGACGTTTATATATTGTTTAGTATACGTCTATATATTGTTTTGCTCTGTTTGATATCAATCATTGATGAGCATTGTAAAATTGCCAATATCATCGTTAAAATAGCTGATACATACAAGCTCATGTGGATCGATTAGAGCTTGGGATTGACATAGTCTGCTTCTATATTAGATGTTTACCCTTCACATGCGCATACATCGTTTACTTTACTGAAAGTATTAAATAGGGTGCACTTTATACAGCTTGGGACTTTAGCGTATGATTGTTTTTCATTAAATTATAAAGATCTTTATTTCAGTTTAACCGGTAATTACTAGTTTTAACGTAGTAGCATTTTGACGTAGTAGCATCTTTATTCGATGTTACACGGTTTTATGTCATTCTGGTTTATACACCAGACGGCACTAGGTACCTTGTGACCTTGATTTGTTTACTCCAAGAACAGTGTATACAATAAATGAAATATCCTTTCAAGATTTTAAAGAAAGGCAAAGCATAATATCATGCACCAACGTTGGTTGTTCTCTTTTGTACTTGATTAGTTTTTGGATATTTGATAGACATTATAATATTTTTTGATAGACATAATAATATTTTTTTTTAATTGTTAGTCTTATGCCGGTGATAGAGTGTATCGAAAAACTTCAGCTATGATGTAATGTCCGCGTAATATTTCCGACAATTCTCACATTTGTTTGATGTAAGATTTACTTGCAATTACAGTTTTTCACTGCGTGAAATGTTGAATTGCCTGTTCGATAGCGGTTATTTTTAGAATTTATTTTAGAATCATCTTTACCGAATTTGACTAGTATTCATTTCTCAATTTTTATTTTAATTTCACTGTGGACTCAAGGTGGGTGTGACCGGAGGTGTTTAGTCCTCCATGGCACCTGAGCTTACCTCTGAAGTTTTCAGAGGTGGGTGTGTGTGTGTGTGTGTGTGTGAGTGTGGCTGTGTGTGTGTGAGAGTGTGGTTGTGTGTGTGAGTGTTTGTGTGTGTGTGTGTGTGTGTGGCTGTGTGTGTGTGTGAGTGTGGTTGTGTGTGTGTGAGTGTGGTTGTGTGTGTGTGTATGTGAGTGTGGTTGTGTGTGTCCAATTTTCACCTGCTTTGTATATTGTCTCACTTTGGTTTTTATTATTTTATATTATATGATGATATGAGAGAAAGACAGACAGATAGAGTGAAAAAGATGTAGTGCCAAAAAAGGCAGGGGAAAGATTTACAGTTTTTTCCCTTGTGTCAAATACTGTAAACGAAATTAACGCGTGGGGTAATTTTCACTTAGTACGTGAAGAAGAGTTTTTGATGTGAATTATCTATGAAAGGCCGTTTGGGTCACAAACGGGATGAACTTACGTGATGACCACTTTCACGTTAAAAGTGACTTTTAACGCGATAAATATAAAAATTTTCAGATACCAAAGTATAAATCAATAGAGAGTCCATGACATAGATACAAATCCGGTAAAAATGGACAAACACGGACCTCTGGAAACCAAGAGGTGGGATCAGGTGCCATGGAGGAGTAAGCATCCCCTGTCGGCCAGTCACACCCGCCGTGAGTCCACAGTCAAGTCCAATGAAACACGTGAGGAGTGTACCCTCGTCACAATTAGTTCAGACGTCTCAACAACCGCCAACGAAAAGGCAACTCAACATTTCACTTAGTGAAACAGAGTAGTCGCAAACAAGACTATTATACCGACCGTAAAATTTGCGGAACGTTGACATTAAACGCAGTTTTCGATATCCCTGTGTCAATAAATTGTCGGTGAGTAGTTTACCTCTGTATATGAAATCTTCATATGTTGTACACGCCCTGGCTCGGATTATTTGTGAAATATAAACTCCATATGCGGGTGACTGAGGGATATTACTACTTAAATGTGGAGTATTTACGATGGGAAAGCCGGAATCGTCGCGTTTATCGTATAGCTTAGTTGCTAATTTCCCGTCTGTGTTTATATTAAGTAAAATGTCTAAGTATGAAGCGTGTGTGCTTGATTCTGTTGTATCTTTAATTTCTAGTTCGCTGGGATATATCGCATTGACATATGTATGAAAATTGTCATTATTAATTGACAAAACGTCGTCGATATATCTAAATGTCAAATTAAAGGACACCGCTAACACTTTCTTCTTTTGATTCAGCAGTTTCTGAATGAAGTCTGCTTCGTATGAATAAAGGAACAGGTCGGCCAATAAAGGAGCACAATTGATTCCCATAGGAATGCCGACAGTTTGTTGAAAGACCACGTCTCCGAACATTACAAATATATTGTCTATTAGAAATTCCAGCATGTTTTTTTATATCAACTTCAGTATATTTATGTGTAGAATCAGAGTGGTGTTTGACGAAATAAGTATCCTGATAGTCAATCACTAGATATTTTAATTTTCGGGTACCACCTTTAGTGAAAAAACAGTTGTCTATGATGCTGAAAAGTCTTTCTTTTAATTTTTTATGAGGAATAGTAGTGTAAAGAGTAGAGAAGTCATAAGTTTTGATACTGTGAATTCGAGAAAAATTGTGTGCCTTACAATTTTCTAAAAGTTGTTTAGAATTTTTAAGTATCCACATCTGATTTACACCGCTTCTGGAATAAGCAACTGTACAGTATTGTTGAAGTTTCTCCTTAACGGCTGTCAATATCTTGGTAAGGAGTAAAGATAAAGGTTTTGTAGAACATTTGCTGGATCCTGCTATGTATCTTTGCTCATATGGGGTTTTATGAAGTTTAGGTATCCAGTATAAATGTGGTAGCTCCAAATCAGTATCCGTTGTAGGTATACTAAATGAGCGTAATACGGACACGTGATTTTGAAGGATATGGTCCTTTGAAAGTGAGCCACGTGTGTATGTAGGATTTCCAGAATTCGTATTAAACCCAAGTTCTTCTAATAAACAATTATAGTAATGTGCCTTACAAATAAAAACTGTTATTTGAGGCAT
>BROG01000664.1:380000-408225 GCA_030159075.1 Atrina japonica
TTCTTCCTGAACGGTATGTCAGTTTCACATGATAAGCTGATATGTATCAAAGATCATCATTGTGTAAAAAAAGTAATCAAATTTTAATTAAACATAAATGAGTAGTTGCATTTTAAATTTGTTTAAATTATCATCAATTAAAATAAATCACTTGATAATTACTAGTCCTTACATTGCCGTGTATCAGAATAAAATTATCCAGTGAAAATCTATTGAATGTTGAATATTAATAAGTCACGGATTTGCACACTTGTGTTGTAGAATTTCTATCCACGTTCCTTATACGGCCGATCCTTATACAGGATTAATATCTGAAGGCTTGATACCAAGTGATTTCCCTCAGTACTATTATAGCATTTGACGATATCGTTTACTTCCTTATTCTGTAATCTGAAGCCAGTGACACTCTCAGTGATTTCAATTATATGATTATGTGCACCACCACGATTACGATCAAAGGATCTTTGGGAATGGCTCCGTTTTAGGTAAGAAAAGAGAGCGCCCGTAAAGTAAGAACGAGTTTTTGAAATCCATGGTATCTGCAGGTTGTTATATATAAGTGTGTTTATATATTGATCTTATCCAAGAGTGTACAATTCACTAGTGCAGGGAGAATGGAAGTGGTGTGACTAGATACACGGCAAATAATATAGTTACTACAGTTGTCTCAAAATGTTTGGAATAATAGAGCTCAATTAGTTGTATCATTACTACACTTAGTCGTGATTGACTCCGCAAAGACTCAACGCTAGTGAGATTGATTGTACAATTAGAGTATACTATAGACGGGGTAGGAAAGATTCTTGCTAACTTCTTCAATGATATACTTAAACAGTTATATCGAAACAAATATTACACCCAGCATTAAGTTTCTTAAATTCATTTTCAACAATAACAAAGACTCCGTATTATTGTTGGTGCACAGTGTAATGTTATAAACATAATACAAAAATTATAGTTTTAAGAAAAAGGTCAAAACAAATGTTCCAAACGACGTTTCTATCAGTTGACCTCGTTTGACCTATCGCTAAGTGTCTGACACATGGTTGTGCTTGTCCTTTTTGACGTCATTTGATTATGATGTCATAATCACACAAGTGTTTGACGGTCCATTTAATTATTACGACATAATGAAAAAGTTTGTCAAAACGTGCTGTGTTTAGCATTTGGCGATAGGTCAATTACAAATTGATCTAGAGACCATAAGAGAATGTGGTATAATACAAGCTAAAATATAACTTAAATTTATTCCAATATAAAAAATCTCAGATACCAGAGTATATATTTATAGAATGTCCAGGATATAGTTACAAATCAGGTAAAAATTGGACAAACACGGTCCTCTGAAAATCAAGAAGTGGGATCAGGTGCCATGGAGGAGTTTGCATCCCCTGTCGACCGTGTGTGCTTAATTAAATAACTAGCGGATTAATTTATGTTAAAGCGGAACCATTCATTTTCTGAACGGATCAATAATCATACAATTAACCAAAGCCGCTGAGTGGCGGACACAACGCGCCCCTTTAGGTGTGAAGTCATTTTCGGTGAATTGTAGGAAATAAGCAATTATAATAAAAAAAAATCAGTAGAGATATAATAAGAATACTACGTCAGAATCATTTACACACCTTACGTCATCACCATCAATAGCAGAATCACGTTCGGCAACAATATCGTCGTCATTATTATTACTTATTAATCTTCTATATTGTTGACAATGTCATCACATGGTAATCAGGTCTATAATCCTCAAAATAGTCAACCGTTTCATAATTAATATCAACATAGCAACCAAAAGGTCGTTAATGATATCTAAATTATTGTCGTCTTCATGTACAGTGCATAATTACTGATATCATTATATCATTATCAGCAGCAGAGTGTTGCACTGATATCGCTGTAAATATCAGCAGTTATACAAATCGTCATGTACTAATGGTCTTAATAATATACAATTATTGCCCTTGTTTTGGGTTGACATGAATATTTGTCCACCCGAGACTCAACACTATCAATATGTTTTATCGTTCTTTGTGTCGTTTTACGAGTTGATGGAATGCAGTTATGTTATGCTAAGGTGTTTATTGGGAACAAGTCAAAGCACATTTTGCAGTAGGGGGTTAATAACACATTATATTGACACAAAATTACACATGTATGTGCATTTCAGCAACATAAACTCAACTTCAAGATTAAAAACTTAAAAATCACACTTTTATTCGTATATTTTTGTTTTTTAAAATAACGAAAATATAGTAACAATTCGCTGAAAAATATAGGTCTACAAGACTTGTTGAAATATATGTTATTAAAGGTCAGTTCGGCGTCTTTTAAAGATTTTATGTTATTATAAATTTGCTTTATAATGTTACTTTTGAATTATTTGTACCGCTATACTTTTGTGATAGAATTGACATTAAAGCGATAGACTGGACTGTTAACAATTCTTGCGCACGATTAATATGCAAATGAGTTTTTGGTCAAGTTTCCCTTACTGGGTATTAGCAAGATCTGTCTGTGAAGTTGGACATAGAAGTTGTGTCATTCATCATTCACGTGATTTTAACTGATGAGAAACTCGCGGCAGTCTTTGAAGTTGGGAAAATGTTTTACATGTACACGTATTGTCCTAGAGACATAAAGCTACTGATAAGAAGTATAGCGTAAGCGTATAGGTAGCACACCAGTATTAAATTCTACTATATATTCTTACTAAATATTCTCACATTCAGGTCAGCATTATTCTGTGTAAATGAACTTCTCAGATCTAATACTTACACATCTTGTAGTGCTGTCATCGCTATTCAACTTAGTACGGGAAAATACCTACCCATCCAGAAAGACAGCTGATTTTGTTTACATCAAAGTCACATAGGTGCTTTGTAGTCAGGTCCATGGCCAAATCACACCCCTCCTGGCTCTGAATTTTTAATAAATTTTTAAATCCCTCAAGAATAACTTCTCATACCAGATCTAAAAGTACATACCCAGGTTTCTGTGCCGCCATCTTTTGACGTGAATCTTGGGGCAATTACTGTAGCGCAACCTATAATACTGCCCTGTCGCATAGAAATTTAACAACGATGAAACGATGTTTATAAGCACAAGATTTTATAATCATATCGCTGATCTATATAGTTTGTTGCAAGATAAATAAGCCATCAGTGCTCACCTTAGGCCAAATGTCTGACCTGATTTTTTGTAATTTGTTTTTTAAACCTTATTTTAAAAAATATTCAGTATACTGAGTGTATTTTACCTCATTAAAAATTGTGATTGCCATCAACCCGTATCAGTACTTTCAGTTCTTAAGCCTCAATCAAGGTTGACTCCAGCAAATAAAGACGACGATGTATCAATGCTGTCAAATTATCAAATTTCGGCTGTTGCAGTCTGCATCGAGTGAATGCTATAAGTTACACCTAATTACCACATGGCCTACTAGAAGAAAAAATACGAACCGTACGCGCATCCATTTCTGCGCACTAGAGGGTGACATAAATCGCCATTGAAGGTGACATTATTGTTTCAGGGTGACATGAAGAAATGTTTTAGATCACGTGATACGATTTGACTAATCAGAAGTAAAGATACATAGAGGTATAATAATCAAATATGTCACTAGTGTGATAATCTCCATAAGTAGCAGCAGATGGTTTTATTGACAACCCCGTGTCGTCAGAGCAGTTGTAGAACTAATATTATCAACAGCAGTAACCTGATACAGATACTGCCAATAATTAATATCACAATTATGATAATCTCATTTGTATATGATAGTCATTGATATCATCATTACTAGCATTAGAACTAGAGCAAACGGTTACCGATAACACAAATATAATCGACAACATCGACTGAATGTTGATATCACCAATATATCCCATTATAATTGTTACTGATATCGACTGAATGTTGATATCACCAATATATCCCATTATAATTGTTACTTATATCATTGTAATGTACAACAGTATAGACTGGTTTCACCGTCATGTACGACAACATCTGAATATTGATATGACCGATATATACACCGTCATGTACGACAACATCTGAATATTGATATGACCGATATATACACCGTCATGTACGACAACATCTGAATATTGATATGACCGATATATACACCGTCATGTACGACAACATCTGAATATTGATATGACCGATATATACACCGTCATGTACAACAACATCTGAATATTGATATGACCGATATATACACCGTCATGTACAACAACATCTGAATATTGATATGACCGATATATACACCGTCTTGTACAACAACATCTGAATATTGATATGACCGATATATACACCGTCATGTACAACAACATCTGAATATTGATATGACCGATATATACACCGTCATGTACAACAACATCTGAATATTGATATGACCGATATATACACCGTAATGTACAACACCATCGACTGAATATTGATATCACCAATGTATCCCATTATTATCGTTACTGATATCGACTGAATGTTGATATCAACGATATATAGATTATTATATGACCATTTTGATCTCATACTCCTTCTCATCCCGATGTTCCTGATATCAGCCTAAGGGCCTTTGACCCTAAGGCTGATATCGGGGCCGAGGGCTGAGAAAGAGTATGATGTCAAAATGGTCATATTACAAACTTTTTATCATATGTCTAAATTACAACTTATAACACATAACAAGATACAATAATAACGACATACTTTCTAATTCCAATATTTGACCGACAAAAAATTAAAAATCCTTTCACCGTGTTCAATTTCATAATTTTGGATGAAATGTTGCGGAAACGAATGACACTCGAAATTCTTTTGTTTCTTTTCATTGATCGCAGTATAAATAGAGAAGTTCCGAACATGGGGGAGGATTACGAGAATAATTAATGCATGGGGGCGTGTCAGAATCGCACATATCTGGTACAAACATATGACAAATCCCATTATTTTAGCTAATAATATCGCCGTAATGTACGACACCATGGACTGAAAATTGATATCACAGATATATCCCATTATTATTGTCACTGATATAAATGTATGTACCACATCATGGATTGGATATTGATATCATCGATATATCCCATTATTATTTTCACTGATAACACCGTAATGCACAACATCATGGACTAGATATTGATTTTACAGATATATCTCATTTGTATTGTCACTAATAACATCGTAATGTACAACACCATGGACTGGATATTGATATCACCGATATCCAATCATTATTGTCACTGATAACATCGTAATGTACAACACCATTGACTGGATATTGATATCATCGATATCCCATTATTATAGTCACTGATAACACCATAATGTTAAACACCACGGGCTGGATATTGATATCATCGATATATCCCATTATTATTGTCACTAATATCACCGTAATGTAAAACACCATGGACTGGATATTGATATCACCGATATATCTCATTATTATTGTCACCGATAACAGCGCAATGTACAACACCATGGACTAGATATTGATATCACCGATATACACCATTATTATTGTCACTGATATCACCGTAATGTACAACATCATAGACTGGATATTGATATCACCGATATATCCCATTATTGTCACTGATAACACCGTAATGTACATTACCATGGACTAGATATTGATTTTACCGATATATCCCATTATTATTGTCACTGATTATACCTGAATATACAACACCATACCATTAACTGGATATTGATATCACCGATATATCCCATTATTATTGTTACTGATAACACCGTAAAATACAACACCATGGACTGGATGTTAATACCACCGATATATCCCATTATTATTGCCACTGATAATACCATTATGTACAACACCATGAACTGGATATTGATATCATCGATATATCCCATTATTGTTGTCACTGATTATACCTGAATATACAACACCATACCATTAACTGGATATTGATATCACCGATATATCCCATTATTGTTGTCACTGATATCACCGTAATGCACAACACCATGGACTGGATATTGATATCACCGATATATCCCATTATTATTGTCACTGATAACACCGTACTTTACAACAACATCTGGATATTGATATCACCGATATTATAAACAGAAGATAATCATAATGTAGATTGACATAGATATCACAATTTCAATAATCCGGTTGAAAGTCCCATCAAATAATTTGTAACTTTAAAATTTTATACAATATGATGCTGTGTATCAATTAGACATATGATGAGTTATGAAGGCATATGATGTGTTATGAAGGCATATGATGTGTTATGAAGGCATATGATAGTTATGAAGGCATATGATATTTATGAAGGCATATGATGAGTAATGAAGGCATATGATGTGTTATGAAGGCATATGATGAGTTATGAAGGCATGTGATGAGTTATGAAGGCATATGATGAGTTATGAAGGCATATGATGAGTTATGAAGGCATGTGATGAGTTATGAAAGCATATGATAGTTATGAAGGCATATGATGAGTTATGAAGGCATGTGATATGTTATGAAGGCATGTGATGAGTTATGAAGGCATATGATGAGTTATGAAGGCATATGATGAGTTATGAAGGCATGTGATGAGTTATGAAGGCATATGATGAGTTATGAAGGCATATGATGAGTTATGAAGGCATATGATAGTTATGAAGGCATATGATGAGTTATGAAGGCATATGATGAGTTATGAAGGCATATGATGAGATATGAAGGCATATGATGAGTTATGAAGGCATATGATGAGTTATGAAGGCATGTGATGAGTTATGAAGGCATATGATGAGTTAGGCATATGATAGTTATGAAGGCATATGATAGTTATGAAGGCATATGATGAGTTATGAAGGCATATGATGAGTTATGAAGGCATATGATGTGTTATGAAGGCATGTGATGAGTTATGAAGGCATATGATAGTTATGAAGGCATATGATAGTTATGAAGGCATATGATGAGATATGAAGACATATGATGAGTTGTGAAGGCATATGATGAATTCGATATTTGTCACCATTCGGTAATATTTGCTAGATGTATTGGATTTGAACATCGGTACGAATGACTTAGTCTTCTGTGAATAGTGTTAACTTTCTAATAACATTCTGTCTTGTAGTAGTAGTAGTAGTAGTAGTAGTAGTAGTAGTAGTAGTAGCAGCAGCAGTAGTAGTAGTAGTAGTAGTAGTAGTAGTAGTAGTAGTAGTAGTAGTAGTAGTAGTAGTAGTAGTAGTAGTAGTAGTAGTAGTAGTAGTAGTAGTAGTAGTAGTAGTAGTAGCAGTAGTAGAGAGAGAGAGAGAGAGAGAGAGAGAGAGAGAGAGAGAGAGAGAGAGAGAGAGAGAGAGAGAGAGAGAGAGATTATCCAGTGTGCTATATCATTTTCTAAATGCGTTTAATTTACATACACAGACAGATATCATTGATATTTTGTAATTACGACTTTATGACGAAACTCATTTAATGTCGATCGATAAAATGACTTTGTTTCCAATACCAATTTTCGCTATATGAAATGCCGATAAACATGATAAAAAGCGATTGCAAAAATAAGTATATGTATACCGATTATGGAAATGGATTATATTTCCTGCTTCATCCGGGTTTGTTAGCTGATTCGGGACGTCTTAGAAAGGCGATTACCTCTCCATAGCACCTGCTTCCATCTTTAAATTGTCAAAAGGTAATTAAATACCCCTGTTGCTTGTTCTGGTAAAGCAAACTACATATATGTTTACTACATACTCCCTCACAATGGTTAAAATGATTTCAGTATAGTTTTATATCAAACTGTTATTTGATTAGTTTAGATATGAAATCGACACCTTTATTATTTCTGCATTCATAACAAATGTTGATCAATTTCACGGGTGTCAGCAAATATTGATCCGCTTGACAGTGCTACTGTCTCTGGTTCAAACAGGGAACATGCTTTTTGTGTTTCAGGCTTCATTTAATGACAGAAAAAAGACTCCTGACAACTAAAATGTCAAGGAATGAATTTAATGATACGTATGAGGGTTGAATGATCACACTACAATATGGAAAACTGAATATTTGCAAATGATGCAGTTTTTCACCCTTTATGTGTGTTTGATAAAGCAATCCAGAAACATGTTTTTTTTAATCATTGCTTTAATCCACGTGATATTATGATATCAATGTCATGCAGTTGCATTTTCTTTGGAACATTATATATTCATATATATCAAGGGGTAAAAATTTATGTAGATTAAAGCGATATGAGCTGTCGTTGGTGAAATTTATTACATGTCCATTTTATGTGATATTCTATCTCATATATATTCCAAAGAGACCATCTGGTGGTTAGAATAACAAATGCATGAGTAAAATTGCAACAATCTTGCCAAACGTAGCCCGTAATATCAGTTATTTTTTGTCCGCCATACTTTCAGCATTGCAAATTAACTTTCGGTAAAATTTTACGAAGATTACCGAGTGACCAATAAACACGTGCTATTTGCAGTTAATATACATTCTGTTCTTATTACCCTTTGCGTTTATTTTCGTACATCATTATTTCATACCTAAATCAGGCAAGATCTGTCTTATTCGTCGTTTCAAAACATTCGTTTCTGAAATTGTCCACGTGCCGGGTATATCGGGTGATCTCGATTCGCTTTTAACTCGTCCAATTGCATTCTCGGCTATATCGTTCTTGACTCATATGATCATGAACTGCTCTACTCCACCGGACATGGCGGCACGATTGTAAAACATTCTAGTGACCTGATATATTTATTCATATATGCATCCGATTTTCTTCAGGTATTTAAAATAACGTTGAAAAGCATGTATTTAACATAATACATGCACATTCTAATAAAAATCACGTCCTGTATTTTAAAAAATAATTATAAAACACATAAAAATCGGCCTAATTTAACATAGTCCGAGCGCGTAAAGGACCGAGATCCCCTGACCGAATTACGAAGTACATATGATATGGCGAAAGAGTTTATCTGAAAGGTCATTGCATACGGAAATACAGCTGGATTTTATAAGGTACGGGAAAACTTAAATTCTAATAAAACAAATAACTTCGAAAAGAAGATCTTTTACAACGTTTTACGTGTTTGATAATGTATTTGAATACACATTTTATCATATTCTCGGCTATATGTCAGGGGACAAAAATAATCATTTTGACAGCTTATATCGCTTTAAGATGAGTTGAGTTATTTTAATAAACAGTATTGAACCTTATCGAAAATGTCTGTGTAATAACACACGTATTTACTTAACGACCAGGAAAAAGTCAAGGTTTATAATCAAATAATGACGCTATTTCGGTTCCCACTATTGATAAGTAATAAAAGTAAGTTTTTTTTTCACACTTTCTGATCATTGAATTGCATGATGTATATAGATCAAGTCATACATTGATGAATATTAAATAATTAATCAGCTATCAATTTTTTCTTAAATTTTCTTTCCACATTATTAGCGTGTCATTGCATTATCATACGGTCTGTGTGTGTTTGTCTTTCATCGTTGACGTATAGAAATAACCTTTTCATTAAAAGTATATAGTACAAAACGACAATTGGTCTTTATATCAACTGAAAAAAATTCTAAAAGTTAATATAAAAATCTCAGATACCAAAGTATAAATCAATAGAATGTCCAGGACATAGATACAAATCCGGTAAAAAATGGACAAACACGGACCTCTGGAAACCAAGAGGTGGGATCAGGTGCCATGGAGGAGTAAGCATCCCCTGTCGACCGGTCACACCCGCCGTGAGTCCACAGTCAAGTCCAATGAAACACGTGAGGAGTGTATCCTCGTCACAATTGGTACAGACGTCTCAACAACCGCCAACGAAAAGGCAACTCAACATTTCACTTAGTGAAACAGAGTAGTCGCAAACAAGGCTATTATACCGACCATAAAATTTGCGGAACGTTGATATTAAACGCGGTTTTCGATATCCCTGTGTCAATAATTTGTCAGTGAGTAGTTTACCTCTGTATATGAAATCTTCATATGTTGTGCACGCCCTGGCATATCGGATCATTTGTGAAATATAAACTCCATATGCAGGTGACTGAGGGATATTACTACTTAAATGTGGAAAATTTACGATGGGGAAAGCCGAAATCGTCGCGTTTATCGTATAGCTTAGTTGCTAATTTCCCGTCTGTGTTTATATTAAGTAAAATGTCTAAGTATGAAGCGTGTGTACTTGATTCTGTTGTATCTTTAATTTCTAGTTCGCTGGGATATATCGCATTGACATATGTATGAAAATTGTCATTATTAATTGACAAAACGTCTAGGGCACGCCAAAATCACATAAATCAGTTAAAGTTTTCTGAGTTAAACAGAGTTTTAAGCTTCAAATCAGTTGGAACATATGTCACAGTAAAATGATTCATGACACATAAACTCATTTTCATCGCAATATATTAGTTTTGACATCAATGAAATATATTAGAAATCACTTAATGAATGTTAAAATAAAAATGAAGAATTACCAATGGATAATCGAAATTCCAATTCCATTAGAATACGAAAATTAGATATACAAATTATCTTAACATGAAGAACAATTGCGAATCCCAAACGGGATGGCAACAAGTGTCCGGAAGGGGTCAGCGTGCCATGTTAGCATGTCACACCCGTCGCAATGTTACATGGAAACTTCTTGAGTTCGATGAAAAGGTCAAGCTCAGTGAAAATGATATCATCATTTAAGATCTGATTGCCGAAAGGGGATCATTATATCTGGTCATGTTCCAATATCATTTATATGTTTTGGGTAATATTTGAGTGGGAGTACAACAGGAGGTCTATCCTTAGTTTTATCACATATCTATAACGTTGCTACGTATCAGAAGTACATGCAGATTTATCTTTTAGACAAAATATGCCATAGGATCAGAAAATGTTAATTTTGCGTGCAGACATACATAATATAAAACTGATAAGAGTGAATACTGTAAAAAAATAATGAGATCAGAACCAACGAAAAAAAGTTTATACATGAATAATATATAATAATATATAATTGAAATGCCCACCACAACAATTCTAAAAAAATCGAGTTATTTTGGCATCACAAAGCATTGAACTAAATGCTCGTCAGAAAGAAAAAACATTTTTACATCGCGCAGAAAATCAAATTGCAGATCGGCTTTGTCCCAACAAAAATAAATGTACCACTGTAAGCAATACAATCAGAAACGTTAACCGACGCCAACAACAATAAATGTACCGCTGTAAACAATACAATAAGAAACGTTAACCGACGCCAACAACAATAGATGTACCGCTGTAAACAATACAATCAGAAACGTTAACCGACGCCAACAACAATAAACGTACCGCTGTAAACAATACAATCAGAAACGTTAACCGACGCCAACAACAATAAACGTACCGCTGTAAACAATACAATCAGAAACGTTAACCGACGCCAACAACAACATTAAACAATACAATCAGAAACGTTAACCGACGCCAACAACAATAAATGAACCAATGTAAACAATACAATCAGACACGTTAACCGACGCCAACAACAATAAACGTACCGCTGTAAACAATACAATAAGAAACGTTAACTGACGCCAACAACAATAAATGTACCAATGTAAACAATACAATCAGAAACGTTAACCGACGCCAACAATAATAAACGTACTGCTGTAAACAATACAATAAGAAACGTTAATCGACGCCAACAACAATAAACGTACCGCTGTAAACAATAAAATCAGAAACGTTCACCGACGCCTACAATAATAAACGTACCGCTGTAAGCAATACAATCAGAAACGTTAATCGACGCCAACAACAATAAATGTACCAATGTAAACAATAAAATCAGAAACGTTAACCGACGTCAACAACAATAAACACACCGTTGCAAACAATACAATCACAAACGTTAATCGACGCCAACAATAATAAACGTACCGCTGTAAATAATACAACCAGAAACGTCAACCGACGCTAACAACAATAGACGTACCGTTGCAAGCAATATAATCAGAAACATTAACCGACGCCAACAACAATAAATGTTCATATGTAAACAATAAAATTAGAAATGTTAACCGACGTCAACAATAATAAACGTACCGTTGCAAACAATACAATCAGAAACGTTAACCGACGCCAACAATAATAAACGTACCGCTGTAAACAATACAATCAGAAACGTTAACCGACGCCAACAACAATAGACGTACCATCGCAAACAATATAATCAGAAACGTAAACCGACGCCAACAACAATAGACGTACCGTTGCAAACAATACAATCAGAAACGTTAACCGATGTCAACAACAATAAATGTACCGCTGTAAACAATACAATCAGAAACGTTAACCGACGCCAACAACAATAAACATACCGCTGTAAACAATACAATCAGAAACGTTAACCGACACCAACAACAATAGATGTACCGCTGTAAACAATACAATCAGAAACGTTAACTGACGCCAACAACAATAGACGTACCGCTGTAAACAATACAATCAGAAACGTTAACCGACGCCAACAACAATAAACGTACCAATGTAAACAACAATCAATTAAACATACCGTTGCAAACAATACAATCAATTACAAACAACAATAAACGTACCGTTGCAAACAATACAATCAGAAACTTTAACCGACGCCAACAACAATAAACGTACCAATGTAAACAATAAAATCAGAAACGTTAACCGACGTCAACAACAATAAACGTACCGTTGCAAACAATACAATCAGAAACGTTAACCAACGTACCGCTGTAAACAATACAATGTTAAACGACGCCAACAATGTACCGTTGCAAACAAATACAATCAGAAACGTTAACCGACGCCAACAATAATAAACGTACCGTTGCAAACAATACAATCAGAAACGTTAACCGACGCCAACAATAATAAACGTACCGTTGCAAACAATACAATCAGAAACGTTAACCGACGCCAACAATAATAAACGTACCGCTGTAAACAATACAATCAGAAACGTTAACCGACGCCAACAATAATAAACGTACCGTTGCAAACAATACAATCAGAAACGTTAACCGACGCCAACAATAATAAACGTACCGCTGTAAACAATACAATCAGAAACGTTAACCGACGCCAACAACAATAGACGTACCATCGCAAACAATACAATCAGAAACGTAAACCGACGCCAACAACAATAAATGTACCGTTGCAAACAATACAATCAGAAACGTAATCCGACGCCAGCAACAATAAACGTACAAATGTAAACAATATAATCAGAAAAGTTAAAACGTTAAAAGCAATATCATTTCAAACACAATGATAACACACCAAACAACTATAAATCTGATCATATTGAAAACTCACAAAACGTACCCGAGAAAACAATCAATTCCTACTCGTGACTATCGACTACGCTGAAAGGTCGGTTGTGATCAGCATCAGAAAGAAGACGAAATTGAAAGTGTGGACAAGGTGAATCATGAGTGTTATTTTTATCGACCTCATATATTCGTAATGTCTCAGTCGGGTCGTCATTATAACAACAACAAAATTTATCCTAGCCTTTTCATATTATTTTTTATAAGCAGGTATCCCTACCTAGTTGAATATTCCCTATTACAGATATCGGTACACAATAGCAGTGTGATATGATATTTTATATCCATCTATTTCTTCACGTTTAAAACCTTATTTTACATTAAAAAATGAAATCAAAAATACAACATTAAAAGTATTCAAGATGTTTAGGATACACCAAATCTGGTGGACATTCCACAAACACGACAGGTTATCAATTGATGGCATCAGGTGGCATAGAGGAGTAAGAAAGCCCTATTGACCTGACATACCCATCATTAATCCACAATTAAACTGAATTTGACCTACATTCAAACAAAGTACCCGGTTATATATATATATATATATATATATATATATATATATATATATATATATATATATATATATATATATATATATATATATATATATATATAAATGTATGTATATCATATATATCATCCGACCATCTATTTTCACCCACATCTGTAGTCGCACATTCCGGTATCTTTTCCCCGTTATTATTCTTCTGTATTTTTGCTATTTCCAGATGGTTATTAAACTAGCCAAATTTAATATTCAATAATAGATAAACGTATGCTGATAATTGTAAGTTTATCAGTTATCAGAACTCGTTAGGCGCGAAAAATGGTGTCTCGAAGATATATTTATATATATATATATATATATATACCAATAAATGGAATATATCTCGTGACTGGGACGCTGGCTGTTCCGGACAAATAGTCCCATCTCGATTCACAATTGTTTTACGTGTTGGGACCGTTGTTATATCTAATTGTCGTATTCTAATTGACTTGGAGTTTCACATATATATTGGTACCTCTTCATTCTAATTATTACACTGGGTTTCGTTTGTATTTCTGTCATCTGTGATAACAAGGATCATCGCCTTAAAACCAGCCGTAATTTATTTCGTGTACTTTTAAAACAAATAACAATGTATATAAAAAATCTCAAACACCAAAGTATAAAACATCTCAGATACCAAAGTATAACTCTTTAGGATGTCCAGGATATAGATACAAATCTCGTAAAAATGGACAAACACGGACCTCTGGAAACCAAGAGGTGGGATCAGGTGCCATGGAGTAGTAAGCATCCTGGTCACACTCACCGTCAGTCCAAAGCAACGTCCAAATGAAATATGTGAGGAACGAATCGTCGTCACAATTGGTACTGACGTGTCAACAACAATTGCCAACGAAAAGGCAACTAAATAGAAACAGGTCGGCTAATAATGGGGCACAATTGGTTCCCATAGGAATGCCTAGAGTTTGTTGAAAGACCACGTCTCCAAACATTACAAAGATATTGTCTATTAGAAATTCCAGCATGTTTTTATATCAACTTCAGTGTATTTATGTGTAGAATCAGAGAGGTGTTGGACAAAATGATAAAGTGAAAAACAGTTTCTATGATGCTAAAAAGTCTTCCTTTTAATCTTTTATGTGGATTAGTTGTGTAAAGAGTACAGAAGTCGTATGTTTTGATATTGTGAATTTGAGAAAAATTGTTTGCCTTCCAATTTTCTAAAAGTGGTGTAGAATTTTTAAGTATACACATCTGATTTACAACGCCTCTGAAATAAGCAACTGTACAGTATTGCCTAAGTTTCTCCTTACCGCTGTCGGTATCTTGGCAAAGTAAAAATATAAAGGTTTGGAAGAACATGTATCTAAGACAAAACTATTATTTAAGTTCTTGTGGAAGTAACAACTTTAGCATAATTTGTGTAATAAGCAACGATTGTATTCAAATAAAATGATTATTTCGACGTTGTCTGATGTCTACGTTTTCGTGAGTAGATGATCATTACAAAAATGTGGTACCGCACATAATGTAGTCAATGATCACCTGCGAGTAAACACCTGTGTCTCGCAAAAACAAAAGTAATTTTCACTGTGTTCTTCTTCTGTTACTTCACATTCATCTAGCAATTATGGTATTTGATGCTGTAACTATAAAATCAGTAAGTATATCCTTTATCTATCTTTAACATATCACGATTACCACATTAGGTTAGAATTATAATCTACATTTAACTTTGTACACTGAAGTTTAATATGTAATATGCTTTTCTTTCATTTAATCATTTATCATTCTCTTTATCATTCGTATCCAAGACAAAACTATTATTAAAGTTCTTGTATAAGTAACAATTTTAGCATAATTTGATCATTTAAACGTAATTTAGTGTATAAATGTAGGTGTAAATCTTTTATTTGGATCATAAAGTGGAACAGACAGTAACTTCAATGCATAAAATGATATTAGACAATAATGAATACAAACACTTTTCAGATTTTTAATAAAACGAATCTCTGTGAATGACAAGTGAAACTTGCAATGGAATTTATCCGACATTTAGAAGATTACCTTATCTTACCATCAACACCAAGAAATTATTTACGTATGTACATAGATATCTTTATTTAAATATCACAGATTAATCTGATTTATAGATGTTTATGATAACAATACCAATCAATCGCATTTCCGGCGATCAATATTCTCAGTAAATACGCATAGTCATTCTCCTTCTTGTTCCATCCCGTTCAGTTTCAGTTCGGAATAATTTGTACTCAGATCAGGTGACGTCATGAGAAAGGAAACTTCCGGTTTCGTAATATTTAAATTGACAGAATTCAATGACATCTTATTTAACTTCATGTGAGAGGGGGAAAAGTTAAGCTAATTGTTCTTTCGTGTAAAGATGACAAGCATCATGCCTCTCCAGTGGGCTGCCTCTCAAATTTGACTCCTTCCATTGTATGTAATACATATTACTAGCATTCTATACACGATAAACCTCATAACCGGAAGTGACTTAGGCCACATTTTTCTTTGAAGCTACATACTATTATGACAAACCGTGACGTAACGGAACAACTCGAAAAAGGTTTATTTCCGCAGTTTACTTCTTCGTCTTTAGAAATGTAGGTATGTTGTAATGATACAGTATCTTTTTAATTCACAGCACCTGATAGAAAATATCACAATGTGTAAATACCGTTATCACAACGGAACACATTATAATGTCGTTATAACAGGGTCCTTAACGATATTCTTTCACAGATAACTGTGTATCATTATATATTTATTATTATTTCCATTTATTTCGGAAATTCACATTTATAGTGAATTCGAGTTTAACTGATGAAGCCTTATTTACAGAGAAGATCGCCTTGAGCACTTGCTTTGGTCTGATGAAGTCTTATTTACAGAGACGATCGCCTTGAGCACTGGTGTGACCAGTCGACAGGGGATGTTTACTCCTCCATGGCACATGATCCCACCTCTTGGTTTCCAGAGGTACGTGTTTGTCCATTTTTACCGCATTTGTATCTATGTCCTTGACAATCTATAGATTTATACTTTGGTATCTGAGATTTTTTGTATTCTAATGGACTTTAAGTTTCGATTATTCATTGGTACTTCTTCATTATTCGCCGCCAGGAGGCGGCGAATATATTTCAAATTAAGTTAGGAAGTAGTATATGGAAGGAGCTGTTAGTTTCTTTGAACGCGGAAGTAATGACGTAGTAATTTTATTTGAGGCAAAAACGCTATTAAATTTCAGATATGAAAGTGATGTTGGTTTGTTTCATAAATAATCAGCATCTAAATTTTTTTAATGCAATTAAGGTATAATACCGCGATTCGTATTTTTTGTAGAGACATAGACATAAGAAATGAAATAACGATAAGTGGGAGACATTAGTCGAAATGATGGGAGCAATCATTACGTGATTGCTTTTGATTTTGATAAGAGCAAGATATATCCTATTATATAAGTTTAGTGGACGACGGAAATTTGGAACAAAATGTTTTTTATCATTAAAAATGATTTCGTTTGTGCAAAACGGAATAAATATAACACCGAAAAAGAAATGTGTCGTATGAAATATTGATGATTGGGAGAACAACAAAGTGAAAACGGGTCGGACGATTTACAAAAACAGACCTTAATTACTGAAGCACACCATTTTTACTTTTATTTCGACATAAAAACTGTAGTACATGTAGTACATGTTAAAGTCTACATATAATAAAATGTTACTTTTAACACGAGTTTTGTGTAATAATGGATAAAATCAGAATTATCATGTTAAACAAGATCGAACCACTCTAGCCGGCTAGGCCAACAATGAACGAAACAGACTGGAATATGGACTTGTTTTAAAAAAAATAATTCTGAATTATTCCATAAATGTTTTTCTAAATTACGTTTTATATACATGTACATGTATACTTCCTTTGAAATACCTTTGGCGGCGAATTGATGCTTTGCATCAAGTTTTTCTTGTTTTAACTTAATACATACGAAACGGTCTTAGACGGTATAGTGCTTTCCATCCCAATTGCTTAAATGCGGATACAACGTTTAAAGTCATAAATACTATTTATGGGTTTCGGTGATAGAGCATCTTTAAATAATTTATCTCAAAATGATTATTATAGGCAAGTAATGTTTTCAACTAACCACTTTCTAATTTCTTTCTCAAGCAATATTATGTTCTCACTGGATTATACCTTTTCTCACCAATTTGTGGACTTCAAGGGTTTAAAACCCTTTAAATTTTCATGACCAGTGTCTAGACAAATGCGTATTATAAAATACAAGCCTATCATAAGACGTTCTGTCTTCGTACACATGGTCAGGTCTGATAAGATTTTTAACTTATTCATAGCGGTCGGTATAATGAAGTTATTTTTATTTATTGTGTGCCACTGAAGTGTTGAGCTGCTTGGTCGACGATGGTTGTAAACTCATGTATACCGATTGTGATGAGGATCCCTTCCTTACTTCTCATTTCATAAATATTAACAACAATACCGAAGTTACAAAAGAGGCCAAAACAAATGCGCAAGGCGATCATTTCTGTTAATAAAACTTCATCAACTCAGCTCAAATTTAATATAAATGTATATTTCCAAAAGGAAAAGTGGTATCATACAATGCCGAATAATAAACCTTAATGTATTGCCAAATCCGTCTAAGAGTATCCAATGTTAAAATGATTATCTTAGCTTTTGAGAAGTTTGGAGTTTAAATGGTAGCAATGACCCAGTGCTATAAATATTATCAACATAATACCAGAGTTATAGTTTTTATAAAATATTCAATGGTACGTCCAATATTAAACTGCAAATACTGCCTTCAGGCTGTCAATATCTTGGTAAGGAGTAAAGATAAAGGTTTGGTAGAACAGTTGCTGGATCCTGCTATGTATCTTTGCTTATATGGGGTTTTATGAAGTTTAGGTATCCAGTATAAATGCGGTAGCTCGAAATCGGTATCCGTTGTAGGTATATCAAATGAGCGTAATACGGACGAGTGATTTTGAAGTATCTCGTCCTTTGAAAGTGTGTATGTAGGATTTCTAGAATTCGTATTAAACCCAAGTTCTTCTAATAAACAATTATAGTAATGTGCCTTACAAATAAAAACTATATTATTCGAGGCTTTGTCTGCTGGTACCAGTACATATTGGTCATGTAACCTATCCAGTTCAGTTACTACTTCTGGATCATTAAATACAGAGGGATAACGTGTTTTCATAGTCCCTTTAAGTTTTCGAATACGAGATTTTATCAACCATCGTATGGCTTTCAGCCATTCAGACAAAGTGTCTGGTTCTACGTCTTCATGTTTGGCCCATCGTCTGGCATAATCTTCGACAGAATCCATAACTAAACTGAAATTCTGACGCCAATTAAAGGAACGGGCTTCCCAGTATTTAGGGCCCCTTAAAATAAGATTTTTGAGGCTTTCATTTTCAACAACAGAAACGTCGCCGGTAATGACATGCCCGATAGTATTGTATTTGAAAGGGGATGAAGCACATGAACATGTGACAGTGTTGTGTAGAAGATGGTTGATGTCTAGGCACTCCAAAACCTGTTTGTAATTGAATAACTTGGATGCGATGCTAGGTGTATAACTATATGAAATGCAAGGCGTGGTCTTCAGTTTAATTTATGGTGGAATACAGGACTGAACTTTTTTATGATTTAGAACATTGCCAATGTTTAAAGCGTCTATGCCTTTATTTGTAAATTTAAGTTTAATGAAAAGACGTTTCTGTTCAGAACAGTCATCGTTTGTAACGCGTGCAGGCTTAAACAGTCTGTGATAAGCGATGTCCATTATAATGGAGTTCAGTATGTATTCTGGGGTTGAAGAATCCGTGTAGGGGTTCATGCTTGCTTCTTGAAAAAGTTTATTGAAATTTGTAAAAGGAACAGAATAAAGTTTGCTGCGAATGTGATGAAGACCCAATTTTTTGTTAACGTAAGGTAAAAGAGATGGAAAAGTGACATCATGTATGTAGGGTCGGTTGTATGAACGATGTCCGTGACTTCGTTTACGTCTTACGTTAGAATTAAAAAGTTACATCACATTAACACCATTACACAGTGGGCTTGATAGATTGCCTACACTTTGGATATTATATCCATGGGGATATGCAGTGCCAAGCTGTTTAATCCAAAATTCTTCACGTTGACTACGGAAGGGGGTACTCAAGCTGGGATTGTTGGTCCAGTGGTATATTTTTTCAATTATACGCACTCTCATAGACAAGATGGAATGGCCAGGAGAGTTGAAATGTCGATAGAGTATCTGGTTACCCCATTATCAATCTCGAATCGATGACCAGGTACTCTTTTATTTATGGGCCCCTTAGTTTCGCCAACATAAATAAAACCACACAAGGTACACTCAATTCCGTAAACAACGTTAGATGATTTGCAGTCTAGATGATCCCAGCTTCTGGTGTTGTAATGCTTATTTGTCAGATTGCTGGTGAACACTTGATCAGTTATTAATATATGACATGTTTTACAATTTTTGACAGAACATTTAGAAATTGTTGGTATATTATTTGAAAATGAACTATCCAAAATGTCGTCAAGTTGAATCTGACAATTTTTTATGGGAACATTAGCATTATTATGTTTATACCATAACTGGTCATCTTTTGATTGTACAAATGTTAAATTGTTAATGTCACGAAGGACAACCCGAGGAGCACCAAACAATCTCTGCGAGTCTGTGCTCCCGATAGACTTCACAGAAGGACACCTTTTTATACTGGGCGCCGTGCCATCCAGTATGCAATTTTTTTGTACTTGTTTATCCATTAAATGCATATGTACCGAGTGACAAGTATCCTCGGGGACAATATGTCCACCAGCAGTGATACATGCTCGGTGGTAAAAATATAAAACATTTCAGATACCAAAGTATAAATCAATAGATTGCCCAGGACATAGATACAAATCCGGTAAAAATGGACAAACACGGACCTCTGGAAACCAAGAGTTGGTGCCATGGAGGAGTAACCATCCCCTGTCGACCGGTCACACCCGCCGTGAGTCAACAGTCAAGTCCAATGAAACACGTGAGGAACGAATCCTCGTCACAATTGGTACAGACGTCTCAACAACCGCCAACGAAAAGGCAACTCAACATTTCACTTAGTGAAACAGAGTAGTCGCAAACAAGACTATCTTAAATATAAAAAGTACACAAACCAAATTGTAAAACGTACGAAAATCTCCAAAACAATGCACAAAAAATGGTTGAAATTGGAAATGATGGAAACTCTATAAATTACAGGGATGGGACAAGGGCCTACATAAGAGTATACATCCCGAGCCGAAATGAAATACCGGTATGCACATTTTAGAGGAAAACAAGATTTTTAAATCTATGCTTTATATTTATTTTCTGGTTGACGGTCAGGGGTCGCTCCAAAGGTGTGATCTAAACCAAAACTTCACTTACATCGTCGCCAGTTGTTAGAGAATAAGTTGTCTCTGACCATGAATGTTCACTGACAAAAATCGCTAACGGAATAAAAACAATTAATCGCATTTTGGTTCTGGAGAAAAATTCTAAACTGGTATACATTGGACAAACACGGATGCCTGGAATATACAGAGGTGCTATCAGGTGTCATGGGGGAGTAAGTAATCTATGTTGACCAGTCACACCCACCGCGAGTCCACAGGAATAATATAGAACAAATCCCAGATACCAAAGTATGAATCTATATGATGTCCATACCTATGGCGTTTTCATTTCACAACTTATACGTTATGCCAAGGCATGCTCTTCTTATGAATGTTTTATTCTGAGAGCTAAACGACTAGCCAATAAACTACTTACACCAGGTTACGTTGTTGAACGCTTGGAGTCGTCGTTTAAGAAGTTTTATGGTCGATACGGGGATCTTGTTAAACATTATGAAGTCCCCCTCTCAGAGATATTAAATAGTATTCTGGATCACGGTCACAGACAGTGACTCCGTTTCACCGATCATGCTTTTCACCGAACTTGACCTTATCACCAAACTTGACCTTTTTACCGAATTTGACCCGTTCATCGAACTAGGAAGGTTTCCTTGGAACATTTGCGACTCCTTCCGGACACCTGGTCTTATCCCGTGTGGGATTCGTAATTGTTATTCATGTTGAGACCATTTGCACATCTAATTCGTCGTGTTATCATGGACTTGAGTTTTTGATTATTAATTGGTACTTCTTCCATTTTACATAGATATAAATCTGGTAAAAATGGACAAGCACGGACCTCTTGAAATCAAGAGGTGGGACCAGGTGCCATGGAGGAATTAGGAATAAATCATTGTCAAAACCGATACAGACGATGTAACAACTACTATCAAACAGGTGACACAACATTACATTTAATGAAGTATATTAGTAGATAAGCAGAGACATTACATACAAGTTCATCACTCCGACCGTAAAATTTGCGACATGTTGACATTTAACGCGATTACTAATGTCCTTGTGACAACAACTTATGAGTAAGTTGTTTGTCGCTAAATATATTAATTACCTGTGTCATATCGGATCATTTGTGATGTATAAACCTCATATTCAGGCGACAAATGGATTTAGCTACTTAAATGTGGAAAGATGAAAGCAGAGAATAAAAAAAAAATCAAATTTATCGTAAATTGGTTGTTATCCTCCCGTCTATGTGTGTAGTAATTACAATGTCAAGTAGGAATGTGTGTGCTTTTTTCTGTATCGCATTCATATGCATATGAAAATTGTTATTATTGATTGATAAAACGCCGTCGATATTGATGTCAAATTGATGCATACAACTAGTGTTTTTCTCTTATTATTCAGATACTTATGTATAAAGTCTGCTTTACATGAATAAAGGAACAGGTCGGCCAATAAAGGAACACAGTTTGTCTCCACTGGAATGTCAACCGTTTTCTTAAAGACCTTGTTTCAAAACACGAAATATATATCGACTATTGCAAATTTCAGCAGCTTTTTCATATCAACTTCAGTATATGTATGTGGTGAATCGGAGTGTTGGTTGACGAAATTAGTATCATCATAACCAATGACTAGGTATTTGAATTTGCAGTTACCTCTTAAAGAGAAAGCAACAGTTGTCTAAGATGCCAAAGTCCCTCTTTTATTTGTCATCCATAAACATATAAATATACCTACATTGAATATACAGCTATATACAATTTTTAATGTTTTGTCATCATCCCTATTCAGTAATCACGATACTTTATGTACCAGCCATCTGTTGAATGATTCTTGTCTGACATCAGTTTTGTAATTAAATCTCAAATTACCCAAGTTTATGAACATCTTATATGTATTAAATATTAACCCTGTCTACTCCAAATGTAAATGGAAAATTAAATTCGATTTTGCCCAAGTTTCTTTTTTCTTTCAATACTAACCTACTTACGGTCTATTTATGGAAACTGCAGGTGTGTATCTCATTTTTTGCGAAATCAATTTCCATTATATTATATTAATTCTAAATTTTTTAACTGTTCATAAAATGTCATTGTTCACTAAGTATTGGGTATTAACATAAGCTGACAGGTGTTTAGCAGGTTTAGAACGAATTTTCTGGGGGTAAATATTTAGAATATCTCTCTCTCTCTCTCTCTCTCTCTCTCTCTCTCTCTCTCTCTCTCTCTCTGGAATGTTATATATATATTAGGCTCAGACATGTATGAATGTAGAAGAATTTTATTAGTGTATTGGTTCGTCAAAACGTGAGCTTTGAAATAGGTTATTGTAGCTTTAGTTTATTAATGTTGTCAAATTATGTATATATAAGGTGGAATGTTATATTTTTATGATGTCATCTCAAGTGGAGTATGATGTATCTGCTATACAATATTTACTGGGTTATACGGAAACAGAAAATATATCAACTCACTAATGTCAGACATTGAAGGGAAAATACTAATACATGTATAAGGATAGTCGCATTATTCACGATTTAATTACATTTGTCTCTCAAAACATCGTGTAATTCCGAGATTTGGATGCCACCACTTCTGGTGGATCGTAATAATCTGGCAGGTCAACATACGGTCAAGTGCATGAGGTAAGGTGAGCAGAAAAAAAACACAAATATCATTGACAAGGAACTGAAAGATGGCTGTCGTCTGGTGTGATTGATTTTTCAAATCAATGGTAATTGCTGTGAATGTTGTTCAAAGCATGAAGCAATTTGCTGTCGTAATACTGTTGTATCGAAAGTCATCTGAGTGGAGCACCTAAAGAAGTTGTCTTTTCATTCAATAAGTTGGCATATTTTCTCTTGAATATATTTATGGAACTTGATTACTATAATGAAAGTAGTTATGAATAAGTCATGTTTTGAATTTGTAATGGAATTAAACGCCCCAGAAGAAACAGTTCTTCATAATGGCAAAAAAAGATTTAATGTGGTTACATCTCAATCAATCTGAATAAGATAGAGATGCTCGTCACTCATTCTAGGAACGATAATTACTTCAAGGACGAAAGAAACCTGTATGTCCCTGCCTTTATAAAGACAAAATTGTAAAAAGGATCCCCTAAATAAACACTAGAACATTCACCTTTAGGATCAGTAAAATCATCATTAGATACGTGGGTTATTACACTGCATAATGTACATGGATAATTAGATAATTCAAATCTCTAGAGTGCTTTAAAACCTCTTACAACCAGATAATTACCTGTCGGTATACTTTGATTACGATTTGTTACTCTCTTTGGTGGTGACCATTCAGTCGTAATTATCTACTTATATGAAGTTGGCTTTGACTTAGTTTCTCGACTCCTTATCATTAAACACTTGCAGGATTCAATTTTGAGTCAATATTTTGACGGTCTCCTGAGTATTGTTTAATGATCAGAATATAGCATGAAAGATCTCATAGATAAAACGTGTTCATATTGACGGTCACGTGTTTAGCGACATCATATATACATTGGAACCTAACCTAAAGACCACCTCACTTAGATGACTACTGCGCATTGCAGACCACAAGTATGCGGCATGTTAATAAATATCTTACCTTGTACAAAACATCAATTAAGAACACCCCACTAATCAGACCACATGGAGTCAGTTAGTTATGGTCTAAATAGCGAGGTTTCACTGTATGTTGAATAACATCACATTTCGACATTTAAAACATCTTCATGTTGATTGTCACGTGTGAATTGTTTTATTATTAAAATTGTTCATGTAATCATATCTCGCCATTAAAATACATGTAATATGCTCATTTTAGTGGTCACATGGTAAGTGACATAACAAATATACTACATGCAATCATTTACTGTCGGTAGAAAGCATAGTATTGTTCGGTGGTTGTCTATTGCATTGCTTTGTCATAAAAAATATTACATGTGACACCATCGCTGAAAACATTTCATTTTGTTTGTGATGAAATGTCCGCTACCGTATACATGTGATGCAAATGGTGGGAAACAATTTATTGTTGATAGGCATGTGTATTTGCTTATGTTAATCATGGATGAAACAAGTGGCTCCAAATATAAAAAGACGAACAATCATTATTCCGTTATTCCTCGTCATCCTCGTTTAGCTCGCGTTCAATTCAAATATAAAAAATTTCAGATACCAAAGTATAAATCAATAGAATGTCCGGGACATAGATACAAATCCGGTAAAATGGACAAACACGGACCTCTGGAAACCAAGAGGTGGGATCAGGTGCCATGGAGGAGTAAGCATCCCCTGTCGACCGGTCACTGATCGTTAATGACTCCAATATTACATTTATCAATTTTCCTGGCAACAATGAGTCCTTAAAACCATTTCTCAACGGAACATGATGAAAACTTCAATACACAGATCTGATATGAAATTTACCTTGTTAGTTTGAAACTTTTGGGTTGAAAATGTGTGATCTTTTGTTCATTTAATTTTAACGATGCGTTTTAAAAATAAGGAAAATTGAAGTTGACAAATTACTTGGCTGATATATTTCCAGACCAGGGCTAACGAAGAATAGAGCACAGATGCCAAAAGAAGCAACAATATTGAATAACTTGTCAAACAAACTTGTACTAAAAATAAATACACAGAAAACAACAGTCATGTTAATCAAAGACCAATCAATCAAAAACACAAAAAAGATTGAACCTCAACTATCGAGGTAATAAATGACATTACATTCCTAGGCAGCGTAATGAACAGTGCTAATGGAACCACCAAGGACACCAAGGCAAGGCTGAGTAAAGCAAGAACAACATTCTGTCAACTCGGACCAACCTGAAAATCATCATTTCTTGTCAGGAACGCCAAACATAAAATGTCAAATAATAAACGTGAAATCTGTACTGCTTTATGGCCCAGAATATTATATTTGAGAACAATACAAGCTGTCTCAACATACTGACTGCATCTCACAATAATTACAGAAGTCAAAACTATACAAATCTTTAAAGCCAACATAATAACTAAAAAGGAATATACAATAGGTGCATGGGCCTTAACGTTCACTTGAGTGAAATACACATGTCTGGCCACTACAGGAGCTCCTATGAGTACTAGCCCCTTCCCACTTGCAAGTATTTTATAGCTTTCCATTGGAATATTTTCTGTAAAGCTTTGTTAAAATTGAACCACTGATTCCTAAGAGGAAGTAATAAATGTCCAGAAGTCGAATAACAACTTCGATTTACTTAGGTGGTGTCTCTGACATATTGAACTTTGACGCATCAACCTTGAAATTGTGCCATAATGGGACCAGTTTTACGAAAGGTCTTAGACTTTGTCTAAGGACCACACTTACGACTTACTTACGACCGTTTTACAAAGACTTAGGACTTGTGACTTACGACCAAATCAGTTCAGGTCTTTATGACTACACAGAGGCTGTGCACAGACCTAATTTATTTATATGTGTCATAATTTATCTTTGTAAATGTAAAATACTCATAAACTATCAAGATCTGATTTGACTTGAGTTAGAATAGCATTGATAAACGGTCCTAAGTTTTCTCATGAGATACATAGATACAAATCCGGTAAAAATGGACAAACACGGACCACTGGAAACCAAGAGATGGGATCAGGTGCCATGGAGGAGTAAGCATCTCCTGTCGACAGGTCACACCCGCCGTGAGTCTACAGTCAAGTCCAAATGAAATACGTGAGGAACGATTTGGTACAGACGTCTCAACAACCACCAACGAAAAGACAACTCAACATTTCACCCGGTTAAACAGAGTAATAAGACTATTATATCGACCGTCAAATTTGCGGAACATTGACATTAAACACGGTTTTCGATATCCCTGTGTCAATCATTTGTCAGTGAGTAGTTTACACCTGTATATGAAATGTTCATATGTTGTACACGCCCTGGCATATCGGATCATTTGTGAAATATAAAGCTTTCAGACTGATTTGACAGCTTTCATTTTCATTCGCACACTTTGTAGATATTGACTTCACAATCATACATACAAAATTTCAAATTCGTCTTGACCCAGTTGTTCATCTTTCAGTTAAATTTATCCAACGGTTAAATATAACCCTTGGTTAAATATGGTAATCAAAGGTTTTTTAGCAGAGGATTAAAATCTTGATAACAGTGCCAATCTACAGCCAGTTTAAAATAATATAATAATTAATATATGTAACCGAGCCTCAAAGTTTGGCAAAATTTTCCATATTTTACACATGGTTTAACCATAGCTGAATTTAACCAATTATTGAGGAATAAAATTTAACTAAAGGTTAAATTTTAATCCTTGGTTATAATATTTAAAATTTAAAATTTAACCACTAGATGAACAACTGGGACCTTGTCACTGTTTCGTCTTTTAAAGTATTTAAAGATATACCTGCTGACTTAAGAACTGATCCTTGTCAAGTCATATTCTGTAACAACCGAAGAACATATCCTTGTCAGATTCGGTAACCACTGAAGACCATACCCTCGTCAAATTCTGTAACAACTGACGAACACATCCTCCTCAAATGTGGTAACAACTGAAGAACACCCTCGTCAAATTCGGTGACAAATTAAGAACACATCCTCCATAAATTCAAAACAACTGAAGAACACACCCTCGTCAAATTTGATAACAACTGAAGACTACACCTTTGTTTAATTCGGTAACAACCGAAGAACACATCCAACTAAAATTCGGTAACAACTGAAGAACACACCCTAGTAAAATTTGGCAGCAACTAAAGACCACACCCTCGTCAAATTCGGTAACAACAATAGAACACACCTTCGACAAATTCGGTAACAACTGAAGACCACACCCTCCTCAAATTCGGTTACAAATATTATAAACATAAT
>BROG01000665.1:0-177500 GCA_030159075.1 Atrina japonica
TATATATAAACTATGTACCATGGTTCTAATTAACACTCGATTAAGTATATCTGTACATAGACTTGTTTCTTCTTTCGTTTTTCAGTAGGAGATCCTGTAGTATGCTTTAATGAACAGTTAACATCACGACAGTTTATATCTTTTTTATTATCTTGGCATTTTAATTCTTCAATAATGAATACGGCGTTATCAATGCAGTGAACTGTTCGTTAAAAACATGGCCCCGAATCGTTTAACGCGATAATTCGATAATATGTTTTATACGAAAAAGCCTCTTATTTTTCCCAGCCAGTGATCACAGGTTTTATGGAATCGACTGTGCATAGAAAAGCCGGTTTGTCGGAATAAGCATGTGACTGTTGACCAAATCTGCCTCTCGGACTTTAATGTTGGATACGACCGAGATTTTTGTAATTTAAGTAAGTTAAATTGTCAAAATACCTCCTGAACGTATATTCTATGAAAGAAACCGCATCATTGTCAGTTATTCAAAGAGTTTTTTTTTTTCTCCCAGGAAATCGCCAAGTAAGATAGAAACAAACAAAATGTAATGTTTTATTTCTTCATCAATATTTTCTTCAGTAGTAATGCGGTTTTGTTATTTTTGCTAATTGGAATTGTCTATCGCAAAACATGTATACAAAAGCATAGACACAGATACGATCCAATCTGACTGACTATACTGCCTGTTGCTTAGCAGTTAGTTAACCACAAATGACTTAAGAACGTATGCTCGTTGAATTATTTATTCAAAATTTGCAGGTAAAATGCTACAAAAAAAAAAAAAAAAAAAAAAAAAAAATAACATACAAAAAAAAAACCCCAATATAATACATGTTACTCATTCTAATTATAGCATTATATTACTCAAAATATTCAAAAGTATCATTTGTATATAAATTAGCTTAAATTCAACCATTATCAAATAAACCTTTTTAAAAGTTTATAAGACCATATAAGTAAGTATTTATCAGTAATTAATAAACATAGCTAAATGCATGTAAATTTGTATCAGAATGTCTTAAGAGAAACACAACATCTTATCAGGTAAAATTTCACTACATTCTGTTTTGGTTAAAAAATAATTGCAAGTATATTAAATATATACTTTAATGATGAAATTCCAATTTACGTTTTGTTCTTCCAAGTATAGATGTAAAACGTTAAGCTATAGATAGAATTATACAAAATCAGCCACATCATAATGCACAATGTGACCAACAGGAAACACTTAAAAAGAAAGTAAGGTAAGAGAGGCAGTGCTCATACATAGATAAAAGTGAAAGTGATCACATGACCACAGGTAAGAAGAGTAAAGAGAAAGTAGACAATAAAGGTTAATCTATGTAAATAAAACAATGCATCAAAATAGACACAAAATAACCTTTTATCAAACAAAATGAAATAATTTAAAATAACAGACAGCACACTGACAATTGAGTCTTAAATACGTAAAAGGAATGCTTTAATGGTTAAACATCTTTATGTGAACTTCACAACAAACACATACACGGTGATGACACACCGATGTAAAGCCACCTTTTTTGCCCTTATTTGCTTTTTTGTTTATTTGTTTGTTTGTTTGTTTTTTGTTTTTTTGGGGGGTGGGGTGGTTTTTATGGTTAACGGGTTTGGCAATAAATCGAGGTTGACTTTTTTCGAGGTTTGGCTGATTTTATGTCTTTATTCACTGCTGTTTACCACATCCTATTCACAAATGACTGTCGTAAATTGGAATATTTTGGCCATTGTTTTAACTTGGAAAACTGGGAATTCATAAGCCTACATGGCTATTTGAACCAGATAATTCATGGCGTATGGCGTTATGCGGATTGGCCGTTAAAAAGGGGGTAATATATCGGGATGAACTGTACATGGATATACTGTTTCAAAGTGCCATATATGAATACTATATGTTTATTAAATAAAAAGAATGATTGTTAATAACATGCCAATATTTCATAAAATCATATTTTCATTTTCTCCCTGTTATCTCACTTTTCAGCTTGTGTCAATGGGACGTACGGAACTATTTGTAACTCTCAAATAGTTCCATGTGATTACGTTAACGAAATATGTGTTCAACAATGCCCAGCTGGGTGGAGAGGCTATCCATGCAATAAGAGGAAAGACATACCTATAATTTATATATATATATATATATATATATATATATATATATATATATATATATATATATATATATATATATATATATATATATATATATATATATATAAATTATAGGCGTCGGAAGCAAATTGAAAGTGTGTGTGTGTGGGGGGTTAAACCAACTAAAACACACACACGCCAAAAGTGGGGGGGGTGCTAAACCAACTTATCTTGGAGGCTAAGCCCCAGTTTTCAACACCTATGCCTATCTTTGCAAAAAAGTGGGGAGCTAAGCCCCCCTAGCCCCCCCCCGGCTCCGACGCCTATGTGTACGTTTACTTATTGTTGCGCCTTTTGCGCCCAAGTTATTGAGCTAATTCAAGGGAAGCGCTAAAATTTCTCCACTCCGTCATAGTGTATGCAAGGTAAAAACAAGGAAATTAATTGGACGGATTCAATATATTGCTAATAAGTCTATATCCCTTGAGAGCACTAACATATTAGTGCGCTAGATTAAATAGATACAGTATTCTCGTCGTAGTGTGTATACTTCGTCTAAGAATTATGTATACCATTAAATTAATGTATTGTTTAACAGATGATTGTTCGTGGCTGTGTGTTTTTACATGACTATCCCGTTACATTGCGACATAATGCACAGGCATACTGCTGAAGTTAAAATTATTTTCCATTCAATAATTCCAATGAAAAATTGACACATGCAAGCGATATCATCAAAGCTACATAATAATTAATATATCAGGAGTTTCGAAAATCACTTGATGGATGACAGGGAATGGTTTATATATATATATATATATATATATATATATATATATATATATATATATATATATATATATATATATATATATATATATATATATATATATATATCATAATCGTCATCGTCATCGTCGTCTAATATTACTACATAAAGCAGAGATCAATGTACAGGTATATAATATTTCAATACACAGGTATATTTGCTTTGCACTTTAGTTCCCCAAGGCTGTTTTAGCTGTATTTACTCTGGTCGCCAGTCTGAATTTGTCAGATTACCGACTTCTGACCGACTAGACATGTTTCTGACGGAAAGTAAAAGCCTACATTCTTACAACATCAACTAATTCTATACTTTCCATTCATTAATTCATATATGATATCTTATTTACTTTCACCAACATTGGGTATAACTGAGTAAAATGAAATTATTTAAGTTTAATTGTGAATATTTCTAACCTTTATCTCTACATAAATATTGGATATTATCGTTTTCTTTACAAAATGTATACTGCTATGTTTGAAATTTTTTTTTATATAATTTTTGTTATTTGCAGTTTATAATATGTATGGGTATTATATTTTTGAAGAAAAATGTTCTTTTCTATAAATGTATAATGTCAAGGTAAATTGTATAGACACTCAAAGATATAAAGGGAGGTAATCATAATTTGATATGATAGTATGTGATAATATTGTAAGAGTTATCTTTCTTGTAAATTGGTCCTGGTGATGAGAAATTTCCTATTTTGCTGTATAAACGATTTATCATTTATTGTATTTGAAACTATAATTTTGTATTATTTATATTTGATCATTTTTATTTTATTTTAAGGAGCACTCAAAAAGAAAACATATGAATTAATTTCAACCATTGGTTTTAAATATAAAAAAAGCAATAGATCCAGGCAATTTGGAGTCTGTCCTTGTATTAAAACAGAGCCGGCCTGGCTCAGTCGGTAGCGCGCTCGACTCTGGATCGTGAGGTCGTGAGTTCGAGTCCAGCCGGCGACAGGTTGGTTTCCTGTCTTTCGGATGAGACAGTAAAAGCTGGAGGTCCCGTGTCACAGTAGGTGTTGGCACGTTAAAGAACCCTACTGCTAAATGGCCGTAAGTGCCGAGCATAGGCCAAAAATTTGAAGCCCTTCACCGGCATTTGGTGACGTCTCCATATGAGTGAAATATTCTCGAGTGGGACGTTAAACAACAATAAACAAACAAAAATTGTATTAAAAGCCACATCTGATGCTATGGCAGATAGCAAAATATAATTGTATTCGAGTGATAAGCACGGATATGTGATATGGAATAATTAGGAAAATAGATTGCTGACGTAATTTTAGGCCATGTCATTTCATCCCTTTAACCTCACCACCAGTCCCTAAAAGTATTACAATAATTTGGAAATTGGGATTTCACATTCATATATTTGAAAGATATCAACAAATGTGAATGCAGCAAATAAAAAAAAAACAGTAACAAGTAAAGGGAAACAATATGTTTCCACCAGAATGCTGACACGGCTTGGTGAAATACTATCCAAACATTATACATATACATATTTCATTTTGATCGTATTGTATTAAAGAGTTGTTGGACGAGACATGTATCACGACCACCAGTATTTACGACGGATGCTTGATTGTTGATATTCATGTGTACGAGTTTGACTAGGGCATAGTCATAGTGCAAGAAGGCAAGTAGTATTGACCTTCCCGTGGAATTATTATTTCTCTTTTAACTGTCTCAGACGATATGCATTATATTGATAACTATATCTGGACTACAGTAACCATTTCGAGACTCACCAAAGTGACAGGCCTTCCAGTATAGGCTCATCATGGGGGCTATTCCTCACATGCACCTTATTACGGAGATCATATTCTATTGTCATTACGTATGTCACAAAGAATAGCTGTAAGTGCTAGCCCTTTTTTGGAATAGATATTGAATCACTGTTCTGTCGGGAAATTTGTCAATCTTGCTAAAGGCGTCCGTTACACATCCTTCGATAGTCGCAAAACAGTAGGGGTGAAAATGCTCAACTCAGCTTAAATCTATTAATAAAAGGTTAGATCTGATAAATCAACCCAGGTAGCTTTCTTGGGTGAAAAAAGTTGCCAAGAACCGTCTCTTTATTATTACGCATAAGTAGATTTATCGAATGTTTAGACATTATAAATTTTAGAAAATGGTGTGTCATTTAGTTTGATATTTTTAATACCTACGCCTGGATTACACAGCTTGTATAATGACGATTCCCCCGCATCACGAGACTATTAGGTAATGGTTATATATATAATATAAAAACCTCAGATACCAAAGTGTAAATCAACAGAATGTCCAGGACATAGATACAAATCCGATAAAAATGGACAAACATGGAACTCTGGAAACCAAGAGGTGGGATCAGGTGCCATTTAGGAGTAAGCATCCCCTGTCGACCAGTCACACCCTCCGTGAGTCCACAGTCAAGTCCAGTGAAACACGTGAGGAGTGTATCCTCGCCATAACTGGTACAGACGTCTCAACAACCGCCAATGAAAAGGCAACTCAACATTTCACTTAGTGAAACAGAGTAGTCGCAAACAAGACTATTATACCGACCGTAAAACCTGCGGAACGTTGACATTAAACGCGGTTTTCGATATCCCTGTGTCAATAATTTGTCAGTGAGTAGTTTACCTCTGTATATGAAATCTGTATGTGTTGTGCACGCCCTGGCATATCGGATCATCTGTGAAATATAAACTCCATATGCAGGTAACTGAGGTATATTGCTACTGAAATGTGGAAAATTTACGATGGGAAAGCCGAAATCGTCGCGTTTATCATATAACGTATTTGCTTAAATATTTGCTTTGTATCTCTTAGTTACGACATTAAAATATCCAATATGAATAGGGCAGCTGAAATCAGTAAACGTTAATGTGCAAAAGCATAATGGCATTTTATGAACATTGTGAAGGTAAATTTGAAAACCGGATAAGACATATGATTAACAAAATCGAAAAGGCATGGATAAACGTAGTATCATAACTGTAATCCGGGTTATCTTGAAAGTTCCCTATTAAATATGAGTACCCCTTTACAAGTATCAACGATCTTAAATTTGACAAAAATAACTATTACCATTAGAATAAAAGCAACCATTCTATTGAGATTATATCACACATCCGTTAATACTTTAGACTTTACATGATGTAAGTTCGTCAACAAAAATTGATTGTGTAAGCTATAGGCGGTGCAGAAATGAGAGTGAGAGAGATTTCACAACGAGTATTAGTTGATTATTATGTTAATCTAGATCGAGTTACTTAATTTTCAAAATTTATCGAGTCTCTATTTAAATTTTGAAAATTAACCAATGATTCACAATATAAATTTATATTGTATCGTGTAAAATATTTAAAAAATATGGATGTGTGATATGAAATGATCACTTCCATAGCTGGACAACAAATATCTACTATCATGTTTTGAAGATAACGACCATGTAGCCGTTTTGATAATGTCTTCTTCGTTGCTTTCGTCAAATTGTAAATTTGTTTGAAGATGACGTCTTTCTGCAGTCAATCAGTCAAAAGCAATCATATTTAATTGTTATCTGGCCTATAATGTTATTCTTATGAATCAGACTTTATTTCGTATGTAAATGTAATGTATAAATTGGAGACACCATATAATAAACCCATACATTTCCTGTCTCTACATTTTACTTAATACGGACGCAGACAGGAATTTAACAACAAACTCTATGACAAACGTGATGATTTTGAATTTATTAAGGACAACTTTCCACATTGAAATAGGAAAGTCATCCTTGACAGCACATTGTGTTTATGATGCAAATCGCCCGACATGTCAGCGCCTGTTCAACATACAAACATTTCATTTACAGAGACAAGCTACTTACGGATAATTTGTCATGTTTTAGGTCAATATATCACAAATTGTATGGTTTGTTTAATGGCCTTGTTTGCAATTAAAATGTTTCACTTTTTCTGAATATGTCAAAATATTTTACATTGATAATCGATTCCATCTGACGTGTACCTGCATTCATTATACGGTTTATCGAATTCTTTAAGTCGTTTATATCAATTTTCCTGTATCATAACAACCAAAAAAAATTCATATGTCAATAAATCTATTATTTTCACAAAGTGCATGTTCAAGTTACCTTCCTATTTTTTTCATACGAATGTTTATGATTGTTATCAATTTCAAATCATGTCAGACCAGAAAATAAGTTACTCATTCTCGTCTGTCACCTTTTCGAATTTAAAGAAATATTTAATGGCACCCTGTCATTTTGGTATCTACATGGATTTCTACCAAATTCTTGACAAAGATCCCCGAGTACTTGAAAATATCTAAATATTATAAAAATAATACAAAAAGCTACAGTGCTCAAGACGATCGTTTCTGTACAATTATCTCAGACAAACAATGTGGAACCACCACTTCAATTATCCATTACAATTTCATACTGTTCTGTCATTTCATATGCTTTAGGAACTGGTTGTTTCATTCATTTTGGTGCTGGAATATAAGGATTTATCAACTGAGTAAATTTATATTTATAATTGTCATTATTCGGTGTCAAAAAAAATAACTTTCCATCTAAAGTCAGTGTGAACTTTCTAATTTTCTCTTGGCATTTTTTTTTCAAAATGTGGGAATACCGTCTCCTAGTATAATGATATTTTACTGAAGAGAAAATGTTATTAATGGTATATTAGTCTTTTTATTATTAACATATTTTATTTCATTTCATCTTGAATGACAGAATAATATAACGCCCTTGTATTGTATATTTAACAGCCCCAAATTTCAGTTACAAAGACAAGTCCTTCTTTTTTATAATTTTGCGCAAAATAGTCAGGTTAAATCTTGACCAACACGAAATAACTTTAAAGGTCTTCTTAATAATCACCAGTGTATTGCATGTTTTTTATCATTTCACTTCTATATAGGTTAAAATAATTTTGAAATTTCTTCTATTGCCTTTGAATTTCGTTTGCTTGTTTGAAATAATTTTGTCTGCTGCAACAGATGTCGAGGACATAGGTACAACTCCGGTAAAATTGGACAAACACGGACATCTTTAAATAAAGAGGTGGGATCAGGTGTCATGGAAGAGTAATTATTCCTTGTTGACCGGCCACATACGTCGTGACTCCACAATCAAATCAAAATGAAATACATGAGAAACGAATCAATTGGTACAAACGTCTCAATAACCGATATTGAACAGGTAACTCAACAAATCACTCAATGAAACAGAGTAATCTCAAACAAGACTAGTATACCCACATTTTACAATTTGCGGAACGTTGACATCAAATGCGATTTTCGATATGCATGTGTCAATCATTTTTCACTGAGTAGTTTATATTTGTATATGAAATGTTGATGTTGACCATGCACTGGCATGTCAGATCATTTGATATAAAGATTCCATACGTGGATGATATCATTATTGACTGTGAAGTTATAGGACACCTATAACTTACGAATTAAGATTCTTGAAATAAATTTGACATGGATAAACATGTATGGATCTATTTTATTTCATAATAGGCGTACTCATAGATGAATTTAGAATTATATAGATATCCTGTTTCACAAATTAATTGACAAAATGTAAATTATTACAGAGTGGTCTAGCTTGTTGTAGCGCCAGGTATTCAATCCAAGACCTTAAGTTTGATCCCTGTTCATTCCAGATATGTTCAACTCTATGCCTACTCTAACTCTAATTCACAAGCCATTAATGTAGTGGCATTTAAATAATATCATTTACCTCTCAAGCACGTACACACTAAGCATCTCTCTCCATGAATCAAAAGATGCGTTACAAGGTCCTTCAGTAGTCAAGCCAATCGTTGAGTAAACCCAAATTATAAGTAATACATTATCAATTATCATTTTTCTATAGGATATTTCCCTACATCCAGGAGGTTTCCGTGTGCTATGTAATGCGCAAAAGCTGGTGTTTGACGAAATAGGTATCCTGATAGTCAATCACTAGATATTTAAATTTTCGGGTACCACCTTTAGTGAAAAAAAAAACAGTTGTCTATGATGCTAAAAAGTCTTTCTTTTAATTGTTTATATGGAATAGTTGTGTAAAGAGTTTGGAGTTTTAAGTTTTGAAACTATGAATTCGAGAAAAATTGTGTGCCTTCAAATTTTCTAAAAACTGTTTAGAATTTTTAAGTATCCACATCTGATTTACACCGCTTCTTGAATGAGCAACTGTAGAGTATCGTTGTAGTTTCTCCCTAACGGCTGTCAATATCTTGGTAAGGGTAAATATTAAGATTTTGTAGAACATTTTCTGGATCCTGCTCTGTATCTTTGCTTCTATATGGTTTTATGAAGTTTAGATATCCAATTTAAATACGGTAGCTCAAAATCGATATCCGTTGCAGGTATATCAAATGAGCGTAATACGGACACGTGATCTTGAAGAATCTAGTCCTTTGAAAGTGAGCTACGTGTGTATGTAGGATTACCAGAATTCGTATTAAACCCGAGTTCTTCTAATAAACAATTACTGTAATGTGCCTTACAGATAAAAACTATGTTATTTGAGTCTGGTGGCACCAGTACAAATTGGTCATGTAATCTATTCAGTTCAGTTACTACTTCTGGATCTGAATTTTTACTGAAAATCACTGATTATTTGCCTTTTTGCAGCAAATTGTGATCCATTACATCCGATTACTGGATCTCGGTTTTGACAACACATAGTTTAACATAGAATAGAAAAGAAAGGAACAGATATAGAATCCATAAGTATAAGTTGTTGGATCCAGAAAATACTCAGAATTCAATTAATATTTGATTGTCTTACATATTCACACATAGCTTTAACTTTCAATAACCTTTAATAATTGCAACATTTTGAAAATAACCAATGCCTAGCCTTCGGATGAGACGGTAAAAACCGAGGTCTCGTGTCACAGAAGGTGTGCAATGTTAAATAATCCTCACTGCTCAATGAGCGTAAGTGCTGAGCATAAGCCCCTCATCGGCATTTGGTAACATTTCCACATGAGTGAATGATTCTTGAGTGGGGCGTTACACAAAATACAACAGTACAAGTACTTAAAATAATGAAGGGCAGCACGAACCAAATTATTTGATTTCAAAGATATAAAAATCCACATCATCTTCGCCATTCTCATCATCATCATCATCACCATCATTATCAAATATTTTTGGATATAATATTATAACCAAATGTACAGTGCAGAAAGGCGCAAACAAATGCTCAAGACGATGATTTCAATAACTTTTTTTTTTTCCATTGGTCACGCTCCAGGACAATTGTGACTAGGAAAACATCTTTGATGGCTTATCACCCTAGTAAAATAATCATAAAATAACCTTTCAACATTAAAATACTTGAATAGTTGTGTTTATTTTGTCTGCAAGTGAATGTGACTACTGTGTGCCTCCACAAAACGGGAAGGTGGTGTTTTGAGGTTTGCATCAAGGAAACCACTGAAGTATATGTAGAATTGTTATTTTATTTTAAAAAGGTCATAGTTATTATAAATTCTGTATTTCAGTTTAAAGGAGACCCGCCATTACTCGAGATCTAAATAAACCCTTTATGATTTCTGAACTCGATTAGCGGTATAGCAACAGTCATTTTTTATGTCTATTTCCAAAGAAACAATCTATTATATTTATCGAGATGCATACTCCTCATCACACTTAAGCCACCAAATAAAATTTTTGGAAAAAATACTGACAAAACACCCCTTTACGTGAATAGACCTCTCCGTTGACTTGAGAACGATAACTTGTTTATAAACATCCTGTTTCAATTAAAAGAACAGCGTACTTATTACTAGAATAAGAGTGTTCCCTCACATAAATGTTGTAATTCTTGACCACATACTAAATGTTTATGTCTGCAATTTCCATTTCCGTTCACTGGACATACATATAATATAGATGAGTCTGTTATAAGTTTCTGCTGTGAATATTGTATAAAGTGTAGAAAAATCAAAATACTAAATGCTTGTAATATGCTTGGAATTTGGAGATGGTAGATATCCCAACAACTTTTGTTTCAATAATAATATGTTTATCATTGAAAGCTGTGGATTCACATAATATTCACATATGAAAGCCCCAAAATGCTTTGTTATATACCTATATCCGCTTACAGATATTATAAACATAGACCAAAATTATAGTTTTGAAAAACAGAACAAAACAAAACAAAAAAATTATACGATCCCGAAAACATGCTCAAGGCGATCGTTTCTGTCAATAAGACTTGATCATGTAACCTCAAATTTAAGATACATGTAATAATATACCTAACGTTATCCAAAAGTCGTTTTAGACAAACCAATGTAAAAAGATTCCTATGCGATTTGCATTTACAAAATATAACGTTGAATTATCAGTTTGGAAGTAAATAATTAAACAAACGGGTTTTTCGAAAGCAATTTTAACAAAATAAATGTGTATATAGAAATTTAAGAATTGTTATGCCTGTTTTTATCATTGTATACATTCATACCTTACTGCGTGCTTTCATGAAGCGCCCTTTTAACTTGAAGTGATCGTAATGATCATCTATGTAAACCGTTCGTATACAATTATTACAATATCTGGTCACATATATGTTCTTATGCGTTGGTATGTATTTTCTATAGCTTTCGCAGCCTCAGAGAAAATCAACGATGAATAATATCAAGCTTTATGATATGTAGGATATAACATCTTTGGTTCTATATGAATTGTTAGGTATTTAAAGTTGACTGTCGACTTAATTCCTGTTGCCTCGATGAGACCTTTCAAGTTAAATTGCAATAACTAAACACATAATGATTCATATTAAAATTCACATATTACAGTAAAACTTCTTTATACATCCACCATGTGGCAAGCGCTACTTTGGCATTATAAAGAGGTTTGGTGATAGGTTGAGGAAAAGTGAACTATCAAAATTACGGCGTTAAGCAAAGTGACAATTAAACGAAGGACATAATAAGGAGGTATTACGGTATATATTTGGAGAGAAAAGAGAGCGGGAATCGAAAGAATAAACAATCCAAATTGATTTCGAGGTGCAAGAGGGAAAGTTGTCGAGAGAAAAAAAATCTTTAGATGCATCTTTCTTTCCAGTAGAAGAACGTTCAGCTCATGAAAGGGTGAGAGTTGTATCATGTCTGGAATTTGTCATCTTGAACTGTATTGCATTGTGCAAGGAATTTTGTTCGTGTCAGCTGCAGATAATAATCACACCAGCCTTGGATTGACAGGATATGTCGTGAACAAAATTGTGATAACTGCTGACTATCAGTAGCTACATCTATGTCGGGAATTCACAGGGATATAAAATATATTAACTTAAGTCTCACCCGCATTTGGAAAAGAGAAGAAGACTTTGCAAGGAAATTTGAACACTCACCCACTGGTAAGAACTATGCATAATTCTTACTTAGTTTTTATTGATTTGTTTCTGAAATATTTTAGAATTGAAATCAGTGACAAAGCAACGATGTCAAATGTTATCGTTATAATATAGTTATGTTTTGGTTTGAGTTTCGAATAAATTGAACGATTACTAATCATTAATGTGGAATGGTTGTTTTTAAACGGTTGTCTACCCCATTTGTCTACCCGTTCGTACAATAGAATACAACACGTCGTGTTTATACCCTTACTTACACCACAATGCACATGCTCCTCGATGGCACCTGATTCCACTTCTTGGTTTCCAGAGGTCTGTGTTTGTCCATTTTTACCAGATTTGTATCTATGTCCTGGGCATCCTGAAGAGTTATGCCTTAGTATCTGGGATATTTTGTATATGTATATACACATAGTATGTTTACTACTTCCGACCACACACGACCTTCGCTTGAAAGAGTTAGAAATATGAACGTCCGACTTAGTATTCAGTACTTTCGATATATTAATTTTTGTTATGTTTGAACGCGACATTATTGGTTCCATTGTGTAATTCCGAAGATTTATGCTCTCATACACATGTAAGTAATTCCTCACCATATTATTATATAGATAGACAGGCAAGATGTGGAACAAGGCAGCAACAATTGTAATCATTCTAACCATCATGCACAATGTAAATGGGGAAACTACTCAAAATGCCGTCGATGTGATTGACGTTTGCAATATTGGAATGACGGCAGAAAGTGTCATCACTGCTAGACGAGATTTCGAGAACTACCTAAACGAGAACGCTCGAATGGTATACATTTTTTTACGAAGTGATACGGATTTAAGAGAATTCTTCGATATTCACATCAGTGATAAGACTGAGGAAAATAGTTTTACCAATTGGATTTGGGTCTCAGAATATAGTACTTATCTTCTGCAACTTCCCTCTGATATAGACGCTGCTACCTTCGGACTAATGAGAAAGAACGTGTATAATATGAATATTGAAATGAAGGTTTTTGGAGATCATGAAAATTGCTCATTTGACAGAATGAATACAAGTGAAATTATCTTTGATACATTGTTCTATAACATTACAGTAAAAGGTCAACGAGACGGAAGTAAACTTTGCAGACGAATATTTGAAAATCAACGTTGGAAACAATTTTTGTTTGGCTATACTTCTATATGGGTTGGACATGACTTCGAATGCTTTATTAAGGAAACCAATGAAACTTTTTCTACAATTGTCGTCAAGAAGTCTTACTCTACCGTATGTATTTACATTATTGGATTCATGGTATTTTATCTTCATCCATTTATTTACATTTTTGTGTGTGCTAAATCAGACAATCAAGTGTATTCCAGTACATACGTAGAAGGTGAAACGCCTTATCACCCACAAAGAATTATATATCGATGGCTTCATGAAAGAAAATGTTCACCAGAAATATTAATTTGTTGCCTTTCGGCAAGTATTCTCTGCTTCCAATTATGCGATTTAATTTGACCTGTGGTTTACTATGTATCCCGTTCATGATATTTTATTGTATCTATTTCCAGAAATACGTAATGGATTATGATGTTTATTATGATGTTTTCATGCATGATAATTTTCTTGTATGGGTGTCATTAGTGTTTTTTTTTATTTATACTAGATTTCAAGCTTATTCTTTGGCATTGGCTCAGAACGAATTCGTTTTCATTGATTTGTTACATGTTTACAAAACGAAAACTTTTCTTAAAACTATCCGAGTAAAGAATCACCTCCAGTTTAAAAGAAATAAAAATATATCAGAAAAACTTATTTCGAGATTTAATATGCTATTTTCAAGTGGTTTCTGGAAGGCAATGCTTACAGAGTGGTTTAAATTTTATTCATGGAAAAAGTTGCCGATTACTATTTTACATTTTCTTTTAAACCCAATTCTCATTTTGTTTAATATATTATCTTGTTTTTCACCAAACATTTGGATATGGATTATCATGCCATTAAGTGAAATAGGTTATTCGGATGAGAAATTTCAAGTTAAAATTATACGGTTTCTTCAAAAATTTATTTGTGTTATTATCTTATTTTTTTCTGTTCCATATTGTTTAGTACTTCCAATCATTACTTATGTAGATACCTTTACAATATTCTTTAGACCTGTTACATACGCATCTAGAACTTTTATTTACACTTTTTTCATTGCTATACCAGACTTTGATGATCCCCGTGACTTTCATTTCTATTTGGTTCTAGTAGCAGCAACATCTTACACATTGAAATTTGTGTATCGCTTCCTAGAGATGTATAAATGTCTTTTAAGTTTGATGTTTGAAATAAGACAGGAAAATGGCAAACAAATCAAAGTATCAGGTAAAGTACCCAGAATTTCCATAAACGATTTCGACAAAATAACTAAAACTACATATCCATTGGCTCTAAATATATTTATTTTGCTCTTTAAAATTACCTTTGTCTGGTGTTTTATTCTGATCTCAACCACGGTTTTGAAACAGAGAAAACAAAGTGAGGGTGCGATTGAAAATATCCTAACATTCTGTATGGTACTTTTTTCGCCTGGCATATTTATTGCTTTGTTTTTTTAAATCAAATGAAGAGATAGTGAAAGAAAAGGAAGAAATTATCATGCTGAAAATGGAAATGGAAAACATTGATTTAATAGTTTCTACATCCATTGAAGACTCAAACATAAATGATTCCATATGATTTCTATTTCCAATACACAAACATAACCTACTTTCTCTTTTCGTTTCACTGTATCATTCGTGTGTGTGTGTGTGTGCGTGCGTGCGTGCGGGCGGGCGGGCGTGTGTGTGTGTGTGTGTGTGTGTGTGTGTGTGTGTGTGTGTGTGTGTGTGTGTGTGTGTGTTAATTTGGACTTCGAGCAGAAGGCTTCAGCATAACAATTCAAATTATTGCAAGTAGGCAGGTGCAATATAGATTGACCAGTGAGTAGTGTTATCAACAATGTAAGGATCGTGAGGCACTTGGTGTGTTCTTCAAATTTATATAAACCAGTTCCTAACTTGATGTTTAGATATGTCCTTTTTCGCGGATGGGTTTGGGGTGGCATGATCATTATTGATCTCTGAAAATGTATTAGTACTGGGCAGAAACATAATTATATTGACCGTCATGAAGTAGTTTGCCGTTAGTACTTGCTGATATCAGTTAACAGTTAGTATATGATATCAGCTTTTGCACGGGGAAGAAAACTCTTGCACGAACTTACATGATCTTTATCGTCTTTATAGAGTGCTTAGTAAATTTGATGTTTAACGTCCAGTTTGAATCTTCAAATCGATGGCAGATTTCAAAACATTCTGCAGTCAATCAATCTAACAATTCATTTAATCGGAGATCAGCCTTCTTGAAGTGATATTTATGTTTATTAATAGCAATTGATAAATTCTTCCTCGTGATAATATCGAGAATGACGAAAAGAAAAGATTCAGTAAAGAGAAAATGGGTTTGAAGTAAAAACAAGAAAAAACATGCAAATTTAAATATATAGTAGCTTTTGAAAACATTCTGCAATCAATCTGACATTTTGATTTATTGGGAGTCAAAACTCCTGTGACATATTTTATAAATACCAAACTGATAAATTCTTCCTCCTTATGATATCGAGAATGTCGAAAAGAAGAAAATAACAAAATGAAATTGGGCTAAGTAAAAACAAGAAAGAACAAACAGCAAAATACTTAAACGGATAGCAGTTTTCCAAAAACCTGCTGTAAATCCGACATTTAAAATTATCGGTGATCAAGTTTCCTATGAAATGTGTTATCAGTAACAAATTGATAAACCCTTCCTTTTGATTATATCGGGAATGACGAAAAGAAAACATCAGTAAAGAGAAAATGATGCGGAAGTAAAAACAATAAAGAACAAACTGCAAAATATTTAAACAGATAGCAGCTTTCAAAAGATTTTGCAGTGAATCGGGGTTCAGCCTTCCTGAAATGACAACTTATTTATCAGTAAAAATTCATGAAATCTTCCTCTTGATAATATCGGAAATGACGAAAAGAAGAGACAGAAATAGGCGGAAGCAAACACAAGGAAATCAAACTGCAAATTTATTTATACAGATAGCAGCTTTCAAGACATTATACACACAATCTAACATTTTCATTTTCATCGTCTTATTCACAAAAACATTTATGTTTGTATTTTCAAAAACAGAAGAATTTTGTACGCAAATCTAAAATTGGTCCGTATTTGCCCAATGTTGACAAGATTTGTATATAGATGGGTTTTCAGTTAATAGTATTTTGCAAGAGTTATTTTCCTTAGTCGGTCATATTGTTTGCCATCATATATATTGTCCTTAATAAATAAAAACAAAGTGCAAATTCAAACAGATAGTAGTTTGAAAACATTCTACAGTCAATCTAACATTTTGTCGGGGCAATGGTCTTATTCACAAAACCCTTAACCTTTTAAACCCTACAGGCCATAATAGACTTGTCTTAACAATAGAAAAGAACATACTACATAGATACTTAGGGTAGGAAGAGTTAAATCTGTACTCTAAAAAAATCTGCAATGTTCTTAAAGCTGAACTAGGATCATAAAAAGCTTTTGAACTTTTGATAAAATAATTTTTTGAAAAAAAAAAAATAGAAACATTGCCACATTATCTCCCCATACAGCAGACATCTGTTTGTAGTTGTTTCTCTGAAGAATCAAGTCCCACGGCAGGAATAGAAGGCTTATTAGTTATAACGGTCGTAATTGCTTATCTTTTCTCGCAACGTGAAACGTGCGAAGTCCCAGAGGCTAAATAAAACTCACAGACTTAGTCTTGGAAGTCAAATCATTGCTTAGTGGCCGAATGACAGTAGGAAGCATATCGCTTTGTTTTTGTTTTTTAATGTGCTTTATATTTAGTTTTATGGAATAAATTTTGGATTTATTATGGATTAAATATTCATTCTCTGTTTGTTGCCGATTGTACGTTGCAGAAAAGTTTACTCGAGGCACAGATGTTTATTTTCGTTGAAAAGTACAGGTAAGACTAATTCTGTGAGTTCTATTCATCCCTGGACTTCGCACGTTTTACGTTGCAAGTACAGATATACAATGACGACCGTTATAAGTTATCGGCCTTTTATACCTATTGTGGGGACTTGATTCTTCGGAGAAACAATTACAAAAATGTCTGCTGTATGAGGAACTGAAGTGGGAATGTTTCAAAACATTTGTTCAACACATATTTTAAAATACTCAGCGTTCAAAAGCTTTTTCTGATCCTAGTTCAGCTTTAAGATTTGTATATAGATGAGTTTAAGTTTGCAGTGTTTTGCAAAGGTTATTTTCTCATTGTCGGCCATATTGTGTGACAGCATATATATTTTCCTAAATAAATTAACCGAATTGAATGAAGTTTTTCTTTTCAATAAAGAGTCTAAAGAAAATATTCTTGGACAGGAACATTTATTTTTAGATATTTATTAATCGAAAGAGCTAATTTTGGTAAAAATCATGACGTCCATTTCACTAATACTATTTGATCTAATTTTGTTGCTTTAAGAAGACAACTATGACAAACACAGAGGAAATAAAATACTGCGAACAGAAACCCATCTATTGTCCCTTTGAATTTCAACACGTTGGTATTTGTGATGCTATATTTTCACAAACTTTAAGCAATTAACAGTTTTGTCATATTTCAGCATTTTACAAATCACATGTCTCCTATCCCTATATATTAGGGATATCCTAGGCCTATTCCTCTTGTACAGTGTACAGTATATTTTGTCATAACATTAAATAAACGTGCCTATGATAATGTGAAATATACAATATAATATATGATTATTTCTTTCTCACACACAGATATATTAGTCTTTTAAAATATTGAATATCGTTTATAGATTATCTGTATGTTGTTGTTGTTGTATCTTGTTTTCTAAGTTGCTGCTTTGTATTTGATTTTTAAAATATCATTGGGATTAACTTTGTTAAAATATTAAAAACATAATACCAAATTTATAATGCTCAAGACGATATTGCTTCTGTCATCTAGACTTCATCAGTTGAGCTCCAATTGGAAAAATATGTGTTTAATTTCTAAGCAAGGCTTTTAAATGGACATTAATTGTTAATTTTTCAACAAAAAATATTTCTTTTTTAATATTAAGATTAATGTACATTGACAACAAGACAAAATATAGTAAGGCGTAAAAATTCACGAATAAAATTCCGATAGTTTATGAAAATTGCTTGGTTAACTAAGTTTGGCAATTATCCGTTTTCAAATAACTATTTGGACCTTACTAATTCTACATATACATAAAATCTGAGATTAGTTTCACAAAAGTATATACGAATATAAAAATGTGTATGCATCTTTGTACCACTCATTTGTTATTGTTCATCATTCTAATGATGTTGTAACCAGTTTTTGTACAACAAGGTCGATGCAGTACAAATAATGTTAAAAACCGTTCATTGTCGGCAGTGAATCTGAAAACTAATAATAATAATCTCTACAACTTCTTTTCAATATTTAAATGGTGATCAGTCATTGTGATTTACTTTGGTGTTTTTAATGTAAATAAACATAATATCTTATATCACAAAAATGCCTGCAGTTCAAACAATTTCTTAAAACCGTCTGCTTTTTATAGTTTTGGAACTACACTGCCAGCAATTCAGACATGGATGATTAAGGGCGTTTTAGTTTTTGATAATGTCATTGTAATTGTTCCATTTATTTCTTCTGTTGTAGCTCTATTGTCACGTGACTTTAACAATTCCGTGGTCACATTTATTATTGTTTTATAATTGGATTGTATCATACACAAATTGTAGGCAAAGTGCATGTATATAGTTATTGATGCTTATTTTTCTCAACCTCTGTATCTTGTGTTCGTACCTGTTGTAGCTGCGATGCACGGTTCTACTTTTTAAAGTACGTTCGAGATTTTAATTGTATTATCGCTATTATTATAAAACTATATTTGTGGTTATAAACTGGTAAAACAACACAATTAATCGTTTTCGATAGTTTTGATTTAGATTTGATATAAATTTTGTGTCAAAATATGTAAAAAAAAAAAAAAAAGACATTTAATTTTGGGTCATCGAAAACGAAATGTCGAGTTCATACTTCTCACCTCCGGGATTCTGTGTATTTATGTGTATGTTTAGTTTGGCTATTACTAGACCAATATACAGTTAATCGTTATACGGGATTTGCAATACATGTAGTAAGAGTATGAAATAACATTTAAATACATCAATATACTTAGTATTTCATAATGCATATACTCCATAGAGATTTTAGGACACACTACGTCACTAGCGCACTGTAAAGTGTAAATAATTATGTTCTAGAGCACAATACCTTCACAAAGGAAATTCAGTATAACGAAGTTTTGATATTGAGTAATTTATGTTATACATTTTCTTTTTATAATCACGTGTTTATGGATGTTCATCACATAACCACCGTGCGTCTATGTATATATTCATTTGATAATATCTTGTCTGTAAATATTGTTGAATTGCCTATCACAACTCTATACATTTTATATTGATTCAATTCATTGGGAGGTATGTTCTCCTTCCCGAGTTATAACATTGAATTAAAGACTGAAAAGCTTGTCAGATAGTCTCGATATATTATTTTATTATTCAGGTTCTTGTTATGAAATTAAACACTTTGATGCTTGATATTCAATTTAACATCTTGATTCTTGATATTGAATTTAAACGCTTTGGTTCTTGATAGTAAATTTATGCATTTTGATTCTTGATATTAAATTTAAACACTTTCATTCTTGATATTGAATTTAAACACTTTGGTTCTTGATATAAATTCTAATACTGATTCTTGGTATCAAATTTAAACAGTTTGATTCTTGAAATCAAATTTAAACACTTTGATACGTGATATTAAATTTAAACACTTGGATTTTTTATTTTAAATTCATAACAGTTTTATTATTGATATGACATTTAAACTTTGACCCCTGATATTAGATTTAAACACTTTGATTCTTGATATCAAATTTAAACACTTAGATTCTTTATTTTAAATTTAAACAGTTTTATTATTGATTTTAAATTGAAACACTTAGATTCTTAGTTTTAAATTTAAACAGTTTTATTATTGAAATTAAATTTAAACACTTTGGTCCTTGATATTCAATTTAAACATTTTGAGCATTGATATCAAATTTAACAGTTTGATTTTTGATATCAAATTTAACAGTTTGATTTTTTATATCAAATTTAACATTTTGATTATTGATATTAAACTTAAACATATTTATTCTTAATATTAAAAAACACTTTGGTTCTTGGTATTAAATTATAATACTGATTCTTGATAGTAAATCTAAACATTTTGATTCTTGATATCAAATTTAAACACTTTTATTCTTGATATCAAGTTTAAACATATTGATTCTTGATATCAAATATAAACACGTTGATCCATGATATTGAAATTAAATATTTCGATCTTGATATCAAATTTAAAGATTTTGATTCTTAATATGAAAAAAGCTTGGATTCTTGGTATGAAATTTGATCATTTTGAATCTTGATATTAAATTTAAACACTTTTTTTTCGTAATATCAAGTTTAAACACTTTGATTACATATTGCATATTTTACCATATTAGTTAAATAATAAAACAATTCCGGTGTAAAATAATTTTCAATACGACTCGGACGTTTGTTACCAATATTTGAATACGATTTAATATCGTCTTAGTTCTACACATTATGCTGTATAGAGACAAATAGATAATTCCATAACCTTGCGTAACGAGAATACACATTTTTATATGTTATTATCAATGTGAATAATTTAGAAATACCTGTAGTTATAAAATGTATAAAGGTGTATAAACACACATACATTTGTCATTCAAAAATATGATATGATTCATTGATTAAGTTTTATTCAATAAGTGCAAATTTTTAAATTAATTTCATTTTAAGTTTTGTTTTTGAAAAATAAAGATTTGTTACTCAAATTGTTTTCTTTGTTTTGATAAAAGAGGAAAACATGCGTCCTATTGAAAGTGACATTAGCTTTGTTTATCAAAAATCTTTTTTTTTTCCCCGATTTTTTACTACTTGCACATGATGTCCGATAGCAAATGAAAGCTATATACAGGCATAAAAATGTTGATTCCAATATAGTTTGTGAAAATAAGGTCAGATCCAGTGTGGTATGTATATATACATTGTAAGGTTAAAATCAATTGCAAGTGAAAAAGTGCCAAAGTGTGTTTCTGAAGCAAATTTCACAAAATTTTTAAGAATGCTGTGCCTGTGTATCTCTTTATATCAATCTAAGCAGTAAAATAGAAAAGAAATATTTTTCAAAAACAACACAGCTAATGCCCTTATAAAACAAAAATGAAGAGACGAAATTCGGAGTTTGACAGTGAAACAGGTAAACGTACAGATAAAAAGGGCCAACTGAGTGATTATCGACATACTTTACCGAAACAGACTGGTGAGTTTAATAACATTAAATTTCGAATTTTTTAAAAAAGTAGATTTTTTTCTCATAATTTTTAAAACAATTGATAAAATAATTTACTTCTGACTCATTGGTCTTTTTACTAAAGCTTTCAAATAATAGTTATGATGATGATGATGATGATGATGATGATGATGATGATGGTGATGGTGATGATGATGATGGCGACGATGATGACAATGATGATGATGGCGACGATGATGACGATGATGATGATGATGACGACGACGACGACGATGATGATGATGAAGATGATGATGATGATGATGATAATGATGATTTTCATTTTCCTTAGATACAGATACAAGATCCGTAGACCCCTTCGTCTACATAAGCTGCCTGATATCACCAATGGGTTATTAATATACGTAGACCAATTTGCCTATCTATATGACGTTCGTCATAACATTAAAAGATGGATTATCAAGACCCGTAGGCCATTTCCGTGATAACATCAATGAATTATTATAAGGGCTATTAAAGGATTTTCTCTGAGGTGATTCATTTTGAATTTATAAAGCTGACCAAACTAGAATGTTGCTCTGTATCCATGTTCAATTTCTTATGAATAACAAAAACTAGTAAAAAGGCAGAAAGTCCAAATACGCGATTGTATTTATTGTATGGAAAATTAAATTATTTTCTTTTTAACAACGGATCTCGTGATCATATTACATACTTAATTGTGTAACATGTAAGGATTGTGATATCTCTGAATTCAGACTCAGTAGTAGTAACCTAGCTAGATAGATTACATGACCTAATGTACTGGTCGGAGCAGACAAAGCCTCAAATAATATAGTTTTTATTTACAAAAACAAAGTTCATTTACTCTGTCTAGAAATTTTGTCGGCTAACATACAGTTCACAAACTTTAATTAATCAGTTTAAACATGAAAATATCAAATATAATTCCAAATTTCCAATGAGAAAATCGTAAAATTATAAACAAGCAGGAGCTCAGAACACCTTTTATGATATAAAAATTTCAGATGCCAAAGTATAAATCAATAGAATGTCCAGGACATAGATACAAATCCGGTAAAAATGGACACACACGGACCTCTTGAAACTAAGAGTTGGGATCAGGTGCCATGGAGGAGTAAGCATCGCCTGTCGACCGGTAACACTCGCCGTGAGTCCACAGTCAAGTCCAATGAAACAAGTGAGGAGTGTATCCTCGTCACAATTGGTACAGACGTCTCAACAACCACCAACGAGAAGGCAACTCAACATTTCACTTAGTGAAACAGAGTAGTCGCAAACAAGGCTATATACCGACCGTAAAATTTTCGTAACGTTGACATTAAACGCAGTTTTCGATATCCCTGTGTCAATAATTTTTCAGTGAGTAGTTTACCTCTGTATATGAATCTTCATATGTTGTGCACACCCTGGAATATCGGATCATTTGTGAAATATAAACTCCATATGCGGGTGACCGAGGGATATTACTACTTAAATGTGGAAAAACTACGATGGGAAAGCCGAAATCGTAGCGTTTATCGTATAGCTTAGTTGCCAATATCCTGTCTGTGTTTATATTAAGTAAAATGTCTAAGTATGAAGCGTGTGTGCTTGATTCTGTTGTATCTTTAATTTCTAGTTCGCTTGGATATATCGCATTGACATATGTATGAAAATAGTCATTATTAATTGACAAAAGGTCGTCGATATATCTGAATGTCAAATTAAAGGACACCGCTAACTTTTTCTTCGTTTGATTCAGCAGTTTCTGAATGATGTCTGCTTCGTATGAATAAAGGAACAGGTCGGCCAATAAAGGAGCACAATTGGTTCCCATATGAATGCCGACAGTGTGTTGAAAGACCACGTCTCCGAACATTACAAATATATTGTCTATTAAAAATTCCAGCATGTTTTTATATCAACTTCAGTATATTTATGTGTAGAATCAGAGTGGTGTTTGACGAAATAAGTATCCTGATAGCCAATCACTAGATATTTAAATTTTCGGGTACCACCTTTAGTGAAAAAGCAGTTGTTTATGATGCTGAAAAGTATTTCTTTTAATTTTTTTTATGTGGAATAGTAGTGTAAAGAGTAGAGAAGTCATAAGTTTTGATACTGTGAATTCGAGAATAATTGTGTGCCTTCAAATTTTCTAAAAGCTGTTTAGAATTTTTAAGTATCCACATCTGATTTACACCGCTTCTGGAATAAGCAACTGTACAATATTGTTGAAGTTTCTCCTTAATGGCTGTCAATATCTTGGTAAGGAGTAAAGATAAAGGTTTGGTAGAACATTTGCTGGATCCTTCTATGTGTCTTTGCTTATATGGGGTTTTATGAAGTTTAGGTATCCAGTATAAATGTGGTAGCTCGAAATCGGTATCCGTTGTAGGTATATCCGTTGTGATTTTGAAGGATCTCGTCCTTTGAAAGTGAGCTACGTGTGTATGTAGGATTTCCAGAATTTGTATCAAACCTAAGTTCTTCTAATATACAATTATAGTAATGTGCCTTACAAATAAAAAAAATATTATTTGAGGCTTTGTCTGCTGGTACCAGTACATATTGGTCATGTAACCTATCCAGTTCAGTTACTACTTCTGGATCATTAAATACAGAGGGATAACGTGTTTTCATAGTCCCTTTAAGTTTTCGAATACGAGATTTTATCAATCATCGTTTGTCTTTCAGCCATTCAGACAAAGTGTTTGGTTCTACGTCTTCATGTTTGGCCCATCGTCTGGCATAATCTTCGATAGAATCCATAAATGAACGGGCTTCTCGGTATTTAGGACCCCTTAAAATACGATTTTTGAGGCTTTCATTTTCAACAATAGAAACACCATCGGTAATGACATGCCCGATAGTATTGTAATTCAAAGGAGATGAAGCACATAAACATGTGATAGTGTTGTGTAGAAGATGGTTGATGTCTAGGCACTGCAAAACCTGTTTGATATGAATGTCCTCACTTCCGAATCAAGGTCAAGTCAGACCAAGGTCAACATTGAAATATGTATTCGAACACTCGGCTTGATTTACAGGACAACTTGTATCCATTTCGAATCATTTGATAGAAATGTTTCACAGTTATACCTATTGTAACGTTTATTTGTTGTCATCTTTGTAAAAATGGGTGTACCCGGTCTTTGGTCGAGTGTTCTCCGACCCGACTGATCACCTTTCCGAGTTCACCAGAATGCGTGATGCTGTATAAACAACATAACGAAGGGGTGAAGATTACCAGGATTATTATTTTTTTACGTTCAAAGTGAATATATTTTACAGATACTAAAATAATTAATTTAAAACTAATTATAAAACATATTTATTACATATCTTCATTGATGCCTTTGTGTAAAAATAATGCGGAATGTTTTATGATTTGAGTACAGTGTATGTTTTGATTAAATGTCATCTGTCCATTGTTTTGCTTTGGGAGTACATATGTGAAATAACGGTCGTTCTATGGTCTCGCCTTTTATAAAGGAAATGCGAGTCAATTTCTATTGATAACATTTAACATTAATGTCTGCCTTTGGAATAATAAATCGGGGGTGTTTCAAAAGCATTTTATTTATTATTTTGCTTTCGAATAAAAAAAATTTTACAAGATGCGATGACAGCTTTAAGGACATTTCATTTGCAGATATAAACAAATTACTGTCAAGGATATTGGCATAGGGATATCCAAAATCGCGTTTTATGTCAACGTTCCGCAATTGTATGGTCGGCATAATGGTTTGCGATTACTCTGTTTCATTAAATGAAAAACTTATTTACCTTTTTCGATAGCGTTTGTTTAATCACCTGTACAATTTGTGACGAGGATTTATTTCTCACTCATTATGACCTTCAAAAGAAGTTTGGAGACATGATGTGTTTGCTCTGTTTCTTCTTCTCCTTCTTCTTCTATCTTTCCGTGGTGAACTTACCTGCACGTTTTCTAGGAAACTACTTGACATATTCTGATGAAACTTCATATGATGATAGGATGTTCAGATTGGCACTACATATGATACGTCATGAAAAAGACGTCTATGACAAATCGTGGCATCTGATTGGTCAAAGCATGTCTGCACGTTTTCTATGAATTGCCGGACACACTGTAATGAAACTTTACGATTGGGTGTGCAGATGTGCACAATGTATGTTATGACACTATAAAATAGATGGCGTCTACGACAAATTGAAAATTCTCATTGGTCGAAATTTCAACACTGTCAGATTTTGATGAAATTTGGAATTTATGGGTATTAAAGGATTTCGATCTCAGTGATATGGGTATAGTTGCCGTTTATGGCAGACCGATGCTTCTGATTGGTTGAAATTTCAACATTGTCCGATTTTGTCCGATTTTGGAATTTATGTGTATCAAGGGACTGCGATTTCATTGATGGTTTTACTGCTAAATATGGTCGAAATTTCAATTGTCCAATTTATGGAATTTATTAGAATTAATGGGTACATGAGTAAGTTAAACCCACAGCCAACAGGTATCCCACTTAGTCGCCTCTAACGACACGCAGGGAAGTGGGGACCCGGAATCCCCACGGGGACCAAACTAAGCTAATGCATAGAAACTGTGAACCTATCTCAGGCAAAGGTCAAGGTTACATCAGTAACAACAGTAGGTCTAAGTTTCAGTGTAACTTTTAAAGTTGCAGAAATACCTTTAAAATGTGCAATGCATCTATATGTGGAGAAAACGAAAAACTTACATTTTGAGCCAACTGGGAAAAGCAACTACAGGTTGCAAACAACCAAAACCACAAAAAAGTCTAAGGGTGGATCAGCCACGATGAGAAAGCACCCCTTAAAAAGAAAAAAACTATGGCTACCAAAATTCCAAGAAAAAGGGAAATAACTCTAAGAATAAAACATTAAGAGAGATAACTCTTTCTGATTTCACAACGCTCCCCATCTAGAACCCCAAATGGGTACCACTACTATTACACACAATTCATATGATGCATATCAATATTTAAAAACTCACAAGAAAATTGTTTATCACTGATAACAAATGACAAAATTACACAAAAGGTATTAAGAATTAAAAAAAATGAAGGTCATTCAGCGAGTTAATCTAAAAATGAGTCACTCAATTGGTAAAATTACAAACGGTCACTCAGTTGGTAAAAGTACATAACAGTCACTCATTCATTCAATCGGTAAAACTAATTCTTGCACAGGTCGCGTATAAAATGTTACTTTTACATCGCGAAATGTCCTCCCTACAACCTTTCGAACTAAATAGTCCCCACGTTCAAATACTTTTTCGATGCAAGAATATGAACATGTTTCCACTGGGCACGATAAATATTTTTAAGACCCAGGCCATCAGACACAACAGGTAAGAATTCTATTTTACCGGTGAGAAGTATCGATGGACTAAGAATCATAGGTGATACTGCATCAGTAGAAATAGGCACCAATCGGCGGGCATTGGTAATTCCACAGGCCTCATTTTAAAATGTAGTCAATGTTTCGTGAGTAAGTGGTTTGGACTTTAAGTCTAAGAGCATGGAGTCCAGAATTCTTCTCGTCATCCCAACCATGCGATCCCATATACCTCCCATATGAGATGCATACGGAGCAACTGTTGAACGGGTCCTTTCTGCACCTTCAGTGAGTTTGCATTCATTTTCTCAGATGCACCAATACAATTTTATCCTCTAGCAGAGCGTATGCATTACACTGGTCCCCGAATAGACAAAAATCTACAGAGGGCATTAATGAATAATGAGCTAAACATCTCTTCCACCACTTCTAAATGAATAGCCCTAGTAGATAGGCATGGGAATATAATACCCCATCTCTTACTGTTAGCAGCACCTCCACGGTTCTTACGTGTGCTGACTTGCCAAGGTCCAAATGCATCAATTCCAACTGATGTGAAAGGGGGTCTAGGGGTAATTCAGCCTAACCTGTCTTATTTTTATATATACCGATGTTTATTTGTTTACAGTTTATTGACAAGAGTAAAGAAACAGGACTGTTTACCTCAAAGTGCTAAAACGCGTGTAGCTTTGTTGTGGATTACGACACAAGAACATACACACAACATACTTCTATCAGTTTTAACGACCCTTTAAATACTAGCTATAATATCTTGTTATACTTACATATGCCACATTGTCAAATATAACTGATGGTTCTATATTCTTTACATGCTATGGTTCTGTTGTATGTAATATGGAGACGATCATGGCAACTGTTGCCCGACCCCTAACGCCACAGTGCACAGGAGTGGGGTATAGGCACCAATATCAATTGGCTATGTCTTTTAACCGACATATCTAATTGCATGGTTAAAATTATCAAGTTTGTCAGCCTTTATATAGTGTCCATTTGACAAAAGTACGATTTATATTTAAAAGCTTAGTTAAAAGGCAAAACAATATTTTTAACATTTCTATATGATCATTAAATCATAAATCAAACTAAAGTCGGAAAACCATTGCGTAAGCGTTATTTAAATTTATTTTGTTAAAACATTCTTACTAAGTAAACTCCTAGTTGAGCTTTTTACGCATAGAACATTTATTTTAGACAAATTTTATAAACAGTAAGCATAACATTAAGCATTGGATGCTTTCCTAATTACGTCATCTAAATTGTCTGATTTCAAAACACAACAAAACATTTTTTTGTTTTATTTTTAGTCGATAGTGCATCATCAGGCATTGATAAATCTGTTTTACTGCGATTTAATGTCTATTTTGTGTAATTGCGTCTTAGTGGACCATCTAATTTATCTGAAATATAATGACAATAAAGACGCCTTATCGCTTGATGAAACAACTTCAGAGACTTAAAATATTTGTGTTATACTGAATCTTTTAAATGTGTCATTTGTTTTTTTTATATATATATTTGCATTTAGAATGCATTTCCTATAAGATACTGATCATGTTTTCTTTTCTTGTGGATAGGACGAGTTCATTAAAAATCTCGATTCTAGTGAAAACATGTTTGTTTACAATATTTTCTTTTGTAAGGGGCCGTCATGTATAATTATTGCCATATAGAAAGCGGATTCCGCTGAGAAGAAACTAGCTGGGACACACTGCGATTCTTCTTTTTTTATAAAAGTTGAATACGTACGTTAACAAACACCGATACAGTGTGATTTTAAATGCATCCGAACAAATTGGCTAAAACATCAGTGACCACTTAGGTATTTTTCATAAGAATTTAGTCAAGTATACCACTATCAGTGATCATATGGTATCCTTTCAATGACAATTCAATTTACAAGTACATTTTATTTACGATTCGGTCACGTTTCAATAACCACGCAGGACGTTTTAACGATTACTCATGTATTTTAGTGACAATTTATTTAGCACTTTTCTGTTAATAAAAATGCATTATTGGTCACAGAAATACCAAGCCAGTGACTTAAGACACTCTTCGGTGACCATTCAGTCACCTTTTAATGAATATCTAATCACCGTTTAATGACCATTCAGTCACAGAAGTAACAATAATTAGGACACCGCGCTATGTGAGCCTGGCTACATCTTAGATTATGTAACTGTAACTGAGGATGTCTGCCATTTTACTTAGATTAAAATAAATATAAGGAATGAATTAGGCACCTTTAAGTAACCATTTAGTCACCCTTCTGTGACCATGTAGTCACTTTTATGTAGTGACATTTAGTCACCTTTCAGTCACCATTCATTTCACTAGTACATTTTAGTTACGAATGAGTCTTCATTCAGTGACCATTCACACATACGCTTCATACTTAGACATTTTACTTAATATAAACTCAGACGCGAAACTGGCAACTAAGCTATACGATAAGTACAACGATTTCGGATTTTCCGATATATATATATATATATATATATATATATATATATATATATATATATATATATATATATATATATATATATATATATATATATATATATATATATATATATATATATATATATATATAGTTTCAGATATCAAAGTATAAATCAGTAGAATGTCCAGGACATAGATACAAATCGAGAAAAATGGACAAACACGTCTATTAAAAATTCCAGCATGTATTATATCAACTTCAGTATATTTATGTGTTTAATCAAAGTGGTCTTTGACGAAATAAGTATCATGATAACCAATCACTAGATGTTTAAATTTTCGGGTACCACCTTATATATATATATATATATATATATATATATATATATATATATATATATATATATATATATATATATATATATATATATATATATATATATGTGTGTGTGTGTGTGTGTGTGTATATATGGCAGATTTCATGAGTATTAATGTTACATAAACAGAATGTGTCTCATTGAATTAATTCCTTTCATAACTATTTTACACATAGATTAAAAGTTATATGAAACAAAGGCAAATTTGTTGCTAATGTTACACTTGCGCCAGTGTTACTACTGTTTGTCGGATTTCAACAGTTACTTTCAATATCAATGTTTGCGATCAATGACAATGTTCCTTCAGCCATAAAATCAACGTCTTTAGAAGTCGATGCATTATGGGTAAATGTGAGCAGTTGTAGTAAAATACAGTTTATTCCCGTTGCTAACGTTACGCATTTCGAAGACAGACAGAAAATATGTAATATTAGCAACAACAAATTAAAAACCCTCAGGTCAACTGTTTTTTTTGTTTACTTTAATTCGACTTCAATGATTTAAAAATTGCTAACTCATACCCTGTATGTCACATTTATATCCACAGACCCGTACACAAGACAACTAATAGGACATGCATTGCATACTACGAATGGTATGCATAATTAACAGGGTATAAAATAGTCATTGTGATGCAATTGATAAAAATATAATATTAAGTCAATTTTGGATAGAATCTGAAAAACAAAATCATTCTTCTGTTTTACACAATATGTATTTTTCAACATTTGACTATATGTTTCAGAATTGAAGGTGGATAATACTTATATTACATAATTTTGTTTGAATATGTAGTCGTTTGATGTAATAGTATTTATGCATAAAAATGAATTCTGTCGATGGAACACTAGCACTCGTACACACACACACACACACACACACACACACACACACACACACACACACACACACACACACACATATATATATTATATATATATATATATATATATATATATATATATATATATATATATATATATATTATATATATATATATATATATATATATATATATATATATATATGTTCATATATGAGTTTCAACTTAACATTCTTTGATTTTCATATTCTTTGACATCCTGACAAATTTTCTAGCTTATTTGAGATGTAACCAGCTACACATCTAGGTGAAGTGCCACCGTTGTAGTGAGATATCTTTAATGTGTCGCTCATACCTGAAATGATCATTTTTAAATCAGCTGAAAGACTCATGTATTTTACATTCCAGAATTGTTGATTTAATAGCAAAAAGTAAAATATAGTTTTTCTTTTTATATTGTTTTTTATATCGACGTATTTGACAGGTTTGTTTACTGTGTTATTTTTATTTCAAATGCCTACCTTAAACTATTCAATAATGTCGTGGGTGGAAAGAATAATATCTTTATAATTTGCAATAACATGAATTATAGTTATTGAATTGAGAACTTAGCAATGTGTATATATAATATTGATAAACTGTAATGTCACTTCGATAAAATCGGTTTATAATTAAAAAAAGACATACCAGTACGATATAAAAAATATCATCCTTGTTATTTTCGATAATATGTAATTTAACTAATTTGAAACATGTATACACTATATATACATTTTTTTTATACTATGATACTCCAATAAAACAGTTTGTTATTAGATGAATCACAAACAGATAGATATGGACACTGACAGGGTAATGACCGAGCATTGAACAACGTATATATCTGACTTAGGTTGAGAACACTTTTATAATTACAATTTAACCCTGAATATCTGAGTGGTATGCTCATTTCTATTGTTTAAGACCAGTCAATTATAGTCTGTAGGGTTGACAGGGTTAATGATACCCGCTTATTGTATGATACTTATTTGACAATATATATATATATATATATATATATATATATATATATATATATATATATATATATATATATATATATATATATATATATATATATATATATATATATATTAATATACATATACATTAATATATCTGTTTTCTGGGACGATGGCTTTTCTAATTATTTACGTCTACACCACTTTCTCTTCTTCCAAAGTAAGGAATTGTCTTTTTATAGCACAACCTACAAATTCTATAATTTAAATGATCATCAGTGTAACTTTTAAATACAATGAATTGTTTTGCGTCAAACAACTACAGGTAGAAGGTTGTCCATTACTAATCATGTAATATTTCCAGACAAATCACGTGAGTGTAAATCCAATGAATTAAACAGTTACGGTGTTGTAAATATAAACATTTTTCAAATCACATGTTTATAAAATATAGTCATACACCTGGCCCCTGAAATATTCTAACATTATCCCGCATGTAATTTCTGGAAGTCCACATCAGAATTACATCAGTTCATCAGTATGATACGATGTAACAGTAGCGCAGTGGTTAGCGCCCTCGCTTCTCAACAATGTTATCCGGGATAAACCCATGGATTTAACAGGCGTACGGATAGGAGAAATATATCCAAATTTTCTATTGTCTTGTGAACAAATGATTTAACAATATTCCTGTTACCAATCATACAATATATAAATGCTATTTCCATGAAACTTGACAAAATATAATTTAGTAACAGGTTTTTGATTTATATCAGAACAAACCTTCCATTCACATACACTCACTTTTGCTTGGTTATAGTACTTTTAATTGTCGAGGTGTTTTATATGCGTACATGTACAAATAAAATTCATACCAATACAAATAAATATTGCACCCCCACACACATAATATACATATTAAAGATACATAACTTTATATATAAAATTCTGCCACCTGTTGTCAAATGTATGATTTTTTATCATTTTTGTTATAGATATGTCTTTCTGTCAAATAAAATTTCAAAATTCTACAAACTCTATAAATCTAGGGATTTTCTTTTTCATTCTACACTGATAAATATAATTTTTCATTAATAATACTAACAGATTGATTATTTTTATAAAAACCAAAAATCATACTCTTTTGTAAATAAATTTTTTCATTTTTGTCATTTATCCATATTTAGATCCCTCCACAGGGATATTACACAAGAACATTCACAAAAAAGATGTACAATTGTTTCTATTTCTGTATTACAAAAAGTCACAAATTTGAGTCAGTATAACCCAATATTTTTAAGATAAGAATTTGTTGCTAAAATTCGATTATAACTCGGTATTGAATCCACTGTAATTTTTGTATCTGTTGTGATACGAAAAGGTATATTGTGATGTATTTGCCACACTTTTTATCTTTATCAATATTCAATATGGTTGCCCATTTTTGTTCACATTTAGGAATCTTTTAAATTAGAAATAAAAAGATTATACATGTCCCTACATCCCTTTGTACTTAATAAAATTATACCTGATTTTTTTCTATTATTGTGCTTTTGTAGCATTATCGAATCTGCAAGTAATTGCAAAATAAACAGTAAAAGGAATATTAATGTTGAACTTGTTTTTTAACTCCTCCAGACTTAATCATTTAAAAAGTCATCAATACATGTTATTCCTTTGTTACATAATTCAGAGATAAAAAGTACTTTTTTATCAATTTTTATATTTTCATTATACCAAACTGATGTCAACAGAATATTCTCTTCAGTAATTTTACGGAAATCCGAGAGAGAAATGGTTCACATGAATCATAATCTTCTCTCGGGAAAGAGGTAAAATAATCTGGAAGAAGACTGTTAACAGAATACACCACGAGGAATTAGAATTAAATAATCTTCTAATCCATGTTAATTTTGAGACTTTTCAGAAAAAACACAAGATTAATATTCTCAATCCTCCCTCCCTATAATCTCTTGTAATTATCTTCCTAGCAATTCTATCAACCTTGGAATTCCATACATAATGAAAGAATAAATTATTTAATTCTGCTAAAAATTTATGACTGGGGTCAGGTAATGACATGAATAAATGGACAAGCTTTGGTAATAATAAAGACTTAACTACAGTTATTCTTCCAATTGTCGATATATTTCTCTTTTGCCAGTGAGAGATAAGTTTTCGAATAGAGTATTTTAACAATATTTTGTCCGTAAATCTGTTGATAGCTGGAAGTTGGTTTGCATTATTTTTATATGTTTCACATTGTTTGGTCACCGACGGATAAGGATAAATTGACGATAACTCGTAAATAATATTTACACACACGTTGGTTTGCAAACAAGTGTATAAAAAATCTAAAAAATTAATTAAAATTAATTCACAGAATAATCAGCAACAAAAAAAGATTACCTTGGTTTGGTTGTCTGTGAAAACGGTAAACAATTTACCATTCATCCTGTTAAGAAACAACAAGCACAACACCAACAAGTTCAATTGACATTGACATGTATAAAGAAGGAGACAATTTACATTACAACAGAAGTGTTCGTTCGTGCGACATTAGAAATTTAATAGCACTTTGTACAAATTGACAACAAAATCCCCAAAATCTCTCACAGGAAACCGAAAGAGTTATCTGCTCTTGAGATATATTATCCCGTGAATGATTAATATGGGTTACATAGTCGATGGTCAGATGTTTCGATTCTAGTTTCTGCTTTTTGATGTCAATGACTTTATAGATATGGATGTTAGAGTTTGGACACTGGAAGTCTGAACATTTTATTCTGACAGATGTCAGGATAATCCAAGCTAGAGTATAATTTGAAGACTTAAATAATAACTAAGTTTTACTGTGTCAGAACTGCCTCCATGTTATATGGAAAATGTGTGGAATGAATATGAAATAAAATGTCTGTTAGCAAAAAATCATAATATGTAGAATTACGTATATATACAATGAAACCTTGCTATCTAGACAACTGACTGACTCAAAGTGGTCAGATTAGTGAGGTGGTCTCATAAGTGAGATTCTGGACTCATCAAATTATTCATCAAGAGAATGGAAATTTATTGTCTAAAAGAAGGAGTGGTCCCGTCAGCGAGGGTGTCTTTACGCGAATTTAACTAAAAAGGGTACGCTAAACTAATTATTAGCGTGTTAATTTGGACACAACATGTGAAATGTCACATTTAAAATCATTGTTGAGCAACAGCAAATAATCTACGGTATATCATTTAAAAAAGACACAATGCATGTTATATATTATTATCAACAAGATATGTTCATTGTATTTATACATAATCAGAGACAGAGATATAGAAAAGAACTTAAACTGCAAAATCCATTCTTTAAGAGGGAAAGCACATATTCCCGGTCTCCTGTCCCTGATCAGTGTCATTCAATACCTGCATTTGTTTAAGGGTCGTCAGCCATGTTTTAATTTCAATTTCTTCTTTTTACAACATAGATTGAGGCACAATAACAAAAAATTCTTAAATCCCTCTCTATTTTTTAAACATGCTTGGGAAATCCAGTTTTAGTACTTTTGCATTTGCAATGGATTAACTCAATTTTTCATTTGTATATCAATACCACACTAGAAAATTGATATTTGCTATACTAGTGCATAGCTCTTATTTTTTAGTTAACTTCAAGTACAAGTCACGGGTAAAGGTAGAAAAAAATCGAAATATTTTGGTCAAACACAGCTAGTGTTACTTTATGTGCCACGTTAAGCTGTTTTGGTCTAAACAGATCCGGCAACAAAAAACAATATGTTATTCTCTTTCATTGGAGTGTGTTATTCATATGAAACAGCTGTTACCAAAGTGTTAATATCCTGGAGACAAATATACAACTCTGGAGAACGTTGGACAAACGCGTCTCTCTGGAAATCAAGGTATAGAACCAGGTGCCATGAGAGAATAAGCATCCCTTGTTGGCCGGTCATATCCGCTGTGAGTCCAGAATCAAATTCAATTCTGACCAAATATACTTATATAAAATGGTTTTCAAAAAGTTAACACATATTACACGCAAGTTTCTCGTACTTTTGAATAAAAAAATCCCTGGTTCACGTTACTGTAAAGTAGTATACTGTTTATGGACGGACCAAAATTGAAAAATGTATTGTCCGAACATGACATCCGGTACTCAAAATAAATATACATCTTGAAATCGTTAAGGCTGTGATACCATTTCAATATGTATACAAAAACAGTAAAACAAATCAATAATACACATTTAAGTCACAATACCCAGTAATTCCTACGTACTCTACTAAAGGATAATTATACTCCGGATAACATGAATATTTAGATATGCATTACAACTATTAATTCTGTCTAAATAATGGTCACCATACGGAGATTTAAGTCGGATATCAAACAACATATATATAAAGTACGACGATCACGCATGATCAAATGGTATTCCCGAATGAACTGTTCGAATTCTACAGCTATAGTTCACGTTTTCTCTTGGGGTAAACATTTGATGAAACATAAAATTAGTTAACAATTATAAGTCACTTAGAATAACGAGATTTCCAGATTCTATATTTATAGAAGATTAAACATAAGTAAAATTAAATCTAGAATAGCCAGCAGAAAGGACACATCAACCGACGTGAAATGGACATACGGATCTGGATATCGGTTTCACTATTGTTAAGAAGTGAGTATCAACCGATATTACTGTAATTGTCTCTATGATTTATTTGTATTCATATTTTTTGTCTTTCCGTTTTCTTTTGACGTTTGACTTTTGTATGCCAGTTTACCTGATGAAGGCCATGGTATAGATACACGTACTTTCCATTCAACAGTTATAACTTAAAATTACCGTATCAGTTACAGACGCGTTAAACATCGGTAAAACAAAATAGTATATATGTTGAGAAAGATCGAACATGGCAATATTATTCAAGAAATTTGATTTCAATTAAGAAAAGAATTGTTCCGGTAATGATATATATTGTTGATAATTTTCATCGTTTATGTTTGTTAACAAAATACAGTATTATGGGAAAATTGTTTTTGATCTTTGTCTCATTACACAGTTACACACACACACACACACACACACACACACAAACACACACACAAACACACACGCACACACGCACACACACACACACACACACACACACACATTTTCGATATCAAGAGACCCACCGAAATATTCGAAATATTATATTTTCTAAACAAAGATCTAAGCCAGCTAATAAGTTACCATGAGTTGCTGAAATCAGTTCTTATTTAATTTTAAAAAAAAATCAATGTAGATACATCATATGATATTTGTATATCTAATGTAATATATATTATATTAGATTCATTGAAAAGTACCGCGATACACAGTAACAGTCGATCTATATCACTCTGAATTGGTTTCCACTATTAATAAATGTGTACTTTGGTATTACGTTTACAGCATTTAGTTAATCAGTTACCCTGAGTTGTGTTTGTTAAGAAATTACAGTATTATAGGAAAATTGTTTATGATTTATGTCCCATCACACACACACACACACACACACACACACACACACACACACACACACACACATACACACATATATATATATATATATATATATATATATATATATATATATATATATATATATATATATATATATATATATATATATATATATATATATATATATATATATACCGCATTTGTATGAACTGTTTTTACTGTTTTTTTCTAAAGGTATGACACTGGCCCAGAAGTATAGTTATGACAACGAAGGTTCGTTACGAGAACTACTTTTTACAACCAACGGATACAACAAGCTTTCGAGACCAAGTGACATAGTTCATGTCGATGTATCTTTGAATGTAGTTTCCTTAACTCAACTGGTATTTTGCTTGAAGTCACTGTTAAATATTATATTCTATATAGAATGTAAATCCGGGATAATTTCTTATTTTTGTCCGTGTTCCAAAGCCTGAGTGTTTTCTTTGATATGAACCGCTGATCAGATGTCTTTCAGATTTTATATGCAAATATCTAATAAAAATATAATTCTAATATAGATATCTACAATGTTCGAAAATGAAATAAAACAAATTGGTCATTTCTCTGTCAAGGATTCGCGGACGCATTGTGCTTGATATTAATAGGAAAAATATAGAACATTGCTCTCAAATGTACAAAATTCTGAAAAGGACATGTGGAAAAAACATTTCGTAACGGTACAGGACTGAAAATATGTCGTGTTCACTACTTTATATTTTTTTTTCTATCTTTTTTATGTCGTGCGCAAGACCTAATATTTTTCTCCCCTAATTCTGTATCTTTTTTTCTTTTTCTGATAGAAAGTAGGTTTTTTGGTTTGCAAGTGATCGCTAAAAGTAAAAGTAAAAATAGAATAGCCTAATTTTCTGGCACCTTTCTCACATAAACAGAGAAAAAAAACGTATGGGAATTGTAATTGTCCTGAACTGGTTTCGAATCCACATCTCTGATATGTGATATTGTGGCTATCAATCGAAGATCTCTGAGACATCACGGGATTCCATACCCTGAAATCTGTCGCATTATTTACAGGTCAAAAACTTTCATTACTCATATTTCCTTCGATTTGCATTTCCGTGGAAAATTTACTCTGAGACGAGGTATTTTCGTTTCTACAGGTAAGGGTCATTTCTCTGTTACTGCCCAGGTAAAATTTCTACGTAAAAAATTGACTCCGGGCAGAGTTTCTATGCGGGTCACTCATCTATATTACATCAGTTGTACGACCGGACTTCATCAGTATTGTCATACGGATAACAGTTCAACGCTTTACATTCTTAAGTGTTTTTAAGTAATATATATATATATATATATATATATATATATATATATATATATATATATATATATATATATATATATATATATATATATATATATGACAAAGAGAACATTTATTTTAAGACAAAGAGCATAAGAGACCAGACATTTTCCATTGCCGGCAACTTTATATTGGTAAGTGTACTTATTATAATAATACATATTTAATTATGATTTAATTCAGCTGTTTTATATAGACAGGATCGATTGATATGAAAGATATGAATATATATATATATATATATATATATATATATATATATATATATATATATATATATATATATATATATATATAGTATATAGTGAGTATATATGAGATCGAATAGCAGTTTCCATTTGTGTAGCCTTACTGCTCATGAAAATACATGTAGGTACTTGACGATTACATGAATGTCGTTGATGATTGTTTCTATATGTTTGCCTGTGTTGACCTATTACAGGCAAGTGGTTGGTGTTTGTTTCTACCGGTTTGTCGGAATTGACCTATTATACAAATGTTGTTGCCGATTGTTTTTATTGATTTGTCGAATTTAACATATTATACAAGTGTTGTTGACGGTTGTTTCTACTGCTTTGTCAAGTTTTTCCAATCACATGAATGTTGTTGTTGATTGTTTCTACTGGCTTGTCGGAGTTATTTATATCTATCATATTCACCTCGTTAATGATTGTGTTTACCGGTTTGTACAATTTAATGTATCGCATGGATGTCGTAGAATATTGTTTCTACTGGTTTATCGGAGTTAGCCTATTGCAGGAACGTCTTTTGTGATTTTTTCAACTAGTTAACCTATCATACGGATCTCGTTTATGATTGCTTCTGCTGGTTTATTAGGTGTAACCTATGTTATGAAGCTCGTTTATGGTTGTTTCTACTGGTTTATTAGATGAAATCTATTTTATGAAGCTCGTTTATGGTTGTTTATACTGGTTTGTCGAAGATACCATATTCTATAATTTTCGTTTATGTCCGTCTCTATCTGATTATCACATTTTGACAGATGTGGGATGACAGTCGCCTAACTTGGGTCAATGAGTCAACATATGCAGACAAAATTAGATATATATTCAGCACAGATGATCACCTGTGGACGCCACCGATCCAAATAAAAAATTCGTAAATATAACTTTATATATATAACATATTTCTATCTTATTCTGTCGTCTATCTTCCATTTTAGACCACCTTTCTTAGGATATCACCTTTATCTTACCAGCTAATGATTTCAAACGCTGAATAAGAAGTCTCTTGAAAATCTGAAGAACTGGCCTGGCTCAGTCAATTGCGCGCTCGACTCTTGAGGTCGTGAGTTGAACCTGTCCTTCTGATGAGACAGTAAAAATCAATGTCCCGTATTACAGCAGGTGTTAGCACGTTAAAGAACCCTCACTGCCCGATGGTCGTAATTGCCGAGGATAGGTAAAAAATCGAAGCCCTCACCGACATTTGGTGTCGTCTCCGTATAAGAGAAAGATTATTGAGTGAAACATTCAGTTGTCTGGTCTTTTAGTATAAGTTCAATGGATCAACAGTTTGAAAATTAAAGAGTAGGATTCGAGATTAGTTACACAAAACAATTTTTGTTCATAGGTTGGATAGGATGTACCTGACAGAACCAGAGAAATGTAAAATCAAGATGTTGAATAAGTGTTAAAACTATCGTTTTATGTTTGTTAATTAAATAAACGAGAGCCTTTTCAGAATATGGTAAAAAATCGTTGTAATGTAACTTGCAACATCTAATCATTTGCAGGTGTATTTGTAAAACATACTTGTAAAACATATTTGTAAACAATGTTCCCATGCATTATCATTTCAGGGTCAGCGATGTCGGATTACTAACAGGAGATGGTATTCCTATGAGAATAGATAAAGCAGGTCTCGTCGTTTGGACACTCTCGGGCATTTTCAAAACGCAATGTATAACTGATTCCACTTACTATCCATTCGACAAGCAGATATGCGAAGTAATACTGAGTACTTTGGGGTACACGAATACGGAAATTACTCTCCGTGCATCCCCATGGCCTTATGATTTCAGTGAATATAGAGAAAATGGTGAATGGGATTATGTATCTTCCAGTGCAGACGCATTTGAAATTTCTAAAAATTTCCTTACATTCTCAGAACTGAGCTTCATGCTGATGTTTCAGCGCAGGCCGTATTATCATATTATGAACACCATCGTCCCTATGAATATCTTGGCGTCACTAAGCGTTCTTGTCTTCAGACTCCCTTGTGAGTCTGGTGAGAAAATGGGATATTCTTTGACAGTCCTCCTGGCGTTTGCTGTATACTTAACAGTAGTATCTGGAGATCTGCCGACTACATCCGTCAACACGTCTATCTTGTGTAAGTTAACCATTACTTAACATCAATTTATCTGTCTTGTATAAGTTAGCCATTACTTAACAGAAGATTATCCGCCTTGTGTAAGTTAGCCATTACTTAATATCAACATGCCTGCCTTGTGTTAGTTAGTCATTACATAACATAAGAATACCTGTCTTGAGTAAGTTAAATGTTACTTAATATCAACATGTCTGCCTTGTGTTAGTTAGCCATTGCTTGTGGGGGTTAAACATTACTTAACATAGACGCATCTGTCATGTGTAAGTTTACCTTGAGTGGATTTGACTCGGCTGATGGTACAATTATATAATTACCAATCTGTGATTTTTATATTTTTATGTTGAATATAAAGTTCCATTGCGTCCAATCGCTTCCCTTCTCTTCCCGGAATATATTGGTGTTTATCCCCGGTACCACAACATATCAAAGATTTTAAAATAATGGTAATGCCTTTTCAACAAAATATTCGGCATACGGATTGCACATAAAATAGGCACAAGTGTCACAAAAGGCCTGGCACGTAAAACCCTCACTGAATTGACGTGGGTCGGTAACACAGGCCATGTTTTTGGCACTTCACATGAAGCCTGTAATGTTTCCATATATGTGAAAAAAATATTGGATACATAAAATTAATCTATTTAATAATTTGTGAGAACCAACTTTCTTTTACGATGAATTATATCTTTGACACGTGGTGTTGACATTTATATGCATGATCCTATATGCCAGGGTGTGTTCAACATATGAACATTTCATATACAGATGTTAACTACTGACTGATAAATTATTGACACAGCGATACCGAAAACCATTTTTGGACTCAATGTTCCGCAAATTTTACGGACGGTATAATAGCATTGTTTGCGAGTACTCTGTTTCACTAAGTGAAATGTTGAGCTGCATCTTCGTTGGCGGTTGTTGAGACGCTTGTAACAACTGTGAAGGTGATTCGTTCATCACCTACTCCATTTAGACTTGACTGTAGACTCACCGTGTGATCGGTCGACATGGGATTACTCCTCCGTAGCACCTGATATCATCTCTTAGTTCTCCTTGGTCCGTGTTTTTCCATTTTTATCAGATTTGTATCTATACCCTGAAAATTTAGGGATTTGTGCTTTGGTATCTGAGATTTTCTATATCTGAAATACTCTTTAGCCAGGTAAATGTTTTTGTCTGGATAAATGTAGATTGAGTAATGAAAATATATTTTAAAATCCATATTACAAATTTATATTTTGCACAGCCCTCTACTTAATATTGATGCTGACCTTGGGCGTCGCATCCGTACTTTTGACGGTGATCGTTCTGAACTGTCATAACGAAGAGGATAATCTCAAACCATTTCCTAATTGGCTTAAAAAGATAGTGTGCATTGAAATGATGAAAGACGCATGCTATAAAAACCGGAAGTGTACCTGCCGCTCTTCAAAGATAAAAGTTAAAGATTCTGAATCTTCACAATTTGAGATAAAAGATATACAAGATGAGCCTCAAGTAAAATCGTGGAAATGTGCTGCAAAAATCCTGGACAAAGTTTTCTTCCGAATTTACCTGGTAATCTTAATGGTACTTAATACGGTGTGCTTACTGTTATTGGTTTTGCATTATTACATTGGATAGAAAGGATTTAATATTTTGAACACAACAAAAAGTGTACGTATATGTTTAAACCATAGATCTACAGAGGGGTTAATTTGCATAACAATTCTTAAATTACATCATAACAGGGATAATATGTTACTTGTCGATAGAGAGTCATTAGATCTTCAGTAATACATGGAATCCTTGCAATGCAATACATTATACTTGCGCAACTTTATCTGGGATATGAACTGTATTATTTTGGTTTTTAACAGAACCCGGATGTGCCACTTTGTCTTGGTAGACCTGTGCGAGTAATAAAGTTTGGAGTGCGAAATTTATCGAATGAACGCTAAACAAAGGGCATTTATTGTCAATATGGATGCCGCTATGGAGAAAAAATGATAGAAAGGCGCCATCAAGCGACATCCATATTGACATTAAATGCACTCTGATAAGCGGTCATTCGTTGTATTTACAAATCATAGTTTTCAAATCGGATAAAAAAACTAAATAATGGAATCGAATATCCCGCCTGATACGTAATTGATCTCATTACAACGGAACAGCAAAGTTCAAGGTAGAACAGTAAAGTTTTTTGAATGAAGTATATCTCCGTGTGACGTAATGTTATAACCGATACTACATAATTGTGTGACGTCATATGACTGACTTCATTTATAGCCGATATGAACGCCGTCTACTTTAACACTGAGTCTATGGGAGACTGCTGCAGGGAATGTAAATAGTGAATAGTACATAATCTTGATACATTTTACATATAGGTATATTGCTAATATGTTTTTAGTTTGTTCTTCAATAGAAGTTTGAAAGATATTCCAAATATCAATTAGAAAATCCAAGTACATTTATACATTTGAAACTTTGATCTAATACATTTGCCTTTTTGTGTTTATTATTTTATAATTTGATAGTGTGTGTTCTTTGGTGGCAAAATCTTTTTCTCTATTGTTATTTTGTCGTCTCTGGTCTGTGAGCATTAGGTGAAATCAGCAAAATAAATGAATTAAATTAGTAAGGTGTTTGCGTCTGTAGTTGAAATGATGATATGTTAAGTACAACTCTAATTAATCAATCTGGTATGTTTGTGTTGTTGATCTTGTTAATACACCAATTCATTTATCTATCAAATACGTACATGTATTTACATTTGAAAAACGTTAAAATAGCGGTATGATGTGGTTAGGTATTGCATGTATGTGTCGTAATAAAAGTCAAAATTTCAATTTTTCCTAATTGTTTTTAATATTTGTTATTATTATTGTTACACGTTTTGCATATTCTGGTAGGATTTATGAAGAGAAATAAATTTGGGGTATTACACTGGTTATAATTTAGGTGTGACACAAATCACCGCGGTTCCCGGTGAACCATGATTTTAGGTCACGTTTCCATTCATGTTACTACTTTAATCCTCCCTCGATTGACTTCGCGTCGTTTCCAAAATTAGTATTTCCCAAAACTAAAGTCGGCGCTCAGTGGAAACGACGACACTGAGGTCAAATCAAAATTAGAATTATCGTTTCAAAAGAAATGTTATGACAATTAATGAACTTATATTTTATCATCAGCAAAATATGCTGTTGTAGTGACACACAAACAGTGTTAGAGAATAACTATATAGCCTAAAGGACCCGAGATAAGCATTATCTTATACAGATATACATCAGGGTTTTTTCGATGCAGAACCCAACCTAAACCCTATCTTATTTACTTTAATTTGTGTCTGTTATAAACTGATGTCAACTTCTGAATCATAAATTTATTTATATCGGATACTTTCTTAAAGCTAAAATATGTTATGGACCTCCGTTGCATCGTCGTGTGAGCACATTTTTAATTACTAGTCAACGCCAGTGCAAGCCCCAATGGAACTGTTTTTACTGGAATGTTTGCCAGATTACTTGAGGAGAGCTGGCGGTTTCGTGCTGGATACATTGCAAACGGGTTCTCTCCCAAAAATTAAAATCTGGCCAAAATATGTTAAGTGTGGAGTTAAACAACACTGATCGTATAACCTATATTGAAAATCAAATATAACAACAATCTCAACACACACAAAAATGCCAATCCTATACAGGATGATGCCAGAAGTCCGAAAGGAGTCAGGGTCTCCTGTTAGCATGCCATACCCATCACAACTGTTTCAAAGAAGCCTCCGCGGATTTTCGAGAAAAGGCCACGTTCGGTGTAGAAGTCACATGTCTCAGAAAGCTCAAAAACTGATCGGTGAAAAGAAGTCACTGTATGTAGTTGTGTTCCAGAATACTGTCTAATATTTGATGAAAGGGGATTTCATATTGTTTAACAGGATCTCTGTAACTTTGTAAGTGACGATTCCTAGCGATCTACAACGCAACCATGTGTCAGTAGTTTATTGACTATTTATAAGTTGAAAAATGAATACGCCATAATCTGGAGAATTTGAAACATTAAAGTTCTCGATATGACAATTTAAATCGTCATGTTTGTCATTAAGAGTGAATAAATGAATTTAAGTGGATATTAAAGTAATTAGTAGGTCTAAACAACTAAGTACATGACAATGAAACGAAAATACGGTTTGCACGTAAGTTATCCATGATATTCAGAGATGAATTTTATGTCAGATATTTCATTGTTTTCAGCTTTTAAATACAGGTATTTCGACAATTTTTTTTCCAGAATAATAAGCTACCCCAACTATTATACTCCAAGATAATTGAACTTGAAATAGCATGAATATTTACATATATACAATATAACAAATATTTTCATCCAAATAGTATCTTTAGCATATAGGTCGACAAGTGGTACTTAGTTTAAACATATTTACTTGCAAATTGTATAGCAAACAGATTGGGAACAAGTTTTCAAACTTATTAACTCCCTCTCCGTGTATATCTTATAAAACAAAATAGACATGCATGGAACAATTTCAATAATACACAAACATTGTTCTGAAGTGAGATACAACAAAAAACAAATAAATAAGAAGGAAAAAAGAGAAGAAAAAAAAACTGAGAGAGTAGATTAGTAGTAATGAGAAAGTGAAGTATAGTTGAGCTGAGAGAATTTCAAACAAATCTTCCACTATTTGTTATATATTTTTGCACTGGACGGAATATTTTCTTATTGTCATAATGACTAGGGTCCCTATTGCCATGCAGTACAGTTCCACATCGAGTGACGATCTAGTACCGGCGACATTACTACGTAATTCTTCTCTAATATTACTATGATTCGGGCAACTTAAAAAGTAATGAAGAGCATCTTCACGAACATAACCACAAGTGCAGAAACTCTTATGTATTAGGTTAATTCTAGCTAAATCTGCATTTTATTGGCTACTGCCATGTCGAATTCTAGACTGTATAGTGTACATATGGGTTTTCCTCCTAGCACAGAAAAAGAATTTCAATCTAGAATTATTATTTATACTTGCGTTCATCTATATTTAAACTGACATAAACATATTGTCTTTGTAAGTAGTAACTTATTCCAACCCGAGATGGTCGAAGAGAAAAATGATTTCTTATAAATGATAATTAGCCTATATTATGAAATTTGAATGTCGTCGTTGCGCCGAAGATTACATTTCAAATTGTCGCCTGGGTTGTAGTAATTCTGATAAGTAGTTTGGAGATAATCCATTTTTATCTTGTATAAAAGAGTGTGTTTTGTTTTCTCCCTACGATTAGAAAGTGGTTCTTATCCCGTTTCAAAATCAGTAGGTTGACAATACGTGCTGCTTCGAGTTTAAATTTTCCAACTGAGTTGAATTATCCCATACTTTAAAAGCGTATTCCATTGTGGGTTTAAATGGATGTTAAATACATTTTCGACAAAAAATCTCATTTTCCTCAAAACAACATTTTGTTTACAAAATGCAGCTTTAATACTATCAATGTGTGCTGTCCATTTCCTATTATCGGAAAAAATGATACCTAAGTGTTGCTGTGTACTAAATGAAGTATTTACAGAGTTGTCGAACGTGAATTGTAAAGTGTTTTTTTGTATTTCTGATGTTCCAATTATCAAAGTTTTTGTTTTGTTGGGATTGAACTTGAAACGCCCCTGGGACACCCCTGCCCATAGTTTCCCTATTGTTGATAATGACTGCTCAAGCTTACCTTGTTTGGTTCTATTATGTAAATAATCAGTAAGCTAAGTTAAAATTTGACCTCGAAAACCATATTTTCTAACTTAAATATCAGACCTTTGATCCAAACATGTATTTGAAAACAACTTTCTCAAAAGTTTTGCCAACGCAGCATAGTTGTGCCACTGTTCTATAATTTGTATTTGGACTAGAATTATCTCTTGAAAATGGCTATAATATGCCCATGCTTCTATTGTTTGGTGGATTGACCCAATTTATTAAAATCAGTTAGTAAGAAAATATAACTAACATCGTCGGTTCCTGGTGCCCTTTGGGGATTTATAAGTTCGAACACGTTATGTCTTGTATTGTCAGTACTAAATTTGTCATTCTAGCGTTAGTCCTGTCATTGAGTATTGGAAGGTCCAAGATTGTCCAAGTTCGTCATACTACTAAAATAATTGTCAGGCATATCATACTTATAATTGGAAGTAAACGTTACCACATCGTTTTGAAATAAACTAGGTATGTTCCATGAGGGTTTCGTGTCCTTTATAAGAGTACAGATTATCTTTCAGAATGATTTTTTGTCATTATGTCGGTGATTAGTCAAAGTATCGTTTAGCTTGGTATTATAGTCTTCTCTCAAATTTTTTTTCATGTTATTTAGTTTATTCCTTGTCTGCCTATATTTCACTAAGTTGGTTTCTTACTTTTTCTATATACTTTCCGTAATCAATCGCTTACTCTAATACGTTTTCGTGTGCAGAGTCAAAATACGGTTTATCAGACGAGAATGTGTCAACCATCTTCCTTGGAATATATGTATTCATTAAACCCTCGAGTATTGTGTTAAATGTTTGAACGTCGACATCGACAGTATCGAAATTCAGCAGGGACACCCAGTGCAGGGAATTTATTTCGTAAAATCGTCACTATTATATATAAGGTAAATGTGTCTAGATTGTGGGAGTCTCTACATCGAGTACATCATAAGTCTTGTCATGATCAATTATGTCTCTGTTCAGGCAAGGAAGCATACATTATAACAAATATTGAAATCTAACTAATGGCTGCCCTATCAATTTTTAATTTTTGATACAGCACAATGTCTATGCAATATACGTCGAATGGTATTCCCCCGTTAGCTATTGATATTGCAGATGTCAATTATCTCTTGGGTGCATCTTTTTCATCAATATAAAACAATAATCAGTTATCAACCACTTTGATAAACTACATTTCAAATAATGTATTGATAACGTTTGATCAAATGAAAAATTCAACCTAGAATAGTCAATAGAGGGGTAAGGTGAACCTGAATGGAAATGTACATATACTGGACATCTATTTCACTGCTGATAAGATATAAGTATGAACAGACATGATAGTAAAGCTGCTTTTCCACGATGCGGGTGCTGACGCGGAAAAAATCGATCCTTCGTATTTCTTTGCATCCATTTCCACGACGCCGATGCGGACCCGGGATTTCGAATCGGTCTTGTGGCAATTTTTTCTGCATCAGCGTCTTTCCGAACGAGATTACGTCATCATTTTCCGGATTTAGCAATCGTTTTACACAAAAAAAGCCTAGAGATTTTCAGGAATATTACAATACCTCCCACAGCCGCACATGTTTTGCCCGCGTCGCGAAAAGGGTCGGCTGCGTCTGCACCCGCAAGTAGAAAAACAACTTAATTCGGTGTCTTTGGTTGGTTGATGATTTAACTCTAATATTAGATCACATCGTATGTATACAACAATATGTACGAAACCCAGAAGGTGACAAAGTGTTAAAAAAAATAGTCCGTGCGACCGAAAAAATACTGAGAGAAAAAAAAAACTATTTCATGTGATAGGAATAATTATTGAGAGAAAACAAATTGTCCGTGAGAACGGAATAATAATGGAGAGAGAGAGAGAGAGAGAGAGAGAGAGAGAGAGAGAGAGAGAGAGAGAGAGAGAGAGAGAGAGAGAGAGAGAGAGAGAGAAACTGTTCGCATGGAATATACTTATTTTTTCTGTCATAGGCAGGAGAAAACGGGATATTTCTATTCTCGAAAGAGGAGTGGTAGAGTTACGGAGTTGAAATCGTCATGAACAAATGAATGAATTATAAAGAATAATCAACTGGTAGTAGGTTTAAACAACTAAATATACGACCTTTAAACGTAAATATGGTCTGCTTTTAAGTTATTCATGATATTTAGGAATTATTTTATTTCAAATTTGTCATTCTTTTCAGCTTTTAAATACATGTGTTTCGACAATTTTGCCACAATAATAAGCTACTTTAAAGTATTCTACACAATAATGATTGACCTTTAAATAGATACATATTTGTATATAAATCAAAGCAAATATTTCCATCTAACTAATGGTTTCCTTATCAATTTTTAATTTCAATACAGCACAATATCTATGTAATGTAGGTCGATCTCGCGTAAACAAATGGTATTCCCCCGCTAGCTATTGACATTGCAGATTTTTGTTCTCTGTTGAATGCATCTTTGTCATCATTATAAAACGCTCGACCTAACATAAAAACAATAATCTTTTATTAATCACTTTGCTAAACAAAATTTCAAATAATGTATTGATGACGGGTTGAATGTAAAATTAAACCTAGAATTGCAGGTATATTGGACACAAATACTTAGAGGAATATGGACATTAATATTTGGATAACTTTTTCACTGCTGATTATAGGCGAGTGTGAGGAAAACACCTGTTTTACATGTGGATGGTAAAATGAGCCCCGGGATTTGATTTGTCCGATTTCATTAAATGAAAAAAATATACATTTTTGTCATTAATAAGTAACATTGAGGTGATAAAAAGATATATAAATATTAGTAGTACTTTGCAAATTATAGGGTTGACGGTTGAATATTTAAAGGGAGGGGTCAGATGAGATAGATATTTTCCTTTGGTAGGGAATATTACAATTTGGAAACAAGTGAAAATTCTACAAGGCATCTCCTTTTGACTGCATATCTTGTTATAAAAATATTGATCTTTCAGCAGAGGATACTGATTTGACCGAGATTTATTGAACATGGAAGTGAAAGTGACCTGCATGGTTTTGCGAGTTTTACATTCGACTCATACATCAACAACGTGAACGATAATTAAGCCACGCCCCCGGACGTGATAATATCCCATAATCATTGAGTAGTATATATACCCTCTCCACCAGATTTATTTTAAATTCCTTTCAATAACTGTATTTCTAACTTAAGCAGCAACATATACACTTCTATTCCGAGATCCGAGTAGTGTTGGAATCACAGGAAAATGACGTAACAGTCTAGTATTACAGCTCGACAGTTTAACATCTCTGCTAATATTATTTAGAGAAATCAAAGGTTTTTGAAATTTACCGAGTTATTGAAATTTGATTATAAATTGAATTGATTCACCGTTTTTTCCGGTTCACTACAAAATGACCTGAATGAACACTTGCATAATTTGCTTTGCGAATTACACTGTGTTCAGAGTCTTCATTCAGGTCATATCGTAGTAAACCAGGAAAAAAAGACAAGCAATGTTAAATGGAATGTCACTGATTAATATAATCTATCCCTACATTGAGGGCATGACAAAGGAATCTCAATCTGAGGGTAAGATTCTTGAATGACGAACCCGAGGCTTGCAAAGGGTTTGTCATTTAAAAATCTTATCCCGAGGATTGAGATTCCTTTGTCATACCCTCAATGTAGGGGCTGATTATTTTTCTCCCATGTTTTAAGTGCATGTAAATGAAGATCTACGCAAATGCACTCTGACATTATGCAGTGATAGACGCAACAGATACCCTACATCGTATAAACTGCATTGTGACGTCATAGCGCGTGTAGCTTGTCAATACCCTAGAGGTTGACTAGGAAATTATTCTCCATTAAATTGAAGAAAAGATTGCAAGCAATGAGAGATATTTTCTTCACTACCGTGAGGGGACAAACTCTTTAAAATATTTATTACTTGTTAATTGAATACTTATTGAAAGTGAAAAAAATATTCTATGTGAACAGAAAAAGTATCGAGAGAAAAAATATTCCATGGCAAATGGAATAATTATTGAGAAAAAAATCATTCTGTATGAACGGAACAATTACGGGAAGAAAATGAAATATATTTCGTGCGATGGGAATATATATTGACAGAAAAAAAGAGATATATTTTCACCACTATTTCAACTCCTAGGCTCCGTATATATTCACGTTAATATGTCACCCCCTGTGGTGATCACTACACACAGATATATATATATATATATATATATATATATATATATATATATAAGTAGACGACATACCCTGTGCATTGTAACCCTTTAGGCCATTTCGCTATAGCTATACAACAAAACTATTCTTACGTAAATACAGATATATACATATATACGTTTACAAAAAACGGTGTGTGAACTGGTGTTGGTGTCAAGAGTTGAGCCAATATTGACAGAAATGCAGAAGATTTCTGATGCTTTAAATATTTTTTAATCAAAATGTATGATCTGCTGGTACAAACACATATGAGAAATGTGGTGGTCTTAAAATACAATGTGATGCAATTTTGTATGTTTTATATGTGAGCAAGAATAAAACCAAAATGTATATGAAACAACCATATACATTCTCAGTACAAAAAGGTGAATTGATTGTATAATTGATGCAAAAAGTGTTCATTCATCTAGTTATAAGGTATAAATACAATCAAGGTGAAACACAGGTAATTAAAACATTCATTAGATTTATATTCATGTAAAAAGTGCATTAATTTCTATTCACTAGAATCGCTCATACAGATTCTCACCTAAATTCACACAATTACACACTACATGTGACTCTACCATACACAATCATACAAACATTTGTCCACATGGAATTATTCCATTAAAAATCCATGTATCTATACTTGTCTTGTTTGGCATTTATATGGAAGAACAGTATTTATATATATATATATATATATATATATATATATATATATATATATATATATTTATATTCAAACCCTCTCTCTTTGCACATTTAAAACTGCATGCATTCAGACATTTATTTCCCTGTACATAATTTTTTTTTTTGCATAACACTTTAAAAACTTTCTCCCAGTACATATACATACATTTCCTGTCAAAGTTAAAATATTTAAATCACAGAATGTATATAAAACTGTAAATGTGTAAATAAACAATGTCAATCTCTTATCTACAGTAATTATTACAAATATATTTTTCACATGATCTGTTACTGTGTTTTTTCCCTACCACAAAATGTTTCTGCTTATAGGATAATGCCATTAACTGTAATGTTAAACTCTAAACCGCAATTATCTTAAAGCTGCTCATTGTAACAGACCGGTCTTTATGGTAAGTGATTTATATTATACTTTTTCTGAAGTAGAATTTATCAATATTAACAGCATGTACACAAATAAACCAGATGTGAGCAGGTGTCGGAAGGAGTTAGCATCCCCTGTTAGCATGGGTATCCCTATCCATTTAAGTGGAGATATAGACCAAACTGTAACGCAAACATTTTATAGATATTTTTTCACTAATGGAAGTCATTTGAACACTCCTTGTCTAAGCTGAACGGTAACGCTTACACAATATCATATGACATTAAAATGAAACAAAAATGTTTTAAAAAAAAATCTGTTCTCCATGGCAATTACTGTGACAAACAGGAGCAGTATTAAGCAATAAATGTACCTTGGCGTTTTTATCTCTCATTCTAGTTGTCGCTATTATTTTGACTTACAAACATGTATATACAGAATGGCTATCTACAGTGTGAAAAAAATACATTAAACTACCACTTACAGTGGATACTGATATAAACAAATACATGAAATTATATTCTAATTATGTTGTTTTTGGAAATATTTCCAGACATTTTCCCCATTATACCGTAGTTGGAGCTCTATGGATTCCCTTTGAAAATTTGTTCCATGGATGAAATTCTATGGATTTCCTAAATAAAAATCTTCCATATTCTTCAAATTATTTCCGTTTTCGTTTGAATAAACCACTGAACAAGAAATGTTAACCACAACAATATTATACCACATCAATACAGCTACTATTACACTGTGATGTTATCATCAATTTTGCCTATAATATAGTAAATTATAGAGCAACAAATGTGATTCATTTGGACAGAATAAATACAATAACCAAACCGTCATGGATGGTTTAAATTTTTTTACCAGCCGTCATGGATGGTTTAAATTTTTTTACCAGCCATTTTAGTTTGTATTATACCACTTTTCCTTTAGAAAATCTATTTAAAATTGGAGCTCGACTGATAAAGTCTAACTTACAGAAATGATCGTGTTGGGCATTATAACTGGTATTATTTTTATAATATATCAAACACTTAATAGAAGAGATAAGAAATTATAACACTCAATTAAAGGAATCTACTACTGTCAGAATTTCGCAAAAATGGATAGAAATATTGAAGGCAGAGATGTTTCAGTAACAAGAGGCCAAAGAGGGCCCCAATCGCATACCTGAGAACCATCTACAGATGTGGAAAAAAGACCAAGAAGAATATGTGCATGTAGGCTGATCTGGCCAAGAAACATAAATATTGCTGTTTTAAGAAATTCATAAAAAAATTCTAGAAATTAAATTTCTGCAAAATTCTTGCACAAAAACATTTCTTCAACTATATACAGTTAAAACACTTTAATGCATCATTATGAATGCAAGGGGAGATAATTGAGTAAATCATGCATAAATTTATATTCTGATTTCTATGAAAAATAGACACTTGAATCATACATCCATTTAGATCACTCAGAAACAATTCATGTTTTCAATTTATGTAGTGGTTCTGGAGAAGAAGATTTTTAAAGAGGGTACCTTTTGGGACCTATTCTGCCCTGACCCGGATCCACCCCTATGCAAATCTGGCTGAAAACTGCAAACTTGGTAAAGGAATTTGAGCACTTGCTTCCTGTAAAGTTTCGTCAAAATTCCTTCTGTGGTTTTGAAACAAAAGCTGATAGTGTGAAAAATGCAAGCCCCTCTTTTTTTGCATTCTTAAAAAATTCATAAAAAGTTTGAGAAATTAAATTTCTGCAAAAATCTTGCACAAAAACATTTCTTCACCTAATTACAAGTAAAACACATTAAATGAATGCATCAAAGTGAATGCAAGGGGAGATAATTGAAGAAATCATGCAAAAATGAATGAAAATGACAAAGGCTGAAAAGACCTTAAAAACGCGTCAAACATTAATATTTTGATTTTTATGAAAAATGCAATCTTGAATCATAAATTCATGAAGATCACTCAGAAACAATCCGTTTTTCAATTCATGCAGCGGCTCTGGAGAAGATTTTTAAAGAGGGGTAACTTTTGGGACCTATTCTGCCCTGCCCTGGATAAATCTGACTGAAAACTACGACCTTGGTAAAGGATCTTGAACACTTGCTTCCTGTCAAGTTTTGTCAAAATCCCTTAAGTGGTTTCAGAAAAAAAGTCGAAAATATGAAAAGTTAACGGCCGGACGCCGGACGGGGAGTGATCACAATAGCTCACTTGAGCCTTCTGCTCAGGTGAGCTGAAAACCAAAATACCAAGATGTCTTATTGTTTTTGAAAAAACTTTTTTTTTTTCATTCAATATGGGACTAATAATTTTTCTTTCTAGCATTCATGTATAAATCAAAGTTCTTGAATCATGTTTGCAAAATCATACATTAATTTACACCAATAATATAGAATGTAGTTAAAATTGTGTGCAGTAATATATAGAAATAAAAGGAAATCAATTTTTTATCACTACAGATGACAATAGGACAAATTGCTCTAAAATTTGACACACATTTCAATGATATTAGGGTAAAAGTATTTTGAGCTAGGTATATAAGCTAAGTACTGTACAATGTTTTGTATATTAGTTATTGCTTATTTTATTGCTCGACTCTTGATCGTGAGGTCGTGAGTTCCAGTCCAGCCAGCGATAGGTTGGTTTCCTGTTTTTTGGATGGGACAGTAAAAACCGAGGTCGGGTAACACAGTAGGTGTCGGCACATTAAAGAACCCTCACTGCTCAATGGCCATATGTGCAGGGCATAGGCCAAAATTTGAAACCCTTCACCGGCATTTGGTGACGTCTCCATAAGAGTGAAATATCCTTGAGTGAGATGTTAAACAACAATAAGCAATAAACAATATATCCAAGGATTGATTCTTAATAATGAAATGCATTATAGTTCACACAGCCATATGTCCTTGCCATTGAGTTTCATATTGAAATTGCTAATGACTATTTTAGACTTTGAACTTCTGTGTAGAAAAGTAAAGTGAATCGAGCCGTCCTAACTCAGTAGGTAACGTGCTTGACTCTTGATCATGATGTCTTGAGTTCGAATCCAGCAGGTTGGTTACCTGTCCTTTGGATGAGACAGTAAAAACAGAGGTCCAATGTCACAGTAGGTGTCGGCAGGTTAAAGAACCCTCACTGTAAGTGTCAAGCATACTCCAAAATTTCAAGCCCTTCTCTGGCATTCATTGACGTCTCCATATAAGTGGAAGATTCTTGAGTGGGACCATAATCAACATTAACAAAACAACAAACAGTAAAGTGAATCTCATATGGTATTACATGTAGATGAAAATCGATTGAAATATTGTGTCAGTGAATAAACTTCTCAGAATATCAGAAAAGGAAAATTTTACCATTCTCAAACTTTATACTTCAGTCCAGGACAAAACATCATTTCAAATCTTGTCATAAAATTATATAAGCACTTCTCTAAGACAACGTTTGTGTGTTATAAAATGTTGGATGTGAAACATGAACACTTGACAGTGGGTAGATAAGGAATATAATAATTGATCGGAGTGTCTACATATAAGATCACAGGTTTCGTTGATTGTCAAATTATGCCTTCTCATCTTCCTCCTTTGTTGACAGATCCTCATGTCTAAATCTTAATGACCTCCCGTTAAAGCATTCTTCCAGGAAATCCTCCATTGTGTTGTACAGATGTTTCCTGGTGTTTCCATGCCTCAGTCCATGTTGTCGATCTGTATATATCTAGAAAGGGAGATAACTCCAACTGGTTAAAATGTGTAAATAGATATATAAAAGGTAAAAATGCCTGGTAAGATGTTATGATTATATAATTTATGAAAAATAGGTATGTCCCAGGTACATATATAAGATTTTTAACCCTTTCAACTTCGCAGACAATTGCAGGCTGGTCTTGAATTTTACTTGAAGAAATAAACATACTTATTGTTCATTTCCCATGAAATATTGTATATATATATATATATATATATATATATATATATATATATATATATATATATATTCTTTCAGTTAAAAATGACAGGAACTTTAACAATATATGTAAAGCAAAGCAGTTATAAATTGCACTGTATTGAACTCGTCTTTGAAGGTCCAATAAAAGACAACTTTTCAGATTTACTATGACCAAGACATAAAGAGAAAACTATAGTTAGTAAAAGATCAACCATTTTGATTTGTCTACAAACCAGACAATGACAATCTTATCACCTCTTAAAAATGGGATATTTATTAAGAATATATGTAATAATAGTAGGTCCAGTTAGATGGAAAATAAAATAAATTTGATGGTTTTTGGAGAGAAATTTCTCCATCCTTGGACAGTCGTATTAGCCATTTTGCCTAGATAATATTTCTCTGTCAAGCAACAAGCGCTATGAAATCACAATATAATTTTCATAACCAAGGACTTCAATACGATGAAAATTCAGTGCAATAAAAGTTATGTCAGACTTTATTTTGGTGCATAAACATGTATTTGAAGTGTGGAAAACAAATTATCAAATATTGGTGTGTTGTGTGGAAACAAAAATCTCCACTCTCATGGTAAGGATCTGAGAGCCCTATCCTTGGGAGACCTTGGATTGGACAACCAGATTAGTATCTTAATATTAGTCCAATGTAGCTGTCCAGTGTACAAACCTGAGATCTGAAATAGACATCTTCTTCCACAAGAGCCTTCATAAACTGGGCTGTGTTCTGGAAATGAACATTGTCTGAAAAAAGGATGATTAATATGTCAATCAAGCCAGGGATGCACATAGATTCAACATATATTGATGAGCTTAGAAAACACATATAAATACTACCTGGATGTTTAATATCAGGGTTAGAGAACTACCACACCAAGTAACATTTTGAAATTGAAATATAATAATTTCACAATATTAATAATGATAGACAGAAATTACAATGACATTTTATTAATCTCATTTATTTTCTAGTTTTGTGGCTAAGATACAATGTGCAAATTTCATTGGTGTTCTGCAGGTAAACTGGCTAAAGATTTGTAAACTGAAGGTCGTTTCCACTAGAGATGATATATCACAAGATTTATAACACTCTTTGGCAATGGAGGACCCAACTTTATTCAGTTAGATATGTTTGTTTGTTTGTTTATTGTTGTTTAACGTCTCACTCAAGAATATTTCACTTATATGGAGACGTCACCAAATGCCGGTGAAGGGCTTCAAATGTTGGCCTATGCTCGGCACTTACGGCCATTGAGCAGTGAGGGTTCTTTAACGTGCCGACAATTACTGTGACACGGGACCTCCAGTTTTTACTGTCTCATCCGAAAGACAGGAAACCAACCTGTCGGCAGCGGGACTCAAACTCACGACCTCACGATCCAGAGTCGAGTGCGCTACCGACTGAGCCAGGCTCCAGTTAGATATGTGGCTATTGGACAGGCAATCAGATAGACTAATAGAAAGACTATACTATCATTCTGAGAAACGAAAAAAAACATTGAAAAGTCTTTGACAAACTGCCGTGATTAGTCTGAGAACTTGGTTTTCCTTAAATTTTACTTTGTTGTCTTTTAAATGGAAACCAGGAATCAGTAGATTTAATTGCAAATTTATAATAAGTTGTGTATGATTGCATCAAAACCATATGAAATCATACTGCTAACTAAAATTACCTTAGTTTTGTGAAATTAGAACATAGAGTGTTAATGAAGAGAAGAATTGTCATAGCGAGATTTCAAATACATGTATATCTTGACTTTGAACTATTTTTGGAGATTTTCTGTGTTTCTATAGAAATGGGTGCAAAACTAAATTAAATCCACTGAGAAATTTGATTCATGAAAGTTCAAATTATAAATTGTATTGTAAGTATTGTGTTAAATTACAAAGTTTTTCGGGACTTTGTCAATATTTCGAAAAAACCTCAAGAAAGGTATAAATGTAAATAACTGTGGTACTTTTTTCAGTTTCAAATGTAAACGTCTGTGCATAATATACAAAGGGTGATGGACACCAATAGACAAAGATGTACTATAGAAGGACAGTGATGTACAAACAGTGAAAAACAATACAAACTTATAGTTTAAAGGGGGATAACTCAAATAACATATGAATACTTGCCATCACCAGTTCCATGAATTAACAGAAATAAGGATTTCTTAAAGTTGGCTGCCATAGCTGAGACATTGGATATCTACAATTGTATATTGTAATTAATCGGAAATACTGGATATCTACGATATTATATTGTAATAAATTGGAAATATTGGATATCTACAATAGTATATTGTAATGAATCGGAAATACTGGATATATACGATATTATATTGTAATGAATCGGAAATACTGGATATCTACGATAATATACTGTAATGAATCAGAAATACTGGATATCTACGATATCATATTGTAATGAATCGGAAATACTGGATATCTACAATTGTATATTGTAATGAATTAGAAATATGGTATATTTACAATATATTATTTTGTAATAAATCAGAAATGTGAACAATATCTATAACAATGCAATGTAGTGAAACAGAAATATGGGATATCTACAATGATATGTTGTAATGACTAAGAAATATAAGATATCTACAATTATACATTGTAATCACTTATATTGGATATCTTCAATATTACATCATAATGAATCAGAAATGTTGAACTTCTACAATAATACATTGTAATGAAACTGAAAAAAACGCAATGTCTAAAATATCACACACTAATGTATCTGAAATATGGAATATCTACAATATCACACACTAATGTATCTGAAATATGGGATACCTAAAATATAACACACTAATGTATCTGAAATATGGGATATCTACAATATCACACAATAATGTATCTGAAATATGGGATACCTAAAATATCACACACTAATGTTACTGAAATATGGGATATCTACAATATAACACACTAATATATCTGAAATATGGGATATCTACAATATCACACACTAATGTATCTGAAATATGGGATACCTAAAATATCACACACTAATGTTACTGAAATATGGGATATCTACAATATAACACACTAATATATCTGAAATATGGGATATCTACAATATCACACACTAATGTATCTGAAATATGGGATACCTAAAATATCACACACTAATGTATCTGAAATATGGGATACCTAAAATATAACACACTTATGTATCTGAAATATGGGATACCTAAAATATCACACACTAATGTATCTGAAATATGGGATACCTAAAATATAACACACAAATATATCTGAAATATGGGATACCTACAATATCACACACTAATGTTACTGAAATATGGGATATCTACAATATAACACACTAATATATCTGAGATATGGGATATCTACAATATCACACACTAATGTATCTGAAATATGGGATACCTAAAATATCACACACTAATGTATCTGAATATGGGATACCTAAAATATAACACACTAATGTATCTGAAATATGGGATACCTAAAATATCACACATGAATGTATCTGAAATATGGGATACCTAAAATATAACACACAAATATTACTGAAATATGGGATACCTACAATATCACACACTTATGTTACTGAAATATGGGATATCTACAACATAACACACTAATATATCTGAAATATGGGATATCTACAATATCACACACTAATGTATCTGAACTATGGGATATCTAAAATATTACACATTAATGTATCTGAAACATGGGATATTACACACTAATGTATCTGTAATATGGGATGGTATCTACAATATCACAGAATAATGCAAATTTTATAGTCAGTATAAAGACCTTGTTTGCTATTACTCTGTTTCACTAAATGAAATGTTCAGTCATTGATAGCGGCTGTTGAGTCATCTACAACAAATGTTTCTCCAGTGGCCACCAGATTGGTGTTATTTTGTCCCTTGGATTTCCTAAACAGAAATTCTTTATATCCAGGTATCAGGTATCAGTTATCAGGTATCACTTGGTGACATCATCAAACACAACATAAGTAAACAGTTCTGAGCAGGATGCACAACAACAACAGCAACAACAACAACAACAACAACAACAACAAAAATGCAAACAAACAAACAAATACACTGAATAGCAAGTGATATTTACCCTGTATCCATCTGGATTTTCTAGTGGTGTGCTCATGTATCTCTCAGTGTAAATGGAATCTACAATGAAATTGGTATGATAATGTCACAGTATGAGCAAACATTGTATTATAAGGTGCTGGGATAAATAAAACCTACAATACATTGGTCATTCAATTCCATTCAAGGTTATGGTTGGGATTTGAGGTCACTCAATATGACCTCATGGTGGATAAAGGGAGTGCATAAAAGAGAAACCAAGATAGAGTTCAGAAGAGGTGCTATATAGAAATCAAATACACTCACTATAGCTGTCCCAACCTATAACAGGTGCTATATAGAAATCAAATACACTCACTATAGCTGTCCCAACCTATAACAGGTGCTATATAGAAATCAAATACACTTACTATAGCTGTCCCAACCTATAACAGGTGCTATATAGAAATCAAATACACTTACTATAGCTGTCCCAACATATAACAGGTGCTATATAGAAATCAAATACACTTACTATAGCTGTCCCAACATATAACAGGTACTATATAGAAAACAAATACACTTACTATAGCTGTCCCAACATATAACAGGTACTATATAGAAATCAAATACACTTACTATAGCTGTCCCAACCTATAACAGGTGCTATATAGAAATCAAATACACTTACTATAGCTGTCCCAACCTATAACAGGTGCTATATAGAAATCAAATACACTTACTATAGCTGTCCCAACCTATAACAGGTGCTATATAGAAATCAAATACACTTACTATAGCTGTCCCAACCTATAACAGGTGCTATATAGAAATCAAATACACTTACTATAGCTGTCCCAAACTATAACAGGTGCTATATAGAAATCAAATACACTTACTATAGCTGTCCCAACCTATAACAGGTGCTATATAGAAATCAAATACACTTACTATAGCTGTCCCAACCTATAACAGGTGCTATATAGAAATCAAATACACTTACTATAGCTGTCCCAACCTATAACAGGTGCTATATAGAAATCAAATACACTTACTATAGCTGTCCCAACCTATAACAGGTACTATATAGAAATCAAATACACTTACTATAAGCTGTCCCAACCTATAACAGGTACTATATAGAAATCAAATACACTTACTATAGCTGTCCCAACCTATAACAGGTGCTATATATAGAAATCAAATACACACTTACTATAGCTGTCCCAACCTATAACAGGTGCTATATAGAAAATCAAATACACTTACTATAGCTGTCCCAACCTATAACAGGTGCTATATAGAAATCAAATACACTTACTATAGCTGTCCCAACCTATAACAGGTACTATATATAGAAATCAAATACACTTACTATAGCTGTCCCAACCTATAACAGGTACTATATATAGAAATCAAATACACTTACTATAGCTGTCCCAAACCTATAACAGGTGCTATATAGAAATCAAATACACTTACTATAGCTGTCCCAACCTATAACAGGTGCTATATAGAAATCAAATACACTTACTATAGCTGTCCCAACCTATAACAGGTGCTATTTAAGGATCAAATACACTTACTATAGCTGTCCCAACCTATAACAGGTGCTATATAGAAATCAAATACACTTACTATAGCTGTCCCAACCTATAACAGGTGCTATATAGAAATCAAATACACTTACTATAGCTGTCCCAACCTATAACAGGTGCTATATAGAAATCAAATACACTTACTATAGCTGTCCCAAACTATAACAGGTACTATATAGAAATCAAATACACTTACTATAGCTGTCCCAACCTATAACAGGTGCTATATAGAAATCAAATACACTTACTATAGCTGTCCCAACCTATAACAGGTGCTATATAGAAATCAAATACACTTACTATAGCTGTCCCAACCTATAACAGGTGCTATATAGAAATCAAATACACTTACTATAGCTGTCCCAACCTATAACAGGTGCTATATAGAAATCAAATACACTTACTATAGCTGTCCCAACCTATAACAGGTGCTATATAGAAATCAAATACACTTACTATAGCTGTCCCAACCTATAACAGGTGCTATTTAAAGATCAAATACACTTACTATAGCTGTCCCAACCTATAACAGGTGCTATATAGAAATCAAATACACTTACTATAGCTGTCCCAACATATAACAGGTGCTATTTAAAGATCAAATACACTTACTATAGCTGTCCCAACCTATAACAGGTGCTATATAGAAATCAAATACACTTACTATAGCTGTCCCAACCTATAACAGGTGCTATTTAAAGATCAAATACACTTACTATAGCTGTCCCAACCTATAACAGGTGCTATATAGAAATCAAATACACTTACTATAGCTGTCCCAACCTATAACAGGTACTATATAGAAATCAAATACACTTACTATAGCTGTCCCAACCTATAACAGTGCTATATAGAAATCAAATACACTTACTATAGCTGTCCCCAACCTATAACAGGTGCTATATAGAAATCAAATACACTTACTATAGCTGTCCCAACCTATAACAGGTGCTATATAGAAATCAAATACAACTTACTATAGCTGTCCCAACCTATAACAGGTGCTATATAGAAATCAAATACACTTACTATAGCTGTCCCAACCTATAACAGGTGCTATATAGAAATCAAATACACTTACTATAGCTGTCCCAACCTATAACAGGTGCTATATAGAAATCAAATACACTTACTATAGCTGTCCCAACCTATAACAGGTACTATATAGAAATCAAATACACTTACTATAGCTGTCCCAACCTATAACAGGTACTATATAGAAATCAAATACACTTACTATAGCTGTCCCAACCTATAACAGGTACTATATAGAAATCAAATACACTTACTATAGCTGTCCCAACCTATAACAGGTGCTATTGAAAGATCAAATACACTTACTATAGCTGTCCCAACCTATAACAGGTGCTATATAGAAATCAAATACACTTACTATAGCTGTCCCAACATATAACAGGTGCTATTTAAAGATCAAATACACTTACTATAGCTGTCCCAACCTATAACAGGTGCTATATAGAAATCAAATACACTTACTATAGCTGTCCCAACCTATAACAGGTGCTATATAGAAATCAAATACACTTACTATAGCTGTCCCAACCTATAACAGGTGCTATATAGAAATCAAATACACTTACTATAGCTGTCCCAACCTATAACAGGTGCTATATAGAAATCAAATACACTTACTATAGCTGTCCCAACCTATAACAGGTGCTATATAGAAATCAAATACACTTACTATAGCTGTCCCAACCTATAACAGGTGCTATATAGAAATCAAATACACTTACTATAGCTGTCCCAAACTATAACAGGTACTATATAGAAATCAAATACACTTACTATAGCTGTCCCAACCTATAACAGGTGCTATTTAAAGATCAAATACACTTACTATAGCTGTCCCAACATATAACAGGTGCTATTTAAAGATCAAATACACTTACTATAGCTGTCCCAACCTATAACAGGTGCTATATAAAGATCAAATACACTTACTATAGCTGTCCCAACCTATAACAGGTGCTATTTAAAGATCAAATACACTTGCTATAGCTGTCCCAACATATAACAGGTGCTATTTAAAGATCAAATACACTTACTATAGCTGTCCCAACCTATAACAGGTGCTATTTAAAGATCAAATACACTTGCTATAGCTGTCCCAACATATAACAGGTGCTATTTAAAGATCAAATACACTTACTATAGCTGTCCCAACATATAACAGGTGCTATTTAAAGATCAAATACACTCACCATAACTGTCCCAACCAATAACAGGCGCTATATATCAATCAAATACACTCACCATAACTGTCCCAACCTATAACAGGTACTATTTAAAGATCAAATACACTCACAATAACTGTCCCAAATAATAACAGGTGCTATATATCAATCAAATACACTCACCATAGCTGTCCCAACCTATAACAGGTACTATTTAAAGATCAAATACACTCACCATAACTGTCCCAACCAATAACAGGCGCTATATATCAATCAAATACACTCACTATAGCTGCCCCAACCTATAACAGGTGCTATATATAAATCAAATACACTCACTATAACTGTCCAAACCTATAACAGGTGCTATATGTCAATCAAATAAACCCACTACAACTGTCCCAACCTATAACAAATGCCATATAGAAATCAAATACACCCCACTATAACTGTCCAAAACTATAATAGGTAATATATAGAAATAAAAAAAACCCACTACAACTGTTCCAACCTATAACATATGCCATATAGAAATCAAATACACCCCACTATAACTGTCCAAAACTATAATAGGTAATATATAGAAATCAAAAAAACCCACTACAACTGTTCCAACCTATAACATATGCCATATAGAAATCAAATACACTCACTATAACTGTCCAAAACTATAATAGGTAATATATAGAAATCAAATAAACCCACTACAACTGTTCCAACCTATAACATATGCCATATAGAAATCAAATACACTCACTATAACTGTCCAAAACTATAATAGGTAATATATAGAAATCAAATAAACCCACTACAACTGTTCCAACCTATAACATATGCCATATAGAAATCAAATACACTCACTATAACTGTCCAAACCTTAACAAGTGATATATATCAATCAAATACACTCAATATAACTGTCATACCTATACCAGGTGCCATATACCAATCAAACATACTCAATATAACTGTCCCAACCTATAACAGGTACTAAATATAAATCAAATACACTCACTTTAATTATCATACCTATGACAGGTGCCATACAGAAATCAAATAAACTCACTATAACTGTCCCAACCTATAACAGGTGCCAAATAAAAATCAAATACACTCTATATAACTGTCCAAACCTATAACACGTCCTATATATAAATCAGATACACTGATTTAAACTGTCATACCTATAACAAGTTCAATACAGAAATCAAATACACTCAGTATTACTGTACAAACCATATAATAGGTGCTATATATCAATCAAATACACTCACTATAACTGTCCTACCTATAACAGGTGCCATATAAAAATCAAATACACTCAAAAAACTGTCCCAATCTATAACAGGTGCTATATATAAATCAGATACAATCATTTAAACTCTCATACCTATAACAAGTGCAATACAGAAATCAAATACACTCACTATTACTGTCCAAACCTATAACAGGTTGTACATATCAATTAAATACACTCACTATAACTGCCCTACCTATAACAGGTGCTATATATCAATCAAATACACTCACTTTAATTATCATACCTATGACGGGTGCCATACAGAAATCAAATAAACTCACGATTACTGTCCTACCTATAACAGGTGCTATATAGAAATCAAATACACTTACTATAACTGTCCTACCTATAACAAGTGCTATATAGAAATCAAATACACTCACTATTACTGTCCAAACCTATAACAGGTTGTACATATCAATCAAATACACTCACTATAACTGCCCTACCTATAACAGGTGCTATATATCAATCAAATACACTCACTTTAATTATCATACCTATGACGGGTGCCATACAGAAATCAAATAAACTCACGATTACTGTCCTACCTACAACAGGTGCTATATAGAAATCAAATACACTTACTATAACTGTCCTACCTATAACAGGTGCTATATAGAAATCAAATACACTCACTTTAATTATCATACCTACAACAGGTGCTATATAGAAATCAAATACACTTACTATAACTGTCCTACCTATAACAGGTGCTATATAGAAATCAAATACACTCACTATAACTGTCCTACCTACAACAGGTGCTATATAGAAATCAAATACACTCGCTATAACTGTCCTACCTATAACAGGTGCTATATAGAAATCAAATACACTCACTATAACTGTCCTACCTACAACAGGTGCTATATAGAAATCAAATACACTCACTATAACTGTCCTACCTATAACAGGTGCTATATAGAAATCAAATACACTCACTATAACTGTCCAACCTATAACAAGTGCTAAATATAAATTGAACACTCACTATAACTGTCCCAACCTATAACAGGTGCTACATATAAATCAAATACACTCACCATATCTGTCCTAACCTATAACAGGTGCTATATGCAAATCAAATACACTCACCATTACTGTCCTAACCCATTATAGGTGCAAGAGTTACAACTAGTAACAATATCTGATTAAGGAGGATAAGCTATGTTTACTACAAAAATATTTCAATTTTTTCTACTTTTACTACCTGCACTTGATGTACAACAACAAATACGGGCATAAAAACTATTTTACCAAACATTTTGTTAAAATAAGGCCAGATCCACTGTGGTACACATATACAAATAGTAAGGTTGAAATAATCAATTGCAAATGAAAATGTGCCAAACCTGGGTTTCTCAAACAATTTTTACAAAATATAATGATTTAAGACTTTCGTAAAAAAAAAAAAAAAAAAAAAAAAAAAAAAGCACAGCTACATGTAATACAACTTTAATGAGGAAGCAAGATTATCAATGCTTGAATTTTAATAGGTTACATTTTTAGTAATCTCTAATAGATAATGTTTTTGTAAACTCTAACTAGGTAGTGTCTATTGAAACTCACCGTAATAGTTCCAGTCTGTTACCGGTGCCACAGATATGCCACATTTAAACGGATTGTCCGGACTTCCGAGGACAGATGCTGCCAGGAAACCTCCATAGGACTACAATAAACAAGATATGTTCGGGAAATTCTATATCTCTTAGTGTTAAGCTATTTATAAATATTTCAAAGTCCCATTATTAGAATTAACTGATTTTTTTCAAGTTAAAATAATATACAATTAATGCCCTTCCTTTGAGCCGACATGAATATATGTCCACCCAAGAGGCATTATGTTACCCGAGGACTCAGCCCTAGTGACATAACACCTCAAGGATGGGCAAATATTCATGTCATCCCAAAACAAGGGCAATATGTTTCATTACACCAAAAGGCAATAAAATGTAACTAACAAACTGACCTACGTAAGTTCCTAACGATTGTAACACATGTGACATTGTGCAATCGATATACACAATCAATATGTTTTATCGTTCTTTACATGATTTTTTAATCTTAAGTCTCTGTCAAGGCTGACTCCAGCAAATATATATTTGACAACTATGTATGAATGCTGTCAAATCATTAAATTTCGGTTTGGGTTTTTCTCCATCTGCATTGAGTAATTTAATGAGTTATGAAATGGACATTTTATGCCCTAGAGGTTACATCTAATTACCACAAAATCTACTACAAAAAAAAAAAAATGAAAAAAAAAAATTAGAGGGTGATATAAATCACCATAGAGGGTGACATAAATGTTTCTGGTGTGACATGAAGAAATGTTTTTGATAAAGTGATACGATTTTAACTAATCAGAAGTAAAGATACCTATCAGATGTATAATAATATTTCATATTACACTGAGAAAAGATGAAGACGTATCGTGTATCTTCACTTAATTTGTCCTGAACAACAACCTGCTGAATTTTTTTCAATTTTGAATAGTATTTTACTCCACACACAACAATTGTTCAGTTATAAGGTGACCACCAGTTTTTAATGGTGGGGAGAGAACAAACTCGCACTGTATGAGAGAAGCAACCACTGGCCTTCCAGTAGAAAACTTTCTCATAAAAACATATACAATGTTCATACAGGCACTTGAGTTCAAAAATTCAAGGAGTTTTCAAGGACTTTTCACAGACTTAAAATATTTTTTTCAAGGACATTTAAAGTCAAATATAATCAATAATGCTTAGTTTTAGACACTTCAAAAAAGAGTTTTCAGCTAGAAATTATTATTAATATCAAGTGTTTTTTACGTTGGCTTTGTTTGGTTTTTTTTACATCTTAGAATTTATTCTTTCCATATTTTTTACTTTTCTGTTCAATAATACATGTACTCTTAACCCTTTCACTACTACAACATACAATGCATAGGCTTCGGAACCGGGGGGCTAGGGGGGGCTTAGCCCCCCCCACTTTTTTTGCAAAGATAGACATAGGTGTTGAAATTTGGGGCTTAGCCCACCAGACGTTTCTGGCGTGTGTGTGTTTTTTAAGTTGGTTTAGCCCCCCCACACTTTTAATTTGCTTCCGACTCCTATGCAATTTATACACTATTTACTTGGTTTTGAAAAAGAACTTGTGTCTGAACTTGTGATATCAATTAGAATTTGAAGCAAAATTGTACTGTTTTATTTATAGGTCTTTATTCTATGTTATCCACATTTCATCTTTTGTAACTGGTATCTGTTCATGATCATTTTTATTGCATATCAAATGAGGCATGTATAATCATTTGTAAATTTGATGATGATTCTCATGAAACTCTTTCAACAATGACAGTTCATTATCTATTAATGTGAGGGAATAAACTGGTCTGTTATTGCCGAGATATTCATGAACAAACATTTTTGAGTCAGTTAAATTCACCGTTCGGGGTTGCAAAATTAAAACATATTTCATATATCTCAGAGTTTTTGAAATTCACCGGTCTTACCAGAAAAACCAGTAAATTTTACTAAAGTCTGAAGTCCAGTGGAATCTATCTGATAAATGGTCTAAATGACCAGTAATTTTCCATTTCATTTCAATTGTGTATATATAAAAACCAGTAAAAAAAATTTCTTTGACCAGTGAAATTCCATTATTCACTGGTCCAACTGACCAGAATTCTTTTTTTAATTTCAAAATGTCTGATATCTCCAATACTTCATTATACTTCATTATTGTCAATATCATTTTGTTCAAAGTAGATAAAACACCAAGATTTGAATCAATATCAAAAAGTTTAAAGTCAATTTCTTTATCCATATCTATATAAAAATCTTTGTTATATCCTAAGTAATCTTCCACATATTGTGCTGTCATTATGGTCCTTAAAGTTTCATTTCAGTTCATCTTCTCCCTTGGCAATGCCATAGACTTTGATTGTAATCAGCCATGTTTTTCATAACAGGATATCGCGTTGTACATGTAGTCTCGTATACTGTGAGACTTCCATTCTCAAAACAGTAATGGGGAAATACCCAAGGTTGAAAATGAAACTAAAATCAGGCAGTTTGGGGTGTTAAAGGAATACAGCATCAGAAATCTTAGCAGGCAGTCTTAGGCGTTACCGGGGTGATAGAAAGTGACTTTGAGCAGGCAGTTTTGGAGTTGCAGTATTGAAAGGGTTAATAAGTTTTCTTCAAGGACTTCAAAGAATAAAATCAAGGATTTACTTTAAAATTCAAATTTCAAGTAGTCACAAATACATCCTTCCTGTACTTGCCAGCTTATCTCAACAAGACTAGTATATATATATATATATGGTACTTTTTTCTCCAGTTATCAAGTTTTCCAAGACTTGTCAAAGACTAACCCAAAATTCAAGGACTTTTCAAGGATTGTGTGAACCATGATATGTAAATCCGTTTAGGTTCCAGCAAAACTCAAACCTTCACTGACCAGAAGTGAAAGACTTCATGGTTCAAGTTGTAGTTGTATTGTTGTTTAACGTCCCACTCTCACCAAATGCCGGTGAAGGGCTTCAAACTTTGGCCTATGCTCAGCACTTACGGCCATTGAGCAGTGAAGGTTCTTTAACATGCTGACACCTACAGTGACACGGGATCTCGGTTTTTACTGTGTAATACGAAGGACAGGAGAAGCGAGTCACCTCCACTGAGGGTCAAACCCATGACCTCTGGATACATATTAAACTATCTAGGGTGGAGGCACGACAACTCTCTTCATTGTTCAAAGCCTGATACTCTAAACACTCGACAACAGAGGCCTCTCTTTTACAGCTAATCTATACATCAATATCTTTTAGTTCCATAATAATAATTATATGATCTTTTTTTTTTAGTTACAATATTTCATTTGTATTTTAAAACACAACAAAATCATAAAATATTGTATCCTTATGAAGGTTACAATCAAAATAAAATAAACATTTCAAATCTGATACAAACATTTTCTCAAATAGTCCTTACCCAACCCCAAATAGCTGTTGAGCCTGCCTCAACATATGGAAGTTGCTTAAAATACCTGCAAAATAATTGTGATAATTCAACATTAAATGTAAATGGTGGATAAACAGCGCTAAACTTGTCCAAAAATTATACAAAAATGGTAATTTAGGCCATACAATACACGTATATACAAGAGTTTCTGGTTTACAGAAATATCATAATTCACTAAGTCATATATACTACACTTATCCCCATTTGTGATCATATACTCAATTTATGTTATACATGTTATATGTACAAGACTTATTCTGGTTCAAAATGTAACATACAAAATTTCTCCTGGTTTATAAACTTATGACAGTATTATTGTCACGTATACAAGAGAAATATCATGGTTTAAAAAATATGATAATTTATTTCATGTGATATTCAATCGTGTCATACATATGACATTTTTTTGTGTATCAAAAGCTAAAAACAAGCTTTAAGCAGTCTTTGATCTCAATTAGCTTTAGAAAAAGCAGCTTATCAGCTTTTGATCTGATTGAGCTAAAAATTAACCAAGCCATCTTTTATCTCAGTAAGCTATAACAGCAACTTAGCAACTTTTAATCTGAATGAACTAAATTAGCAACTTATCAGCTTTTGATCTGAATGCTGTTCATGATTGGTTATAAACAATATAAAGTTTAAGATTTTAAAATTTGTATCTTAAGTTTTAGCAGTCTAATGCCTCTATTAAAATTTCTTCACATCTGTACAAGCTATATTTATGCTTACTTCCCAGCAGTAATTGTGTCTGCAACTTCAACGGTTCCAAGCTTTTTATACAGAGAGTGTAGAAATTTCTGGCCCCTGGCACCTGTGCCCCGTCCATCAACATAACCAATGATTACTCCTTTAGAGCTACATAAAATTGTCTCCCAACCTATCTTGAATTTTTCAGTCACCATTTGGGAGTCTGGTCCTCCATACCTGAAAAAATATTCAAATATATTACAAACATTTATTCAAATGTATGCTATGTTTTTAGATTATTTCATTTGTTGAGGTGAAAACTTGCAGGAAATTCATGTTTTACTTCTCTATTCATATGACTTCACAATTTTATATGATTTCGCATTTTATATGAATTCACATTTTTATATCACTTTCCATTTTTTTCTAATTTCACTTTTCTACATGCCTTCACATTTTTTATGATGTCCCATTTTTATCAAACTTCCAATTTTCATACGACTTCCCATTTTATATGATTTCCCATTTTTATATAACTTCCAATTTTCATATGAATTCACATTTTATATGAATTTCCATTTTTATCACACTTCCAATGTTCATGATTTCCCTATCGTTTTTTCAAATGACTTCACATTTTATATAACTTAACATTTTATATGTCACTTCACATTTTTTCTAGAGTCACATTTCTATATGGTGATACTTTTCCATATCAGTCAATGAATCAAATCATTAACAAGTTAATTCCTATCCCACAGGAATTAAAAGTGATTTGATGTATATACCAAACTCATTTGTCCCTAGAGACACATCTCGACTGTTCTGGGTCTCTGATTTACAGCAGACTCCATTGTATTTCAGGACATAACCACCCATTTAACATCATGACTAATTTATCATGAATTGTATAAACCGATTGACAAATTTGCCTAGCACATTCGCCCTCAGAACAGCTGAGATTCATCTTCTGTACTCAACATTTTTACAATGCATATCAGGAACTCGCAAAGTGGCTTCAACATCGTAAAAGCACGGCCTGGAATTGCTATGTTCTTTCCCATCGATGGTTTCAAAATCTATTGTAGCTAATGAATATATTTATAAGGAGTGGGTGTGTCCAATTTTATCTAATCACAGTAGTTGTGATCAGCAACAGAAGTTATCACATAGTCTGTTGATCTAATACCATTCTGAATTTGTTTAAAAGCCTCAATCTGATTGGTTGACAAATGCAAGCATCATTTACCCCCATTGGCTGGGATTTCATGAATAATAAATATATGTTTGAGAGATTTTGGTCACATGAAACCATGGGTAGCAAAGAGCATAGAAATTCCAACAGTGACAGAAAAATTTCTCCCCTGTGAGTATTTATCCTGGATTTTTTTATGATAACTGCGTTCCCATTAATCTCACATGCACACAAACACTTCCAAGTGATATCAAGTTTCGTACCAGACACAAATCATACCAATTAAAATCCAAATCCTACACATGGAATAGTTAGTCCTCCATTGGGTACTTATCTCGTCTTCAGTATGAATTGTTTTGAGCACGAAACCTCTTTATACCACTAGGAATGTTTTTGTGCAGAGATGAGAATAGTAGAAACGCAGTTATCACAAAAAGGTCTGTTAAACAAAATCTGAAATAGTATATGCCTATTTGGGGTTAAGGAATTTAAGTGCCATAACTCTGATGTTTTTTCCTGATAGTAAGATTCCATCAAATTCTTTCTGAGTTTTCTTGATAGTCACAGATATAGACAGTCACACTGCCTAACCAATTAGCTAGTTTTTGTGGCTGGCTGATTAGTGTTTATAACATTGTATTGAAGTCATGCAACATCAAGCCTGGGTAGCACCTATATGGGTGACCGTTTGAGATGACAAGTTTGGCATACCCCAGTACCTGTTACAATATCGAGCATTATACCTAGATGGACAGACACCACCAAATATTTTCCCATAGGCCTCAATGCTAATTTACAAAACTTCAGGTCACTGTCACTCCCATGTCTATTAAATCTGGGTCAAATCAGCACCCTGTGCTGAAAGATCAATATTTTTGATAACAAAATATGCAATCAAAAGTATAGGTTGCCGTTGCATTTCTACTTCAAATTTTCACTTGTTTACAACTCGTAGTATTCCGCACCAAAGGAAAATATCTATTCTCCTATGACCCCTCCCTTTCAATTTTCAATCGTCAACCCTATAATTTCCAATGTACTACCAATATTCATGTATCTTTTTTATCACCTTAATTTCACTTATTAATGGCAAAACTAATTTTTTCATTTAATGACAAATCAGATCGCTGGGCTCATTTTACCCTCCGCACAACTTTGGGTGTCCAAAATGTCTGCGCCCATGTTGTAAACAAAGCAGGTGTTTTTCCAGATATTTTGTGTGCAAGAGAACCTTTCCATCACTCTTGGGAGTCAAAATTGTCAGGGACACAGTAAAAACATCTGTGAGGACATTTCATACAATTTTTAGGCTCACTACTACAGTGGGATCTGCCTAGAAAGACCACCCTATCTGCCACTGAAGTGCGGTCTCTCAAGGCAGGTGGTCTCTCGGGAAGCTCAAAAGAGGATGTATGCAAAGGAATATTTAACGAAATGCTTTTCAGAATGTGGTTTCAAAAGACAAGTTGTCTTTCATGAGAGCGGTCTTACAAGATATTATCCATTGTATTGACAACATTATGGCTTCCCATAAATTTATGAAAAAAACTTGTAAAAAGAAGGAAATTGCTTAATACTAATTTTTAACTTCAAAACTAAAAAAAAAGAAATTCTGGTGTGCTGTTTTCTGTTATAAGCTGAAATACTCACACACTGAGAAGTAAGGGGTACGTCAAAATATGTTCCTTCTTAAGTTCTGGCGGCAAAAGCAGCTTTCCATGAACATCTGCAATTAGGAACAGAACATACACTTAGTGGTAAAACTTCAGTCAGTGCTCCAGATAACTTTCAGAACACTTGGGTACAACACCCACCCATTCCAAGTGAGTGGGCATTGTAACCACAAAATGTTTGTCAAGTGGTGTTTTAAAAGTGTTGACTTATCCGACACAGCCTGCTAAACATCTGTTAATTAACTGTAATTTAGCTGCCAAGTTATCTGACAAAATTATAATTTGGCAACAGTATTGGAAAATACCTCCTTGATGGATGTTCTGTATGAATGACAAAATTGTTGAGTGTGACATAAAACACTATCAAAAAAAAAAAAAAAAAAAAAAACCATGTAAAAATCCAAAAAAACAAGGTTAAAAAAAAAACCCAAAAAACTCTAATATTGAGGCAACCTTAAAAAACAAAAACAAAACACAAAACAACAAGAAAAAAAAAAATCTAACAACACCCGTGACCTGAAAAAAACTAACAAAAAAAACCAAAAAACAAAAACAAATACCCCCCCCCCCAAAAAAAAAAACAAAAAAAAAAAAAAAGCCTCGTCGAATAAAAAAAAAAACAAAAACAAAAAAATCCACAACATAAAGTGGCACATCTGTATTAGGTCATAAACCCAAAACAACACTGTCTGTTGTATATATATGTGTGTACAGGTTTATTGTACATTCATGTTTCTTTACTATTTTTGAGCAGAAAACTACCCTGTCACCCTTTTATGATTCACAATAGACTGATCCTGTTGGTGAGCTTAACTTATCTAAGTATAAACTGTCTATAAGTAAGAAAGTACTCACAGTCGCCATTATCAATTTTGATTTTGAAGTACTCAGTCTGTGGCAAAGCTTTCTTGGCTATTTTCTGTCGTAAATCTTCATTGTTTTCAAAGACGATATCTGCAAGAAAAGAAATCAGTTTTGTCATCATCCCCCATATTGAATCCACACAGCAAAGACAGAAAACAAAATATGAAAACGCAGAACTGAAAAAGTATCATTTTAATAAGGGAGTTTCGAGATATTGGATTGTCTGTTAAATATTCTAAGTTTTATGTGCTGTTTTTTATTTTTTTTGACTTTTGTGTTTGGTTAACCATCGCTACATGGACCGCTTTTGGTTGTTTACATCTGGTACATTAAATCAAAATGTTACAAGATTCCATGTCCAGTTGTACTCAAATTGCTTTCTGACATAAAAGTATTAGTGACAATCATCTGATCTTCAGATAAACTGATCTTATTGATATATTCACGTCTTCATAATGCATTCAAGCTTCACTGCTAGTTGACATAAGGCAAAATAAGACTTGTGCTTGCTGTTAAACCTGCAAGATACATGACACCTTTTTCTTTCAGAAAAGAAACCAAATTTGGCACTGACATTCCACAGGTTGAAACTGTTGTACATCTTCATTTCATTTCTTGATCAACGGGGCTAGCATTAGAGGGTGATGTGGGTGACAAAGTCACTCTGCATCACTCAAAGCCGCTCTCTGTTTGCCATAGAGCAAAGTTCATGTTGCCTTGCATTTCACTGATGTGGCTCTCCCACTGTCTTGACTTTTGTTTACGACTGTAGTAGCAAGTGATTAACATGTGATCGAATGCAAGCGAAGTTTACCTGTGGATTAAAACTTGTTGTATACTACGCATAGCTGACCTGGGTTATTATCACTTGGCGGTAATTATAAATATCGCTTTAATTCAACCCTGATCTTGACTGACGAGTGCTACAGGATGTAGGCGTATAGCCTTTCACACCTGTTTTGTTTTTACAGTACCGAGGCCTCCAGCGATACAATCAGTATAATGCTATATAGAAGTGTCACGCCTAATTAAGCATACCTGCATTTCATACTGCCTTTAAAGATGCCCAATCAACATCAGAGGGGTGTAATTAATTCCTGATAATCCTTTAATTAGATATGAAAGTCAGAAATTTTCACCAAATGTTGATGATACACAAGATGAAGAAATGCCGACATCGGGCCACTTATGTCATTGCATCTTACACTCATGTTCTCAACAGTACTTATAAAATAAGAAAATAAAATGCCAATATTTGTAAAATAACTAAAAAAGAAAGATATTGTGAATTTCAATCGTTTGACATGTAGACATGTTGTACGCATATGCAACTCACAACTATCACTTGGTGCTTATATCATCAATGATAGGGCCAGAACAACAAATAAATCTTGAAAATACATTATGTATTTAGTGCTGTAAATAATAGCAATGATATAATTTTAATGCAAGTGTCATATTTTGTGAAGTTATTAACTTGGAGTAATTTCTATAAAAGCAGAACTCATTTACTTGGTTATTTTCTGCTACTAATATCTACCCCTCCCCCCCCCCCCCCCCCAAAAAAAAAAAAAAAATTAATTACAGTAATGTAAAAAAAAAAAAAACCAAATAAATCTAGGATTCTCTGCTGATTTTTCATTTTGGTAAACAATTATTACTAATTACTGGGATTTTACTAGAGAAAGGAATAACTAGATAACTTGCACTAAGTCCTTGTGAAAGGTAAAATGTGAGGTAGGCTATGTTATTTGAAAAAAAGGTGTAAAGGTGAAATTAGATATCTTTACATTTTAGATTACCTTGTGAGTCAATTTTTTTAGCCAATTTATGTGAAATGTTATTACCCCCCAAATAAAGTGTGTATATATATATATATAATTAACGGTACTTTGTCTCCCTTGGCTTTTTAGAAGTCTCCTTACTTATGTGAGGAGTCTCCATCCAATAGCTGGAGGGAGAAGTGAAGTCTCCCACTTTCTTAGACCAAGTGTGAGGCCTGATTAATGCAAAGACATATACCAGAAATCACTATGTTTAACACACAAATACTGGGATCCAAAATGAATTACGTACAAACCTGAAACTCCTCAATTCAGAAGATGGTCATTTCAATAATGAAGAGAGACTATACAACAAATAATTTTTATACATGTTGTATGGCCATTGGCCACCCCCACTTTCCACCACAAGTTTTTCAAAACTCCACTTTTCTAATTTTTCCTATAATTCTGTTTTAATAAGGTTTTCATCAACTTATCACCAAATTCCTTTATAATCACAAATTTGGGAGGAACAAATGGTGGCAGTAAAACAAGGTTTCACTCTAGCATGACATATATCACCTCGTCTACCTATGTTCACCACAACGCTTTTATTTTTGTTTTGATGCTCACATTTCATTTCAGGAATGCATTTTTGTTTAATCACTTTGTTTTACATTCCAACAATATTCTTTTTCACCTCTGTGGAGATGTCATCAGCTTTTGGTGAAGTCCCCAAAAATGGTGACCTATGCTATGCACCGACGCCAATGCAGTGACGGTTTTTTCATATGACATCATACAGTCACATGACATACCTAGGTTTTAAGTTTCATCTGAAAGACTGTTGACTATTACTCATCAATCCTTGAAAAACAATGGACTCTTCTGTAAATCAATGTCTTAGACCAGTCCAGATGTGTTGTTTGGATAAGTGAGCTAACTTTGTATTCTAACAGTTTGGCAAAGGAACAGTCATTAGCATTTTTTTAAAGGGATGTCCACTATATTTCTTTGCTTTTTTACTGAGACTACTCACCAATATCTTCGGTGGTTGATTTGAGTATGTAGTAGGGGACAGAGGGTCCCTGACATCCCAGTATATAGTACTTCCCTGAGGGACCAAAACTAGCTGTCACATAAGTGCAATCTTTGTCATAGTTGCAGGATAGACATTCTCTCTTCCGGAAATCTCCCGCCATGTGGCTTACAACACTGAAAAAATGAACACCAAAATTTTTAAACATATAAATACAGAAATAATATGTAAATAATTAAAATATTTTTTTCGCACTTTGGTAAAATTAAAAACTCCCAAAAAAAGCAAAAACTTACTCATCAGAAAATAGAGCCTCTGCCTTATTTTGGAAAATAAAAATAGGGCTCAGGTGAGTTTGAATTTAAAAGTTTAAATTCAGGTAACAAGAACTTGTAAAAAGATTACTCACCTGTACAAGTGTCGCTTCCGTGGATCATCTTTCGGTGTTGCGATGTAGTACACCTTCTGTTCTTCGCTGTCATATCCCACAACCCTCATGGCATCCCAGGTTCCATCAGTTAGAAATATTGGATTTTCCTGTTCCATGCTAAGCTGTGGTAGAAAGTTTAAAACATAAAGACCATTTGAGGTTTTAACAAGTTCATGTGTTTTTAAAGAAGTTCAAAATATTTTAATCATTAAAGTCAACATTAGATTTCCGAAAAATTTTCGTCCTTTTTTAACTTCTTATATTGATTCTTTTCTTGTCAAACTTATTTATTCTACAATGATTAACTAACAAGTTTGAACAATTTATATAGATGTCTCTTGTTGGTTACAATGTTGGTGTCAGGGGGTGCTTGCTTAAATAATGTACAACCACCAAAAAGTGATAAACGCAGGCATTAAAAAATCAAAAAATTTCTATATATTTTATGAAAACTGCTTTAGAAACCAAGTTTGGCAATTATTCAATTAAATCTTACTTCTTGTATATGCATTGTAACAATGCTGGACCCAATTTGCAATTGATGAGAATTAGAATGCAGACTTCATCAAATGACGTAACACCTAATGCCCGACACAGCACCTTTTGGGAAACCTTTCCATTATGACATCACAATCAAATGACCCGTTACACATATGTGCATGTGATTATCATGTCGCAATCGAATTACGTAAAAAATACACACAGAGAGCCAAATGTCAGACATTGGGTGATAGGTCATTTGTAAGGCTCTTAACTCACTTTCAAACGTGCACATAGATAATACACACAAACACATACAACATATAACACAACAGTCAAACAGATAATACACACATACATAAACACATACAACATATATACAATGCATAACAGTCACACAGATAATACACACATACAACATATAACACAAGTCACACAGATACTACATACATACATAAACACATACAACATATATAACACATAACAGTCACACAGATAATACACACATATATAAACACATACAACATATAACACATAACAGTCACACAGATAATACACACAAACACATACAACATATAACACAACAGTCAAACAGATAATACACACATACATAAACACATACAACATATATAACACATAACAGTCACACAGATAATATATACATATATAAACACATACAACATATAACACATAACAGTCACATATATAATACAAACACACACAAACACATACAACATAAAACACATAACAGTCACACATATAATACAAACACACACAAACACATACAACATATTTCATAACAGTCACACATGTAATACAAACACACACAAACACATACTACATATAACACAAGTCACACAGATAATACATACATATATAATCACATATAACATATAACACATAACAGTCACACAGATAATACACACATACACAAACACATAACATATTTCATAACAGTCACACATATAATACACACATACACAAACACATACAACATATAACAAAACAGTAACAGATAATACACACACATACAAACACATACAACATATAACACATAGCAGTCACACAGATAATACACACATACACAAACACATACAACATATAGCACATAACAGTCATATGAATAATACACACACACACACAAAGCTAGTACACAAACACATACAACAAATTATACATAATAGTCATCTCAAGTCTACGATTTACAAATATGTACAAAATATATACATGTATAAATGGAAAAAAGGTCATTCATAAACAAAAATCATATGTTGGTATATACCATTGTCAAATGAAGAAAAGAAGCCAAATAAATATATAAACAAACAATAAGATATTGGCTTGGCCTTGAGACTCATCATAGTAACAACACAAATACCTCTTTTGTTTACTATGTCTATGTCATAACTCTCTCTCTCCCTTCCTCCCACCCTCTCACTCTCTCTCTCCCTTCCTCCCACCCTCTCTCTCTCTCTCTCCCTTTCTCCCTCCCTCCCTCTCTCTCTCTCTCTCTAACTCAATTCCCCTCACTGTGCATACCCCTCTCTCCCTCCCTAACTACCCATCTCTCTGTCTGTCTCTCTAACTCTCTAAAATGAAAGTTTTCTTGTTACACTTTATTTCCAAAACAAGTAAAGGGAAACATTTTTTGAATTGTAATTTAGATATTTCATGTAGTGATACACAGTGATCATAAAAAAAGACTATTTGCATGTGTCCATAGAACAGGTTAAAATTTATGAATGTCCCCTATAGCTGATCAAATCTAAACAGAACTTGTTGGTAATATGTTAAATAAGAATTAACCAGATACAATGGAACTTGTACATAACATCCTCCATAGAGACACAAAAACCGGACTTTATAGGGAGGTGGTCTTTATATAAAGGTTGATTTGTACACAAATGATACTACTGAGGACAGCAAAAAACAGTCTTTGTGTCCAGGTAGTCTATATACACAGGCGGTTGCTAAAGCAGGTTTTACTGTACAAGACAGTGGTTCCACATCATGTTAGGTGGTGCAGTATGTAAAGCAAGAATTAACCAGATATAATACAGAGGTTATCCATCATGCTGGGTGGTGCATGATGTAAATGAAATATTAAACATATATAATAGAGTGGTTCTGGGTGGTGCATGATGTAAAAGAATAACAGAATCAAGTGCCACTTTGAGTTCCAGATAGAAAAATATCAGTGTCTGGTGGGATGAATCAATATCACAACCAAGGCATCAGCCTTGATTATTTTTCTCACACATGGAATTTTTGAAATTTCGTTTAAGATGAAGAAGGACATCTGGTCACATAGTAATATAAACTGGAACTGATGTTGGAAATCTAAACAAAGATAACAGACAACGCAAATTTGTCAACGAAAGACATAAACTGAATGGTAAAGTCACATCAGGAGGTAAATTAAGTTGTTCTTTGTGAAAAAATTAAATTAAGAGTCATGTGTTTCTGTGTCATCTATGAAACACAGCTTCACATTGTCCGACATCTTTTGTCCCTCTGCCGGTTTCTCTGGGTACAATCACATTTTGACATACGTATAAATTATCATTACTTTCTTATTGTACATGATACTTTTGTGAAACTTACAGGGAAGGTTCATTGTGGTGAGGTGCATCGCCCAGTCAAGGTCAAGTTCAAGGTCACACTCAAGGTCAAATGGTGGCACAGTCTTCTCTTAAAGACTTTTTGGTTAAAAATTACTAAATTAAATGTTTAAAAATAAAAAATTTAGCATCTAAACCATCAACACGGTAATCTCCTTGATCCTCCATCCTTACATACAATGCAGATGACGTGTGTAAGGATACAAAGTGTTCTGGATCAGCAGTTCCAGATAGTAATTTGTAGAACTGATAAAAAAAGAAGATCCGTTTATCTTGGGAGCGAGAGCAATTAAACAGATAAAAGACACTGGTTTTCCATCATGTTGGGTGGTGCACATCAAAGCCGCACAAAGTATGAATAGTATGAACTACCATTCTGATGTGAAAATTTGATGAACAATAAAGTTTAAAAAAAAACCCAGAAAAACATTCAAATTTTACAAATTTTCGGCCACTTGGCCTTTATCAAGTGAAAGACAACAATATGTATATCAGTTACATAGTATTAAGTCTGCACAATACAAAGCTCCAGTGTAAATGATTTGTATTGTGCAGACCTAATACTATGTAACTGATATACATATTGTCGTCTTTCACTTGATAAAGGCCAAGTGGCCGAAAATTTGTGAAATTTGAGTGTTTTTCTGTATTTTTGCATACTGATACTTCCCTTTGGAGGACATTAGATTTTATTGGAATAAAGTTTTAATTTATCCAAAATGAGTCTCATTTGTCATTAGTAATTAAATAAAATAAAAAGAAAATCTAGAAACTTATCCAAAAACTTACTAAATGGAGCCACACACAAACAAATGAAAACTATTAGTAAAAACTGAAATTGAAAGAAAAATGAAAACGGGAAAAATTTGCAACAAAAACAAACCTCTGTAATCTTACTCACAGCCAGACCGACCATCACTACATGTTTAAAGTATCCTGAGGCCCCTTCTTGTTTAGGCAGGACCCAGAAATACTTGTCCCCACTTGGGGCAATAAGTGGAGGCCTGATCTGTAACGAACAAAACACAGACATCAAATACATGTATACTCTTTTTTCATTAAATCCTATACATCAGATGTTTGCAGGTCTTAAAAGTTATATGTTGGACTATATACAATGATATTTGTATTAACCAATATTTTTCTTTTTTTCAAAATTTGTTAAACTAATAATTCCAGACAATTAAAACGTAAGTATTTGAATGAAATTTGACAATAAATTGAAAAATGAATTACCAAATAGAAAGATCACACAAAAGGGAAAACGTCAGAGTGACATTAGCCTGCACTTAGGAACAAAGTGAGATCTAAAACCTTGCACTTACATACAAGAGTGATGTACATTAGCCTGCACTTACATACAAGTGATGTACATTAGCCTGCACTTACATACAAGAGTGATGTACATTAGCCTGCACTTACATACAAGTGATGTACATTAGCCTGCACTTACATACAAGAGTGAGTACATTAGCCTGCACTTACCAACTCAACCCAGCCTCCATTTCCTAGTATTTCTTGATTCTGTGACAAAGAAATATTATTAATAATAATAACAATAATAATAACAATAATAATAATAATAATAATAACAACAACAAAAAACAACAACAACAACAACAACAATAATAATAATAATAATAATAATAATAATACAACAATAATAATAATAATAATAATAATAATAATAATAATAATTAGTGAAGATTTATGGAGATATAATTACAATATATTGTGTGGCATAAACATGATCAATTCACATGTGTAGAACACATTTACTATTATATATCATCAAATGCCTTAAATAGGTCCCTATCATGAAGAATCCCTAAAAGTATACGAGTGCTGTACATTCTAAAACGTTTATCCATTACGTCAATTTACATCGGAACCAAATGTCAACAGAAGATGCTGTGTTTACAACAAACAGGTAAACAGACCTTTTCACCTGCACACAGTCATTTCTGGAAAACATCAAAGAATTTCATTTCCAAAATGATTCGTACCCAAGACAAATGCTACCCACTGGAAGACAAATCGTACCCTGTGTATAATTAGTTTTTCATTGGGTATGATTTGTTTTAGATACAAAACTCCTTGATGCCATCTGGAAGTCATGCTATGTCTATCAATATTAAGATCAATCAAATCAAGATACAACACAAGTACAGTGGAATCTCGCTATCTCGAAATTCACGAGACCTCCCTGTTCACTTCGAGGTATCCAAAATTTGAGATAACCACAATTTTCAATTCACATATTTTGTATTCTTATTGGACAACAAACAGACCTACTCAGGGCACTGCTTAATTCAAATTGGATCTAAGCAATTATTAATTGCACTTTCATTTTGGCTCGTTAATGGAAGTTGAATGTCTCGAGTTTTGCAGGTAGACAAGTAATTTTAAGAATGATTTTTGTGTACACAATGTAAACTTTCAATTACAAACCGTAACTTCGATATAACAAGTGACAATTTTCTAATATTTCGATACTTCGGACCCGAAAAATACTTTTAGCTAAGCAAAATTTTGAGAGAAAAACTTTGAGATATCCGGAATAAAAGTATAAACATATAGTAAAATAATTGGGACCGGCCGTTCGACTTTGAGATAACCAGAACTTCGACTCAATCGATTTTGACATAACGAGATTACACTGTATCTGACTTTTCACATGTACAATGAATATTTAGAATTTTCTGAACATTTTTTGAAAAAAACCCAGCAAATACACCTTCAATGTTACCTAGAATGTAGCATGTTAATAACATTCACAAATTTAATTATCTCCCTTTCTAATGGTGCCTCACCTGCTTTTTTACAAGAGCCATTAATGTCAGAATGATAGTTAACTCTTTACATTTTGATTATCTTCCTTTATGATGGGGCCCCACTTACCTTTTTGCATGCGCCATTGATGGCACCACAAACTGTAACAATTGAGTGGTTCTGCCAGCGATTTAACCATGTGACTAGAAAATATGTGTCATGTCGCCACTCAACTGTGGTGAAGTAGTGGTCTCTGTAATTGAACAAATATTATTTATATTCAAGGTGATTTTTCAGAATTTCAAAATTTTACTTTCATAATTTTTTTTACCGTTTTATTGTTCTTTTAAATCCAGTCAAGAATGTTTCATTTATATGTAGATGTCATCAGCTTAAGGTGAAGTGCTACAAATTTTGACCTGTGATATGGACTGACTCCCACTACAGTGAGGGTTCTTTTACGTGCCACGCCAACTGTCACACCAGACCCCAGTTTTCAGTCTCTACTTATAACCTTGTTACTTTCACTTTGTATGCCAAGTGAATAGCACAGGAGAAATCTAATGACGTCCTTATTGACACAAAAAAAAAAAAACGGATCTACATAGGGAGGTGGTCTTTAAAGGGAGGTGTTCTTTATTTAGCCTTATAGCCTTCTTTATATAATGATGCATTTACAATTAATTTTCTTGTAGTTTCAAAATATTTTATGTTTTGATAAATATATAATCATTTAGCTATTTTTATATTTTTGTTGGTATTTAAGTTTTAAAACCAAGTGAACAAGACAATCACACAACTTTTTGTTGAAGGTCTCAATAAAAGACATTTTTGGTTACATAAAGTCTTCTTTTTTTCTTGCCTTCAAGGTATATAAACAATAATCTGGAAATAAAAAATAAAAATAAAATACCTACTTACCTTGCCCATTTCGGAAGGCTAATTGTTTGAGAACCAGAATATTTTTTTTTACATAGCCTTGGCATTTGTGTACTTTGGGTTTTTATCATCTAAGTATGGAACACTTCGAGTGTCATAAACGGGTTGGGGCATTAACCATCTATACACACAGGCATAAAAATTCTTAATTTATACAATTGCAATTTTGTATATGAAACTCACACTAGACCTGACCTTATGTTCACAAAATAAATTGGAAGATAAGATTCTGTGGGCCTGTGTTAGCTCTTATTTGTTACAAGTAGTAAAAGAAGAAAAAAAATGATATATACATATATATTTTTCTTTTTGTCCCTTTAAATGATGTAGGGAAGATTTTTGTTTTGAAGAAGCAGCTATTGCCCCTATAAAATTAAAGCAAAGAGATGCTATTTTGACAAGTTAACCTTCATGATCTTAACCTTAGCACAACTGAACTACAGTAAAGCATCAATTATCAGAATGTCAATCAGTTTGCTTGTACAGACAAAGTTCATGCCCGTCTCCCATTTCATACTTTTCTTCTGCTTTTTATTCTGAAATTAAATCAATTTGTCCAGAACACTTCAGTATTTTAATATGTTCCCTAGAGCGATTGTATACATGAATGTTTGCCATTATTCAAATACCAGTAAGTGGGCCTATCTTAGGTGTTTGTTACCATACTTCCTTTTTTAGCCTATCTTAAGTGTCTGTTACCATACTTCCTTCTTGGCCTATCTTAAGTGTCTGTTACCATACTTCCTTCTTGGCCTATCTTAAGTGTCTGTTACCATAGTTACTTCTTGGCCTATCTTAAGTGTCTGTTACCATACTTCCTTCTTGGCCTATCTTAAGTGTCTGTTACCATAGTTATTTCTTGGCCTATCTTAGGTGTCTGTTACCATACTTATTTCTTGGCCTATCTTAGGTGTTTGTTACCATAGTTACTTCTTGGCCTATCTTGGGTGTTTGTTACCATAGTTACTTCTTGGCCTATCTTAGGTGTCTGTTACCATACTTATTTCTTGGCCTATCTTAGGTGTCTGTTACCATACTTATTTCTTGGCCTATCTGAGGTGTCTGTTACCATAGTTACTTCTTGGCCTATCTGAGGTGTCTGTTACCATAGTTACTTCTTGGCCTATCTTAGGTGTCTGTTACCATACTTATTTCTTGGCCTATCTTAGGTGTCTGTTTCCATACTTATTTCTTGGCCTATCTTAGGTGTCTGTTACCATAGTTACTTTTTGGCCTATCTTAGGTGTTTGTTACCATAGTTACTTCTTGGCCTACCTGTTACCATAGTTACTTCTTGGCCTATCTTAGGTGTTTGTTACCATACTTATTTCTTGGCCTACTTAGGTGTCTGTTTCCATACTTATTTCTTGGCCTAGGTCCATAGTTTGGCCTATCTTAGGTGTTTGTTACCATAGTTACTTCTTGGCCTATCTTAGGTGTCTGTTACCATAGTTACTTCTTGGCCTATCTTAGGTGTCTGTTTCCATACTTATTTCTTGGCCTATCTTAGGTGTCTGTTACCATAGTTACTTTTTGGCCTATCTTAGGTGTTTGTTACCATAGTTACTTCTTGGCCTATCTTAGTTATTTGTTACCATACTTACTTCTTGGCCTATCTTAGGTGTCTGTTACTTACTTATTGGCAAATTCTTTAGGCGGTTCAACCATTTTGGTCTCCAGAGGGTCACTATCCAAGTCCACAACTTTGAGCTGAAATGTTGGATTTTTTGTTCCTGGCTGCAATAAAACATTTAAAAATTAAAATAAAAATGAAGATATTACAAGAAAAAAAATGAAGATTACAAAAAAAAATTATGATTACAAGAGAAAAATGAATATTACATGAATAAAAATGAAGATTACAATATTGTACAAGAATTAAAATGGGGATTGTACGAAAAACTGAAGATTACATGTAGCTATTGAATATGTTGTCCAAGTACAAATGTTAATAATATTATATTGTGACACTATGTAGCATGCACTGCTTGTCTACATCCTAGGGATTGGAGAGAGAAACCATGACTTTCTGAGTAGACTGAAAATTACGATCATTTTTTTAGACCGAAAATCATGATCATTATTTCAATGTTGATAATTTAAACATCTTGTCTGGCAGACAAGTACATTTAGATATCATCTTGTGTCTGAGCCAATTCTAACCCGGAATGGGCGATTATTTCAAACCCTGTATTGATGAAAAATTATGTATTTCCGAATCACTGAAACCCAAATATTTAACTATTATATAGTGAAAATAATAAGACAAAAGGTTGAGTTTGTGTATTGAGTGGTGACATCAGTCTGATTGCGTATTGAGTGGTGACATCAGTCTGATTGCGTATTGAGTGGTGACATCAGTCTGATTGCGTATTGAGTGGTGACATCAGTCTGATTGCGTATTGAGTGGTGACATCAGTCTGATTGCGTATTGAGTGGTGACATCAGTCTGATTGCATATTGAGTGGTGACATCAGTCTGATTGCATACTGAGTGGTGACATCAATCTGATTGCGTATTGAGTGGTGACATCAGTCTGATTGCGTATTGAGTGGTGACATCAATCTGATTGCGTATTGAGTGGTGACATCAGTCTGATTGCGTATTGAGTGGTGACATCAATCTGATTGCGTATTGAGTGGTGATATCAGTCTGATTGCGTATTGAGTGGTGACATCAATCTGATTGGGTATTGAGTGGTGACTTCAGTCTGATTGCGTATTGAGTGGTGACATCAGTCTGATTGCGTATTGAGTGGTGACATCAGTCTGATTGCGTACTGAGTGGTGACATCAGTCCGATTGCGTATTGAGTGGTGACATCAGTCTGATTGCGTATTGATCTGACATCAGTCATTGCGTAAGAGTGGTGACATCAGTCTGATTGCGTATTGAGTGGTGACTTCAGTCTGATTGCGTATTGAGTGGTGACTATAGTCTGATTGCGTATTGAGTGGTGACATCAGTCTGATTGCGTATTGAGTGGTGACTTCAGTCTCTGGGATCTAAACAAAGGGACAGTAACAGCTACCAGCCTATTTTAAGTAAGTCTTATGTTTGACCCATTGCTGATGGACCAAGCCCAGGACCTTCCGCTTGACTTTTTTAAATTCTGATTTTGGATAGTTTTACACAACACTGAACAATATTTCAGTTATAATGGTGGCAGCCATTTTTTAATGGTGGAGAGGAGAACCCGAACCCGAGAAGAGACTGATGGCCTTTCTGCAAGTAATCTGGCAAACTTTCTCACAAAAATTAGCTTAGGTTAGAGCATGGTTCCAACCCAGGCTGACCAATCTACTTAAGAGATTAATACTCAAACTCCTGGAGACATAGATATTGGTGTAGTGGAGAGATTAATTGAAAATAAATTGTAGGTTCTAACCTTCGGATATGGAATTCTTTCATGCTGGACATACTGATTATGCAAGTCTCCGTAAAACGGATAATAATTATCTCGTACATGGGTGTCATTAAACATGGCATACAGTAGATATCTACCATCTTGCGACCACCAGAGGGCGTGATCAGAACCAAGTACTTCCTCTGCAATATAAACACTTTCATGTTAAGTATTAAGTTAGTTACTGGACAACCTTTATATATCCATATAGCTACTGTAAGGAGTTAGTTACTGGACAACCTTTATATATCCATATAGCTACTGTAAGGAGTTAGTTACTGGACAACCTTTATATATCCATATAGCTACTGTAAGGAGTTAGTTACTGGACAACCTTTATATATCCATATAGCTACTGTAAGGAGTAGTTACTGGACAACCTTTATATATCCATGGCTACTGTAAGGAGTTAGTTACTGGACAAACCTTTATATATCCATATAGCTACTGTAAGGAGTTAGTTACTGGACAACCTTTATATATCCATATAGCTACTGTAAGGAGTTAGTTACTGGACAACCTTTATATATCCATATAGCTACTGTAAGGAGTTAGTTACTGGACAACCTTTATATATCCATATAGCTACTGTAAGGAGTTAGTTACTGGACAACCTTTATATATCCATATAGCTACTGTAAGGAGTTAGTTACTGGACAACCTTTATATATATATATAGCTACTTTAAGGAGTTAGTTACTGGACAACCTTTATATATCCATATAGCTTTTTTAAGGAGTTATTTACTGGACAAACTTTACATATCTGTATAGCTACTTTAAGGAGTTAGTTACTGGACAACCTTTATATATCCATATAGCTACTGTAAGGAGTTAGTTATTCAACAAACTTTACATATCCGTATAGCTACTGAAAGGAGTTAATTACTGTACAAACTTTACATATCCATATAGCTTTTTTAAGGAGTTATTTACTGGACAAACTTTACATATCTGTATAGCTACTTTAAGGAGTTAATTACTGTACAATCTTTACATATCTGTATAGCTATTTTAAGGAGTTAATTACTGGACAAACTTTACATATCCGTATAGCTACTTTAAGGAGTTAATTACTGTACAAACTTTACATATCTGTATAGCTATTTTAAGGAGTTAATTACTGGACAAACTTTACATATCCGTATAGCTATTTTAAGGAGTTAATTACTGTACAATCTTTACATATCTGTATAGCTATTTTAAGGAGTTAATTACTGGACAAACTTTACATATCTGTATAGCTACTTTAAGGAGTTAATTACTGTACAATCTTTACATATCTGTATAGCTATTTTAAGGAGTTAGTTACTGGACAAACTTTACATATCCGTATAGCTACTTTAAGGAGTTAATTACTGGACAAACTTTACATATCTGTATAGCTATTTTAAGGAGTTAGTTACTGGACAAACTTTACATATCCGTATAGCTACTTTAAGGAGTTAATTACTGGACAAACTTTACATATCTGTATAGCTACTTTAAGGAGTTAATTACTGGACAAACTTTACATATCTGTATAGCTATTTTAAGGAGTTAATTACTGGACAAACTTTACATATCTGTATAGATACTGTAAGGAGTTAATTACTGGACAAACTTTACATATCTGTATAGCTACTTTAAGGAGTTAATTACTGGACAAACTTTACATATCCGTATAGCTACTTTAAGGAGTTAGTTACTGGACAACCTTTATATATCCATATAGCTACTGTACGGAGTTAGTTATTAGACAAACTTTACATATCCGTATAGCTACTGTAAGGAGTTAATTACTGTACAAACTTTACATATCCATATAGCTACTTTAAGGAGTTAGTTACTGGACAAACTTTACATATCTGTATAACCACAATAAGGAGTTAGTTTCTGGACAAACTTTAGATATCCGTATAGCTATTTTAAGGAGTTAGCCAGCATCAATGAGATACTGTTGCCCAGCTCTTGCCACGTGGAGGCCTCCTTAATAAGAGCCATTTAACCCATCCACCCCTTAAGACACTTTTGGCCCTATCTGTGTCATTGTTTTATAGAAGAGATCATTAATTCTCTGGGGTTGATGAAATAATTTAGTTATGTCCAATAAGATTCTTTGTCTGGTGAGTTATGAATAAACTTATTTTTATATCTCTGTATCCTTGTCAATAGAAAATTTGTACTTTTGTCCTAATCTTATTTTTCAATTTATAGAAACCTATTTAGGATGTTTACAAAAGTTAATCCATACACTAATTTTCATATCAGCACCCATGATTCTAAGTTCAAAGAGGCATATTAGCTGTGCCTTTTTTCCTTTTTTTTCAAAAATTTGTTTCCCTGTTTTTACTACTTAGACTGGTATGAAATAAAAAAAATAATAATACATACAGACATAAAAATCATTAAATTCCTATATATTGTATTTTGTGAAAATTGCCCGAGTAACCCAGTCTGGCAATAATTCACTTGCAATTGATTAATTCAAACTTAATATTTGTATATGAATACCACCCTGGACCTGAGCAAATATATAGAAATACAACTTATGTGTTATTGTTCATCAAGTACAAGTAATAAAACTAAAAATCAAGAAGCTGTCATATTGACAGCAAACTGGATTTCCTTGTATGAAAGTATCTGGAAATCTTTACACCCTACCAGTGATGAAGTAAAAAGATAAATAAAGGGTTTGGTGTAACATGTGTAACAGCTCATGATTTAAACCAAAAAAAAAAACTGTCAAGAACCATAACTCCTGAACAGTGAAAATGAAAATCATTAATACCAAACTTGAATTCCATTTTGTCATTTGAAAACCTTTGGTTGTACAGTTTATGATTAGTTATTGCACAGACACTGTTTGTCTGTATAGAAATTATTTAGGAATTGTGTGTAGCAATACTGGAATTTAGTAAGTAAATACATTATGTCTACATATGCCTTACATATAAATAGTATGTTTATATAGATACATAAATATAGACTATTGCAGGAAAAATTCACATTTCCTGTTTGTTTTTCTTAAATCATTTTTTTATTACTTATATTGAATTCAAGATATGCAATTCACACAAAAATATTACCTTCATACACCCAATCAGGAACACCATTATATATCCTTCCAGGAACCCCATTTGAGGTGACGACTGCGGGATCTTCATTCATTTTTAATGGATCTTTCATGTAATATATGTTATTTTCTTGAACATACACCTGAAAAACATGAGAAAATGAATATATATACAGTGGAATCTTGTTATTTTGAAATCTGATAAGTCAAAATTCTGGTTATATCGAAGGTGAACAACCTGTCCTGATTTTGATTGATAGATAAATAAACGTTAATTAAATTTCTGTTATCTTGAATTTGGCATATCTCCAAGGAATAGGGGTGGTTCCTTGATCTTTGAGATAACGAGATTCTACTGTGTGTGTGTGTATATATATATATATATATATATATGTGTGTGTGAGAGAGAGAGAGAGAGAGAGAGAGAGAGAGAGACAGAGAGATAGAGACAAAAAGAGAGAGAGAGAGAGAGAGAGAGAGAGAGAGAGAGAGAGAGAGAGAGAGAGAGAGAGAGAGAAACAGAGTTGTCAGAAGACACCATATATTGTTGGTGAAAACATTGTAACTTAGATACTGATATTTACTAAAAGTAGGTCAAATGGCATCATCTATCTATTGAAAGGTGATCGTGCCATCTAAAAGAGCTGATCAGAAGTCAAAGTCAGGCTAAAGCTTTTGTCCTCTGAAAAACGTGGACACCGTCAGCTCTTCAGACATTTTATCCGAGCTAAAAGATGAGACTGAGCAAGGTGTGAAGACAGGATCAAAACCGAAAGGGGAGAAAGTGACAGTGGGAGGGAGGGAGAGTGTGAGGAAAATATAACCCCTGAAAGACAATGGGCTCTTCTATCAATCAATTTGACTTAAACCAGTCCAAATATGTTTTTGGGGGTGAATGAATTAAACAAACTGTCAAAACAAAATTTTAGTCTTTCCACTGAAGCTGGTGATGCCAGCATAAGCATGACAAAGACACTGAATGATGTAAAATAATCACAGGACCTGGGCCGTATTTTACGAAAGGTCCTATGTCTTGGACTTGGTCTTAAGACCACACTTATGACTTGAAACTGTTTTACAAAGAATCAAGATTTGTGACTTGGGACAAAATAAGACCTGGTGTTTATGCCTTCCCTGGGGCTGTATATAGAACCAAGTTATTCTTGAATGTGTCATAACTTGTTGTTGTAAATGTCACAGGAAAAAATATCATAAACTTTCAAAAAAAATACCCGAAAACTTGACTTAGGGAAATGTTGATAAAACAGTATTAAGTTTTGTCTTAAGATAAAAAAGAGATCCCTGAGGGATCTTGGCGCCCACCATGGAATGTTCTTTTCTCTTCAAAAAGTAGTCTTAATGTGTGTGCCAAAGGCGTGAGCCTGCTTAGGGGCCCAGACACACACAAGGTTCTGGCTTAAATTAGTAAATGTGCAATTTCTAACCCATGAGAAACATGACCCAGATTTTTTTTTTTTTTTTTTTTTTGAGAATCAGAGAATTGAATAGGAAATCGGAGACCCTGATTTTAACACAGAAAACGGAAAAAATACACCCAATTTAAAAGTCACGTAAGCAATAACAAAGTCTGACAAGAGCAGCTTAAGTCATTTGATGTTGCCAACAGAACAGAACATCCATCTAGCTTTAACACTCAGCTGAATGAAATGTACGATAACGTGAGAAAAATATGCAGATTGTTGATTCACGAGAACTTTTTCTTTTTAAGATGTACTGTTTTGGCCCTTTAAGGAGCCCCTTTGGTCTCTTTTATTTGGATTTACATGTGGAAACTTCCTGAAAAGGTTGGCTGAAATTGGCATATTGGTTCTTCAGAAGAAGTAAAAAAATGTGTAAAAGTTAACAACGGACAATGGACAATTTAAACCACGATACACGACAAAAGACCTAAGAATATCACAATAGGGTCATAATGAGCCTTGATCTGACTCAAGTGACCTTAAAATTGATCAATATGTGGACAGACAGGCAAAAAAAACTATATGTCAGTAAATAACAATATGTCAGTAAATAACAATATGTCCCCATCTATGATCTATAAAGAAGATAGCCTAACATATCTCTAATAAAAGAATCTTACCAAACTGTGTCCTGTAGGTGACCAGCCCACATACTGGAATTCTGGACTAGTTGCTAAAGTTGGCTTGAAATCAATTGTTGTCCTGTAAAAAATGTGAATAAAAAACATTTTTATACCTTTACGTTTTTATTCTGTATACTCTCTTATAATGAAAAAAGTCCTAAATTCCAGATGTTTGTCTCCCAAAAATGTTGAACAGTCAACATTGAGACTAGCTTTGAGTGAAATGTTGCCCGCTTACCTCACAACTCATTACTATGATCAGTACTTATTGGCCATTACTCAGCGATTTCGTCATTAAGGAATTGTTATATCCCTATGAATGATTCGTTTCATAAAAATCAATGAAAGAAGAGTATAAAAAAGAACAGAAATTAAATAACCAGCTTCAGTATCTTATCCTTAATATTACTGGTCTGGAAAAGAACTTGAATTGATTCTGGCGTATCATAATAAACTGCCCCTTCATTACTAGCAGTGACCCATACTACACATCTGTTTGTGTTTTGCTATTGCCTGCTACAACAGTATTAATAGGTACTGAAAATGCATTTGAAATCTGTTTGTGTTTTGCTATTGCCTGCTACAACAGTATTAAGTCTAAACTGCTTCTATTTACAATTGTAAATGCATGTCATATATTTATTAAAATATGAAAACATTATCTTCTTTGATGATAGATAATCATTTTCTCCAATATTAACAGATTAATGATGAATCATAAATGGTCTTCAGTCAAAACCTGTTGATGTAGCAATTCTACAAAAAGGGAGATAACTGCTGTCAAGATAGGTAAATACTTACCTAGATTTGATGTTATAGATACTGTATTTGGCTAAAGTGGAATATCGGTAAATCTGCAAATAGTGAATATTGCAGATATTAAACAATTAGTGACTTTGACACCAGTTAACACCTTGATTTATCCACTTCAAGTAAATATTAACCTAGGTCAATAAACATCAGGTGAGTATCATATTTTTTGCGCTTATTAAATCTGGGTGTCAACCAATGTCAAAAGGCAACAAAATTTTCAAAAAGTTAAAGGCGGTCACTCATGAAATGGATAGCACCAGAATGGTAAATGTAAACAATCCTGAAGTATAATTCCCACTGCGACATCATGATGATCCACAACATATCAGGACGTCATGATGATCCACAACATATCAGGACGTCATGATGATCCACAACATATCAGGATGTCATGATGATCCACAACATATCAGGACTCAATAGTCTGGGGCTTTTACAGTTTCCTTTTTTTAGGTCGTGGTGTCATGATGATTGTTTTTTTAATCCATCATCAGTCGGAAATTTAAGGTAGTCAATTTCATTCAATAAAATTTGAGATTTCATAATCGATGATGATGATACCAGACAAGGTGAGTTGTGCAATTGACAAAGTAAAAAAAAAACAAACAATAAAACATGATCAAATTTCACAAACAATACATTTTCTCAGTACATCAACTTGGAAATTAGGTGTGTAATAAAACTCTCAAAATTGGAACCATCAAAAAGAAATTTATTGCTTTGGCAGAAGAATTCACAAAACTGACAAGAATACATACATGGCGAATGTCGTGAGCGAGAAGAACATACTCCTGGTCAGCAGACAAGTAATAAATGTCCGTGTTCAACTCTCTCTAAAATCAGAAATATAAGTAAATGTGATTATCTTGAAGAATCCAAATCAATACAAAATTTATGCATTAAACAAAACTGCAATGAGTGCAAGCAAGAATAAAACAGATTTACAAAATTGGAGATTTTGCAGCAGACAGAATTCCTCTTTTCTTGCATTTCATTGGGTATATCCTAAGGACCCTTTTCTTAGCCACTTGCTGTAATGCATTGACTACACTTTAGAGGTACTCTGTAAATTGTAGATAGGAGACATTTATAGTTTATTCTCTTCACTTTAGAGACACCCTGTATATTATAGACAGGAAACCTTTTGTAGTGTAGTAACTTCCCTTTGAAGGCGCCCTGTACATTATAGACAGGAGATTTTTGTAGTGCATTGACCTCATTTTAGAGGCACACTCTTCATTATAATCTTGAGATCATTTGTAGTTTTTCACTTCACTTTAGAGGCACCCTGTACATTATAGACAGGAGACCTTTTGTAGTGTAGTTACTTCCCTTTGAAGGCACCCTGTACATTATAGACAGGAGATTTTTGCAGTGCATTGACCTCACTTTAGAGGCATACTCTTCATTACAAACTTGAGATCATTTGTAGTTTATTTATTCACTTCACTTTCGAGGCACCCTGTACATTATAGACAGGACATTTTTGTAGTGCATTGACCTCACTTTAGAGGCACACTCTACATTACAAACTTGAGATCATTTGTAGTTTTTCACTTCACTTTAGAGGCACCCTGTACATTATAGACAGGAGACCTTTTGTCTTGCGTTGACCTCACTTTAGAGGCACACCCTACATTATAGACAGGAGACCTTCTGTATTTTATTAACTACACTTTAGAAACACCTTGTACATTATAGACATGTAAGTTTAGTGTGTATTGACTACATTTTAGAGACACATTGCACAACAGTGACGACAGGCTTATTGTGAGGTATCTTTTCACTTTAGAGAAACATCATACAGTTTTTTATATATTTACTACACTTTAGAGACACATCATACATTATAGACAGTGTTCAATCTAGGATCACAAACAAGGGGGCCAGACGGGCCCATGCTATTAAAATCAGGGGGCCATTTTAAAAAAAAAGGGGCCATAACTTATAAAGAAAAACTGACCAGTTGTGATGAGTTTAGAGTTTACTGTAACCATCATAACTGTCCATGTACATTGTTCTCCAATATACAAAAATTGGTACATCCTGTGGTGAAGGGATTTACTTTTTAAAATTTTGTGCATACACTATAGTTCACGGTACAAGATTTGTCATCATAAGTTCACCAGTTTTTAAAACGTTCGTCGTGTAACCACTGATTTTGAAACTTTCGTTTCTGATTCTCAGAGACAGATCCTGATTTTTCTGCTTTTTTTCACTTGATGATGAACTTGGGTTGTTTTGAATATCATTTCGAGTTTTTTTAGAACTCTGGGTGACTGAGAAAAAGTCTGATATTCTCTTAATGTTTTTAAATTTTGACAGAGAGAAAAACGTCGTCTGCACATGGACGCAACACATTATACGCTTGACAGCATATAGCAGACCTTAAGCGTTTGGCAGACTCTGACACTGAAGCCTCGTTTTAATTAACAATACCAGGCAGTTACTTCCAGCTATGTGGTTTGCTCAAGACTATCCATAACCCAAATATTCAGTCGTTATATTCTGTTCACTTTGATCACTGCATTAACCTAGCGTAGTATGGAGATAATCGGAAACGGAGCGGGCTTCAATTATTCACGTTAGACTATCCACGATGTTACATTTCAAGGTATTATTTCAGCTTATACGCGGATATTTAATTGAAATAAAGTTATCACTGGGAAGATTAGCCTTGCGCCCGAGTGGCCCATCATTGAATTTTAATTGCGCCATGTCTGATTTCAGCAGGCCATTGACGCAATGGCGCTGCCTAGATTGAACACTGATAAATAGATATGGTTTGTAGTGTATTGACTACACTTTAGAGGGACACTGTACATCATACTTGGGAGACTTATTGTAAAGTATTTATTCACTTTAGAAACACCCCATACATTATAAACAGTTGGCCTTTTGTAAGACTTTTACACGTTCTTAATATACAGTGTAGCCCTCCATGAGACAACACCTTTCTGCCACTGACATGTGATCTCTCAAGACAGGTGGTCTCTCCAAAAAGTGGTTCTATTTATAGAAATACTTTACTGAGTGGTTTTCAGACTCCTATCTCTCAAGACAGGCAGTTTTTCACGACAGTGGTCTCTCGATACAGGTTCTACTGTATAGAAATGATCAAAAGTGAATATTATATGAGCTTTGATATCGAACATGCTAAAGCTAAGATGACTTTGTGATCACTTACAAACGTTGTGTTATCCATCAATATGTCTGCCATCTTGGATGTGCAGTTGTACTGCAAAACTGATCCTTCATCATTTCTGTACAAAAATATATCATCATCTGAAAAATTATAAAAAAAAATACCTTTTATTACAAAAGATAAGTTTCATAAAAACAATATCCTCCTTTATAACTTCTTTTAATCAATTTTAATTATACAAACAAAAGATCCAAGGGGCCTTAAGAGGCTCACCTGATAATTTTGGTCAATTATGCTACTTGCGTAAAGCTCAGTCACGAACAGATTAGATTTCAAACTTTTGACTTGTACATGTGAATAGTTAGTCCCAGTGAGAGCTTTCTTGGTAACCAAAATACTTGTAGACTATTTGTAATATATATATTTTTAGCTTGCTAGTTAATATTTGAGATGTATAATGTCCGTTTTAAATTAAAGCTGATTAACATTGGATCCAATTACATATTTAAGGTAATATATTAAAGCAAACAAATATGACACTCGTTTTAATAAAATAAATATTACATTCATGAGAGGGCGATATTGAATATTTTCGCCCTTCAGAAAGCATTGTTGACTTCAGCTTGACCTCATATTTGAAAGAAAACTAATCACTGCTTCAAGAGAAAAAGGTTTTTGTTTTGGAGCAAACTTGAAGCCTCGTTCTAGAGGCAAGCTTACAGTCAAATTTGGTTGTCCAGTGAGTCTTGAGAAAATGCCATTCCAATGGAAAAGTTAATGGGAGAGATGAAGGCAGTCGACAGGCTGTGAGCAATGGCCATTTTTTATCCCATCATTTAGTTTACACAAATGTGTGTGAATGCCATCGCCTTGAGGTGAAGTGTTACAAATTTTGACATGTGCTAGGGACTGACACCAATGGTTTGAGGGTTCTCTTACATGCCATGCCTCCCATGACATGAGACCTAAGGTATAAGTCAAATCTGAAAGATCTCTGACTTTCACTTCATATACCAAGCACTTTGTGAAGGAACAATTACTTCAGTTTTATAAATCTTAGGTATGACTTCATCACCATGGTAACATAAATTAAATCTGTGATCTTCCACTTGCAGGTCAAATGCTCTACCACATACTAAAATACAATCGCTGTAACAATTTTTTTTCATATTTGAGATACCTCTTCATGAATTCTTGTAATTTCATTGGACAATGATTGTTGAGTATTTTCAACTGTCTCTATTATTCCAAGGTGACATTCAGCAGGGTGACATTTAGAGATTGTCGCATGCACAGAAATGGATGTGTGTACAGTTTGTTTTTCTAATATGCAATAATAGGGTGTAACCTCCATTGAGATCACTTAAGCGTTAAAATGCTGATTGACATATCATTGATGAAACAGACATTTTATTGATGAAGACTGGAACTGAGAAAAACAGCAACCAGAGACGGGAGACAAAATTAAATGATTTGACAGAATTGATATAACGTTGTCAAACATATTTGCTAAACTCGGCCAAAATAACATGTTTGCCTTGATGGAGGCTTAAGATTCAAAACTGACGTATAGTATTGACTCTCAAATGCAGTTTGTGTTACAAACGCGATAAACATGCATAGGTTTTTGGATGAATAAAGTATTAGAAAAAAAATTGCTGTTGCAGTTTCTTTGTGTTTTTAGCGAATGCAATGAATCATATTTGCTTCAATACAGCAGATCGTAATAATATAATTAAATAAATTAATACAACATTCCTGATTTTCTGGTAGTGGAAATTGCCATCCCTTGAAAATCATTGACAATGTATTTCCTTAGGGTGACAATTTCCACTACCCCCCTCTCAGGAATGCAGGGTTTTCCCTAGGGGTCAATTTTAGGGAGAACCACAAGAGTTTATGAATCCCAAGAAAAACTTTTGAGTCCCATTGAGTATCATGGATTTGATATATCCCAATAGTGAAAAAAGAATGACACTCTTTTTCAGTCCCAAATTCAAAATCACTTCAGTTATAAAGGGTTACAGTGGTCAATCCTCAGGGATTCATTATTTTTTGTTGTGTGCATCCCCAAAAATATTTTACGCATCAGAGACACCGGAAACATGCAAAGGGGAATTAAACCCTGGGAATGTTATCTTTATATAATAACATATGATATATTATTGTGAACACATACCTTTTAGCCACTGGGGATAGAAACCTTTGGCAGTAAATGAATGGTCAAGGTAATCATTAAGCGTAAACTTCTCGCGATCTCTTTCATCTTCCGAATCTGAAAAAAAGATGAATATCATGATACATATATATTCAATATTGCAATATCCAAAGTTTTGTTTCTATAAAACAGAAGTGTCCCAATGATCTTCCTTTTTGGATTTTAAATCTAAAAAAACCTAACTTGGCTATACAGATACAAAAAAAAAATAATAATAATAATAATAAAACAGGCTGGCAGCAAGCTACAATATCTTGAATTGTGTGTGTGTGTGTCTCCGTGTGTGTCAGTGTAGGTGTAGGTGTGTGTGTGTGTGTGCATGTGTGTAGGTGTGTGTGTGTGTGTCTCCGTGTGTGTGTGTGTGTGTGTGTGTGTGTAGGTGTGTGTGTGAAATGGATGCATGTATGTGTGTATGTATGGGTGTGTTGTGTATGTATGTGTGTTTGGTTGTGTGTTTGTGTACAATTTATGTGTGTGCTAAGGTAATTCATATGCATAACTATATGAAACCCAGTCTCCCTTTGCCACAACATCTGTCATTGTTAAAAATATTTATTTTCCTTGTTTTACTTACCTCCCCTTACAGAAAGCCTTTTCTATGGGAGAAAACTCCCAAATAAAGTTGTCATCACAAACCTGATTCATAGTATATATAGCTTTATCATACAAAATCTCTTTCATAATTTTAGATTAAACATTTTAATTGAACATAAAAGAAAAAATAAAAAAAATCATTGAATCTCATGATTTAAAGTAAATTTATCATGGATAAGTGCCAAAGTTGAAATAGATGTTCCACAGTTGAAATAGATTGAAACAGAATCAGTTGCACAATTTGACAGATAAATGATACATTGCATTTATACTGACAGCTGCATCTCTGTCAATAACCCATCAAAATATTTTATCTATCAAAATAAACTTCAACTCTGACTGATTATATAACTGTGTTTGTTAATAGAAGTAAAATCTCAAGACTTTATCAGCAGATAAAATCTTCCCATTTCAAATTTAAAGCTTGTGAAGAATATATAGATATTTTTATTTAGAAGTCGGCCTGAGGGAAATATGCATGTCTCCATGTCTGAAAATTTAACTTGTCAATCCCCTAAATAACATTGGACTCTTCTGTAAATCTGTGACTTAGACCAATCCAAATATGTCTTTAGGGGTGAATGAGTTACAGAAACTTTATTTAAGTACCTATAGCTTTCCATTGTCGGTTAATATTCAAATGAAAAAAATAATTTGACTTCTGAAGACACACTTAAATTTTTCTCCTGCATTCCTGACATATTTATTTGGTAAAGTCTTGATATAATTTCTTGCTTTGATAAACAATCCCTTTTCAAAATGACTTGAATTTAAATTACATGAATTTTAAATATTTGCCACAAATTTTAAATGTACATGTAAGTTTCTTATACTGGTCACTAGGACCTGTATTGAGATATGGTGGGATTTTATCTATATATATGTAATACGACAATGTTTTTTTCTTCTGTCTGAGAAAAATGTAAAACAGCTGATAATTGTTTTTAAAAAATCTCATAAAATTGTGTTCTATATAGCTGAAATAATCTAAAAGCCAATATTTGGTCCTTGACCAGCAGAGAATATGAAATTAAACAAAATATATACAGTGTATATAAAAAAATTACACCACGGCTCTTTATTATTTTGTTTTTGTACTGTTTGTCAATTTACATCCCTTCAAAGGTGTTTAGTGCTCCAGATAACTTTCTGAGCACTTGGGTATAATATTGTCCTATCATTTCCAAATCCAGTTGGTGTTTTTACACACACAAAAATTGTCAAGAGGGTATTTTCCAAATTTGTTGCCACTGATTTTATAATAAAGGTTTGGTTGCTAAATTTCCATTAATTAATATGTGTTTAACTGTCTGTACAATGTAAGTCCACAATTTAAACATCTGGGTTTGGGTCAGCTTAACTGCATTATCACTACATTTTGACCAAGATCCAAGTGAACTTAATATTTTATCTCTCAGCAGGTTTCAGATCCAATGTGTTTAATTTTATACTTCAGTTTGGATTTGCATTGGGTATCTTATGCATGGATTTTAATTTGCTTGCGTATCCATTTATTTTTTATGCCTAAAATACGCAAATACACAGCTTATCTGGAGTATTGGGTGTTTCCCTTACATGGATATGTCATCAGATTTGAGTCAAGTTTTATTTGCAAGATAAATTTAGAATTAACAAAAATAAGGAGAGATTATGCGTCATTTTGATACATTTAAAAATGTTCTTGGTGAGACAAATACAGCTATCATGAGAACAAAAGAAAATACAGTAAAACCTGTCATAACAGACACCTTAATTCAGCGGACACCCTCTGATAACGGACAGTTTCTCTAAGTCCCAATTTACATTGTTATATAAGACTACCAGCATTTGTTTTCAATAACGGACGCCTCCCTAACCTGAACAACAGACAAAGTTGTTAGCCAATATACATAATTTCTTTATATTTTTATCTTGAATAATTCCTTCCATTGCCACAGACAATTTCTCACTAAGCTGTATGTTCCAACTTCTATTTGAGAAACACTCTTACAATATTTTATTTTGTGTTTTTGCTTGATATTTATTTCCTTGTCTCCCATCAGAACACTTGATTACAAGAACGATTGTTTTGATTATGTATGGATGTTTTACTTTTAACCATAAATGGCCATCCTTCATTCAGCGGACACCTCTCTATAAAAGACAATCAGTCCAGGAACTGTCTGCTAAACACGGTACGTGTAAAATAAAACCTGCACATAACAAATTTCAAGGGTCCGAATTTTTCAGTTCTTTATAAGGACAGTTCAACACATAGTAATAGTGTGATGAATAGTACCTGTAATGAATACAACTTTCACTTTGAGAGTGATGAAATTCTTTCGGTAGTTTCCCTTGTTCGGAACGATAAAGTCCGAGACATTACAAATGTTACAAGGGTATATAAAGGCACAGATTTTCTTATCAGGAGTTAGTCTAAGAGAGCAGATCTACCAGAGAGGAAATAACCGGTGAGGATCGATAGTTACCAATTAAAGGCCTTAAGTGATACGTCCTAGGTGGACGTATACATCCTATGTGGATGTATGTGTGCATAGCTGCACACTAAGTGGATGCATGCTACATACGTAAATAAGGTAGAGTGATACATCCTCAGTTGATACGTCCTAAGTGGATAGATCACAAGGCATCGGGCTGATTGCTCCCAAGCCTTGGAGTACAGGACATAGAGAGAAACTCTTGCTAATAAATCATTTTATATATGCCCATGCTTACGTTTTTGTATATATCCATAGTTCATATCCCTATATCTGTATATATTGACTCGTGCCATCTGTTTGTTTATTTTATATATGTGATTTATTGACTGATCCCTTCATATGTAGAAACACCAATCATTTTGTTTTGATCATATATAGCTGTATCATTCAACCCAGGCATTTTGTTAAAGCACTATCATAGGTCACATCTAATATTTCGAACCCTACACGTTACAATAGCAAAGTGGGTTGAATGGTTACATTGCAACTCGTTAAGAACAAAAATCACTCCAAATTCCAGCTAAAAATGAACTTTCCTAAGAAGAAAAAAGAAAGGGACTTTCCTATGAAGTACGAAGAAAACACTTTTTGTTACTTCTAATTTACACAACTTATTTAAGCAGAGATTGGGCTTACTATTTATGCATGGTGAAAAAGTCAACAATTGACTTTTGTTTCAATGGTGTTGATCATTTCGTTATATAGTACTAAATATGTTTGTTGGGACGTCAAGGGACATGGAAATTGGGTTCGTTATAGGCAAACATTCGTTGTATGAAATTTGTTATAAAATTGTTTTCCAACTAAGAATAAATAGAAGTGCAGTCGGGAATTATTTATTGATTCGTCATCTGCATGAATTCATACAAACCGAGTTCAATATATTCAGGTTTTACTTAATAGTTATTTAATTTTGTAAAAACAAAATCAGAAATGAAAAAAGAAACAAAAACAACAGCACTTCAACAAGCACCTGCGTACATCTGATTGTCCTATGGCAAAATAAAATGTTAATGATAAGTTTCATTAATACTAATATAATAAAATTGATACATGCAAATAAAACCATTTGATAATAATTTGAGATAATATTTCCTATTCAATTTTGGACCTTTGATTTAATTTTGTCGACTGCCAGTCCAGTCAAGAGTATCGGAAGCTTTAAATTACATATTTTCCGATGGCTACAACACGATTACAAGTCTACACACATTCATCAAAGCAACCCATGAAACTGACTCACAAATCAGTAATAACAGGATCATGAAATTTAACAAGGAATCAATAAATTCTGATTTTTCATGTCAAGTATGAGAGCTAGGGAAAAATGTAATTATTTTGTTACGACATAAAAGCAACAGAATCCATCTGACATAAAGGGAAGGTTTTTTTTTTTCTCCACTAGAATCCAGTCCAATTTTCTGTCTGAAAAGTAAGTCAGCTTGTTATGAAGCAGTCAATTTTACTTGCAGTGATCCAACCAGGATTGAATGATACGGGGTCATTATATGTCCCCTTGTTAATATTTTCATGGGGACATCTTTCATAACCATGGGGACATAATAAAAATTGTAAAAAAAAAACCACATGTTGATAACCAAAGTAGGAATTTTAATTACCACGGTAACATTATAGTATACATAGAAAGTAGGCACTTTTCATTATTACAATGACAGACTTTTCTCGGGATCCTAACTGTTTTTTCACCACTTTAACCAGATTGTCTTGTTCAGACAATGAAATTACAGCTTTTTGTAACTATCTGCCTTTTGAATGTCTATCAAGAGTGCTTGTTTTAAAGTTTGTATTCCCAGATGTGAATGCATGCGATTGCTTAGCATCAATGCAAAGTTGGCACTAGGCCGAACTTTCTGCCCCGATTTTAAGCGATTTTTTTTTGTGGTAAAATCAGGGGCAGAAGTCCTCCCATATACTTTCTTCGTAGCAAGATGCTGCGACATTATCACAGCAGTTTAGCGATCATTTTAACCATCCATTTCTTATCACTGACGTCTGATATTTGTTGATATGCTTACTTGATCTTTTAGATTTATAAATCCATTGTCACTAATTTATGACATGACATAATTCCATATCAGTGAGACGTTTATTTTAGCTACCCATCGTTTTTTGCAGTCACGTCATCTGTCTCCATTTTGAACATGAGAAAATCTAAGATATTTGCTGATTGGATAATCATAAATGCATATTCATTTCCATTTCGTTAGTCCCGTAGATCTACAAAATGTACCTTCAGCTGCTGGCGTACGTGCTGCCGCCATGTTTCAAAACACGTTGTTAAACATTCAGCACACCTTGGGAATTGTGTGTCTTTGAACATGAAAAACTTTAAACATTAAAAAGGGACAATAACTGATTTCAGAAAATCAAAACAATATAAAAACTTAAACCGGTTTGGGGTCAATGTAATCAGGAAACTACCGTCAATGCATCTAGCTGTCCCAGTGGCTCATATATAATGTGGACATTTATCATTTTAAAGCATCAATGTCGCAATGGTGCCCTCTGGTTGGATCACTGTACTTGGTATCAATCCATTGTGCTGTCTGACAAGTGTATCCAATCCTCCAGTACCAGCCCATTGTGCTGTTTACAAGTGTATCCACTCCTCCAGTACCAGTCTATTGTGCTGTCTGACAAGTGTATCCACTCCTCCAGTACCAGCCTATTGTGCTGTTTACAAGTGTATCCACTCCTCCAGTACCAGTCTATTGTGCTGTCTGACAAGTGTATCCACTCCTCCAGTACCAGCCTATTGTGCTGTTTACAAGTGTATCCACTCCTCCAGTACCAGTCTATTGTGCTGTCTGACAAGTGTATCCACTCCTCCAGTACCAGTCTATTGTGCTGTTTACAAGTGTATCCACTCCTTCAGTACCAGTCTGTTGTGCTGTCTGACAAGTGTATCCACTCCTCCAGTACCAGCCTATTGTGCTGTTTACAAGTGTATCCACTCCTCCAGTACCAGTCTATTGTGCTCTCTGACAAGTGTATCCACTCCTCCAGTACCAGCCTATTGTGCTGTTTACAAGTGTATCCACTCCTCCAGTACCAGTCTATTGTGCTGTCTGACAAGTGTATCCACTCCTCCAGTACCAGTCTATTGTGCTGTCTGACAAGTGTATCCACTCCTCCAGTACCAGTCTATTGTGCTGTTTGACAAGTGTATCCACTACTTCAGTACCAGTCCACTTTCCTGTTTGACAAGTGTATCCACCCTTCCAGTACAAGTCTATTTTGTTGTCTGGCATGTGTTTCCACTTGTCCAGTACAAGTCTATTTTGATGTCTGACATGTGTGTCCACTTGTCCAGTACCGGTCTATTTTGATGTCTTGCATGTGTGTCCACTTGTCCAGTACCGGTCTATTTTGATGTCTGGCATGTGTGTCCACTTGTCCAGTACCGGTCTATTTTGATGTCTGGCATGTGTGTCCACTTGTCCAGTACCGGTCTATTTTGATGTCTGGCATGTGTGTCCACTTGTCCAGTACCGGTCTATTTTGATGTCTGGCATGTGTGTCCACTTGTCCAGTACCGGTCTATTTTGATGTCTGGCATGTGTGTCCACTTGTCCAGTACCGGTCTATTTTGATGTCTGGCATGTGTGTCCACTTGTCCAGTACCGGTCTATTTTGATGTCTGGTATGTGTGTCCACTTGTCCAGTACTGGTCTGTTTTGTTGTCTGGTATGTGTGTCCACTTGTCCAGTACCGGTCTGTTTTGTTGTCTGGCAGGTGTGTCCACTTGTCCAGTACCGGTCTATTTTGTTGTCTGGTATGTGTGTCCACTTGTCCAGTACCGATCTGTTTTGTTGTCTGGTATGTGTGACCGCTTGTCCAGTACCGGTCTGTTTTGTTGTCTGGTATGTGTGTCCACTTGTCCATGTACAGTACCGGTCTATTTTGTTATCAGACAAATGTGTCCACTAGTCTAGTAACAGTCTATTTAGCTTTCTGCCAAGTAAGTCAACTTGTCCAGTACCAGTCTATTTTTCTGTCAGGCTAATGTGTAAACTTTGCTGTCTAATCTATATTTCCACTTTTCCAGTACAAGTCCATTTTTTCTGTCTAACAAATGTGTCCCCTTGTTCATTTTGTTCTCTAACCAATGGGTCCACCTGTACATTAGCAGTCCATTTTGCTGGCCATGTTTAAGTTCAAGAACATGTTTGATTGGACAAGTTATCATTGCAAGACAATATATACATGTATATATATATATATATATATATATATATATATATATATATATATATATATATATACACAGAAAAACCTGCTATAGCAGTCACCTCTATATAAGGATTACCTGTCTATAATGGCCAGTTTTTTTCAAGTCCCTTGACTGCATACTTCAACTAATTGAACCCTTTTTTACAAGGGTCACCTGCACATAAAGGTCAATATTTTTCCTTTGGGTGGCCCCTATATACAGGTTGTACTGTATATATATATATATATATATATATATATATATATATATATATATATATATATATATATATATATATGTATATAGAACAATTATTCATCAATTTGAAAAATACGGATTCCAAGAAAGAAAATTTATACAATGTTTTCAATCACCCTTTCTGCCAGAAACCAGAATCATTTGGAAAAAGTGAAATTTATGATTTGAGATAAATATGATCTGCCAAAGCAAGTAACTTTGCTAGCCAAAATGATTCGATATCTACGTTTTAATCAACCAACCAATAAATTCAGTTGCATAAGAAATCTTACAGACATACGAGTGTTATTGGCCCTATAATCTCTGCTATTTTATAATATCTTAATTGTAAACAGTGCATCTGTGCATCGAAACAAAATTAATTTCGAAAATTTATTATATCAAAAACATTATACAATTGAACAAAAAACTAATTATGAGAATAAATTGGTTTATAATTTATGGTAAGCCATCTTGGTAGACCTATACCTACAGATCAGGGGACATTTATTCCTTTTCTTTCACAGCTTATGTCTTTGTAATATGGTTAATTATAAAATAAATTCTATGTTGCACATGTAAGCAATCACAGGTAAATAAAAAAGGTAATATATAAAGAAAGGTAATATATGCATACCTTTTGTGACGAGAATAATGGCTGTTACAATCAATGCACATACTATAACGATGACCAATAGTGCGATTATGATTCCTCTCCAGTTTTTCTGTTCAGCAGTATTACCAACCAGTTCCTAAAAGAACAAATAATATGTATTAGTTATATGTCCAGTACACCCCAGGGGCCAATTGTACTAAAAGGTCCTAATTCCTAAATCCTAACTTTTAGTCCTAAATATCATGGCAATGCATCAATGACTGGTCAGTCCCACGACAATTAGGACTAATTAAGACTTAGGATTTAGGACTCACGAACTTTCGTAAAACGGGCACCAGGGTCCCATTTCACTAAAAGGTCCTAATTCCTAAATCTGAACTTTAATCCCAACTACCGCATCACTGATTGGTCAGTGCCATGACAATTATGACTAAGACATAGGATTTAGGACTTACGATCTTTCATAAAACGGGCCCCAGAAAAAGATACTAAAAATGAGGTGAGATATAGCATAATGGAATTTTGGATTCTGAACAGTGTTTTATGCCATACTCAACAATTCCTCAGAAAATACAAATCAGCACATATAGTAAATCTATATAACATGTATTACATGTATACTGTAAACTAAAAAAAATAATACAATGATTATATACCTGTTCTCCTGTTGGTTCCGGATTATTCCCACTTTTCATTTTTCTTTATAATTTTTTTATTGCTTTAAATATCACAATACATATACAGAATTGCTCAGGATAAAAAAAGACTCCCACAGAAAATTTGTTTCCTTTTAATTAGCAGTTCTATATAATAACTAAAGAATGTTCTTCACAGTTTATACATTAACGCTTGCTTTACAACGACAAGCACTTCATATAAGAGGAGAATTAATTTTTACATCACATAGTTTTATAGACCATTCAGGTCACCCACAACTCTATATATACATTTACCAGTAGGTCTACTGAGTAATTTAGATCTGCATATTTCCTGAAGTTTCACTGCAATGATTGAAACTATCCAATACTATGCTTACCGAGATCACAGCATACTGCCTAAGTCAATACATTATCATAGATCTTACATGGATTACTATTATTCAAACATTACACCCCCTCCAGGTCAAAATAAAAATTCCACAGGAAAAACTAAACTCAGTACATGTTATCAACTAGATTCAATTTCCACAAAGGTTATATCACAAGTGAAACAGTATATCAAAAGTCTCTATAATAGCTGCTAACAGGGCATTGTGATGTATTCTAATATTGTATACATAGTCGCTGGTATGTGCAATAATTGACCATTCCCATGGAACTTGGTAATCTCACATCAATATTGTACCTAGTGGTTGTTATGTGTAGTAACTGACTGTTCTCATGAAACTTTGTAATCTCACATCAATATCGTACCCAGTGGTTGGTATGTGTAGTAACTGACTGTTCTCATGAAACTTTGTAATCTCACATCAATATCATACCTAGTGGTTGGTATGTGTAGTAACTGACTGTTCTCATGAAACTTTGTAATCTCACATCAATATCATACCTAGTGGTTGGTATGTGTAGTAACTGACTGTTCTCATGAAACTTTGTAATCTCACATCAATATCGTACCTAGTGGTTGTTATGTGTAGTAACTGACTGTTCTCATGAGACTTTGTAATCTCACATCAATATCGTACCTAGTGGTTGGTATGTGTAATAACTGACTGTTCTCATGAGACTTTGTAATCTCACATCAATATCATACCTAGTGGTTGTTATGTGTAGTAACTGACTGTTCTCATGAAACTTTGTAATCTCACATCTAAAAGAGATAAACTTTTGGGTTTTTTATTTTAAATGTTTTTTTTTTTCAAAATCATAATTTCATCAGCTGTCAAGTAGATAGAATAATATATTAATATGTTAAAAAACAAAAGTTTGACATATATACAATTGTAGGCCTACATATCAACTGAGCTGCGACTAACCATATGTGGGATACAAAAATTAGAAAAAAGGTACAATGAAACGGTGATTAATATTCCTCGCTACTCAGATGTCTTGCATTCGTGCTGCATGGTTATTCAAATTGCATGTAGTATGTTTGCAATGAAAATGCCTAACATCGTGGGACAATGATTTAATGGCAGTCGGCTGGATGTTCATGCCAAAGTACATTTATATTAGAGTTTTCACTTACTCTGTTTTCCCACAGAACACTTAATTGAATAGAATTACCATAAATAAGAGACAATTTAGACATGTGTCGCCTCTAAAATTTGAAGTGTTCATCCACTCAATTATAATGGCAATGTTCCAATTCAACTATATTGTATATTTATATGTAACCAAGCAAAAAAAAAATAAAAAAAAATAAAAAATGTTAAAGTCTTTAGTTTGCGAAGGCAGTATATCCCAATAATGGTTCAATTTTCCCTTGGTATATAAATGTATACATGCAAAGAAACTAAGACAATTTGATTATATGATTAAAAAAAGAATTGATTTTTTGTAAAATTTGAATATATATTTTTACCTAGAAGCTCAATAAGTAACCTAAATAAAAAAGTTTATCTGGTCTATTCAGCAATTTTCCTTTCATCAGAGATTATTGTCATAAAAGACCACTGTCATATAAGATCATCTGTCATCATAGATCACTGTCATATAAGATCATCTGTCCAAGACACCACTGTCATATAAGATCATCTGTCATCATAGATCACTGTCATATAAGATAATCTGTCATCATAGATCACTGTCATATAAGATCATGTCCCAGAGATCACTGTCATACAAGATCTTCTGTCATCATAGATCACTGTCATATAAGATCATCTGTCATATAAGATCATCTGTCATCATAGATCACTGTCATATAAGATCATCTGTCATCATAGATCACTGTCATATAAGATCATCTGGCATCATAGATCACTGTCACATAAGATCATCTGTCATCATAGATCCCTGTCATATAAGATCATCTGTCATCATAGATCACCTGTCATATAAGATCAACTGTCATATAAGATCATGTCCCAGAGATCACTGTCATATAAGATCATCTGTCATCATAGATCACTGTCATATAAGATCATCTGTCCCATAGATCACTGTCATATAAGATCATCTGTCCCAGAGACCACTGTCATACAAGATCATCTGTCCCAGAGACCAGTCATATGTCATATAAGACAGAGATCACTGTCATATAAGATCATCTGTCATATAAGATCATCTGTCATCATAGATCAATGTCATATAAGATCACCTGTCATCATAGATCAATGTCATATAAGATCATCTGTCCCAGAGACCACTGCCATAAAAGACAACTTTCATAAAAGACCACCTGTCATCATAGATCACTGTCATAAAAAACATGTCCCAGATTGATGAGTCTTGTATATCATAGAACACAACAATGTGCAATCATTGTATGTACACGAAGGGAGATAACTCATATCATTCTTGTACCATGTAGTTTGACATAAAAAAATTGCAGCTTCTTTTGAAGGGAGATAATTCATACATGCTTGTATATCTGTCCAAAAAAAATCATTGGAATCAACTTTGACGGAGGAAATTAGACATCACTTGACTGATGTTTCCAAATTGAATGTCAATGAAAAAAAATGTTTCATTATATCAAGATTTGTATGTGTGATCGTAGATATATACATGTAAGATTAAAATTACAGGTCTGTGGCAATTCATATTTTTGTTGCTGTATAAATCAGATTTTGGTTTTATGTTTGTACAATATTTAATTTAAACATAGTATTTCCAACAGCAAAATGTTGTATTTTCATGATATCTTTAAAAGTTTAAATAATTTCTTATGATGGTTAATTTACTGTAGGATGCAGATAAATGTGTTATTTTCTATTCTTTGTTTTTCATTTTTTTTTTCATTTTATTCTTTAGAGGGTATAAGAGCAGAGTTAGAGATGTCCGCTGTTCGAGTATTAATTTGGACATATCCTACCACAATTACATATCAAACTTAAATATATTAGTAAATTTTGTATTGTTCAAATTTTACTTTTATAGATATAAAAAAAATTACATAATGATTTTTTTTTCTATAGATATTAAAAATTTTCCAAAATGATATTTTATTTTTAGATATCAAAAATTTTCCAAAATGATATTTTATTTTTATAGATATTTTAAAAACATAGCTTGTTGCTACATTGTACATGAGAAAAAAAAGAATATTAATGAGACGTGGGGGTTATTGGGGACAGATTAAGAGTCAAATGAACATTATACTTTTTTTTTTTTTTTTAAGGCTTTTTGGTAATGTTGTTGTAATCATTACAAAGAACAGAGAATATTGACACATGCGTATAGGAAATAGGCCTGTAGGGAACTGCACTTATAGAGACCTGCACTTATAGGGACCTGCACTTATAGGGAACTGTACTAATAGGGAACTGTACTAATAGGGAACTGCACTTATAGGGACCTGCACTTATAGGGATATGTACTTGTAGGGACCTGCACTTATAGGGACCTGCACTTATAGGGCACTGCACTTATAGGGAACTGTACTAATAGGGAACTGCACTTATAGGGACCTGTACTAATAGGGAACTGCACTTATAGGGACCTGCACTTATAGGGATATGTACTTGTAGGGACCTGCACTTATAGGGATATGTACTTATAGGGATATGTACTTGTAGGGACCTGCACTTATAGGGATATGTACTTGTAGGGACCTGCACTTATAGGGACCTGCACTTATAGGGATATGTACTTGTAGGGACCTGCACTTATAGGGATATGTACTTGTAGGGACATGAACAATTATTAGGTAGAATACAGTCCAGTATGTACAATAACTTTGCAGCTAATCAAAGTTACATAAAGGAAATAAACATTGATATTTATATCTTATCAACAGGAAGTAAATATCGACATTTAAATAATCTGCAGCAGTCTTTTTATTCGTTGATGATTTTTTTTCTTCACTCTATCCTATAATGCAAGATAGTTTGTCTTATAATTGACATGGCTGTTTGGTACAAGCAATTGACTCACTTAATGCTGCTAAATGATTGCAAGGCGAAATTGATTTTGTTAACATTGTTTTCTACCATATATATCGACCAACAGATAATTTGGTTAAATCGCAAATCCACAACGATGGACTAATTTCCGTGACTGGTATCAAAGACACAATTTAGAGACAATTATTTACAGCACAACTGGAAGCGAGATGGAATTGACAAGTAACGACAAAAAACGATTTGTAATTTGGAGTGATGGCAAATAAAGCTAGAGAGATCGAAGAAAAGTGAAGACATAGAGATCAATAATGGCCATTGATTGTGTTAAAGAGGAAATTCTCAGTAACAGGGTTGAAACTAAAAAGGTCAGAAAATTTGGAAATATTAAAGCTGAATTATTCCAAGTAACAGATAAAACAATGACTGCAATTTTATGAATGTCGCCTCATTTTAAAGTTCCATAACAATACATTTGTTCTTGTTAATTTTTCACATAGAAACAACAACAACAAAACTTTGTATGATATAGACCACTGTGATGTTATCTATCTGTGTTGACCACTGTCGTGGGGTGCTAACTATCTGTGTTGACCACTGTCATGAGATGTTATCTATCTGTGTTGACCAGTCATGAAATGCTATTACGAGATGTTATATCTGTGTTGACCACTATCATGAGATGTTATCTATCTGTGTTGACCACTGTCATAAGATGCTATCTGTATATGTTGACCATTATCATGAGATGTTACCTATCTGTGTTGACCAGTCATGAAATGCTATCTGTGTTGACCACTATCACGAGATGTTATATCTGTGTTGACCACTGTCATAAGATGCTATCTGTATATGTTGACCACTATCATGAGATGTTAACTATCGGTGTTGACCAATATCATGAGATTCTATCTATGTCTAGAGACCAATGACAGGGGCAAAACATTTTTTTTATCTATCAATAAAGAAAAAATAAACCAAAAGTATTTCTTTTTTCTTCATTGATACCATTTTAATGAAACATGATAAATCTCCAATGTAGATAAAAGTAATTAAGTATTTTCTGTTGACAAAGTTTCTGTACATTTTCCAGGTACACAATGCTACATGTATATAAAGTAACATATCTATTTAAAACCTATAGAATTGTCAGTAAATAATCTAGGTTAATTCATTCACCCCTAAAGACTGGTTTAAGTCATTGATTTACAGAAGAATCCATTGTTTTTTAATTATTAATATTTTTCAAACATGAATCCAGGTACCGGTAAACGCAAATTGCTATATATGTTTTTTATTCAAATCAAATCACTAACAAGTTCATAAGAGCAACAGTAAAAAAGTTTGCAAACTATTTTCTACTTCACCATATTTCTCAGAAAATACTGAAAATCATTACCAGTATTCAAAAACCGTTTACCAATAATTTCATTCCTATACATAAAACACTGTCCCTCCATTGGAAAACAACTCACAACAATCATACTTGTCTTCCCATTGGAAACATTGTCTCCGATAACCGCATTTTCCTTTTTTGAAAAATTTTACCGCAACTGTAATAGGAAATATTTTACATGTTTTAGCTTTTTTCTTAGTAAACTTGAATCTAAAATCACTTCACTGAAAGAATAGTAATAAAAGAAAGAACAAAACTAAACAAACAACTTGAGGGAAACAACATGGTAATTAAAACATGAAAATTACAAATACGTATATTTTGTGTACAGAAAACCAATTTAAAACAAGCTTACCGCCATTTCTGCTGTAATTCTGTAGAATTCGAATATTGAAACAGAAAGTCTACAAAATGCATCCAAACAATATCGCAATGATTGATACTGTTTGAATGGCGTCACATGAATAATTGACAAAATTTGAATATCAGCAAGATTTAATGATGCCGATGAATTTGCTGATCAATCATAATCCAGGTAATTGCTGGATTTGTGAATTCAACCTCAAACTTTCACAGTTCTCAGAATCTGCAGAAAGTAGGTTCCTATAATTACAGCACTTTTAATTTCATTTTTCGTAATTCAGACATTTATAGGTCACATTGACCTTTACATTGTAAATACTAGATATTATACAATAATTTGAAACTTACGATCTGTGCTGTATATAGTCAGTTAATATTATGTATAAATGTCGATTACTTTTGAACCTGACTTGAAAAGCCCTTTTTGTTCTCTTTATTGTAAATTCCATTACCATGATTGCGTTATTATTCTGTCAAATACAGGCAAATGCAATATTTATAGAATTGCCAAGTTTGTCAGATGAGTCACTTCAAAATAAATATTAATACAGATTCTTAGAATTTTTTCCTAGAATTCCACATGCATGGGTTCAAAATTCTTTTTTCGACACTCAAGTCCGGGACTTGGAAAGTAAATTTCTGGCAAGTCCCATTTAAGAAATTTCAATGTCCGTGCTCAATTTTATTCTTCACTGCATGGATACTCCCTTATGTATGATGTCAAGTAGGAATGATTACTCTAATCAGTGTAATTTTAATGTTATGCTTTATAACCTAACATTTAAACTCGAACAGGTCAAGAAAGGTTCACAAGATTCTGCCCCCCCCCCCCGAACAGCTTATTTGGATTTTACTATAGTCAATCCAATCTACATACAGTGAAACTTCCTTAGGAATGCAAGAAAACCAGTCTTTATTGGCAGGTGGCCTTTATATAGAAGTTGATTTGTACACAGATTGTACTGTTGGGGACAGACAAAAAAAACAACAACGGTCTTTCTGACCAGATGGACTTCCTTCACAAGTGTTCGCTAAAGCAAGTTGTACTGTACATGTATAAAGATATGACAGAAATTTTAAAAAAATGTCTACTGACCAGCCCAATTCTTAATCTACTGGCCATGATTTGTCAAACAATTAATTTTATAAAGATGGCCCCCAATAAATAGGCCTATGGTTTGTGACAACATGATTTTGTGGTATTATCCATTTTTCTTAGTCAAATAAGTATTAATTTGTATTATTCTGTAGTATTATTCTGGCACCAATATGTCGTGCACACCATTCAGACACTTTCTATTCTTGAGGTACCATTCTGACATTATTTAAACTGACATCATTCCGAAATGATCTAAAGTGGCACCAGTCTGAAACAGTTTAAGTGGCACCATTCTGACACTTTATAATGTGCCACCATTTTGGCATAATCTGAAGTGGCACCATTCTTACATTATCTAAAGAGGAACAATTCCACCAGTATTGTGAGCCACTATTCTGACACCTGGTGATCCAAAGTGGCACCATTCTGACACCATCCAAAGTGGTACCATTCTGACACCATCCAAAGTGGCACTATTCTGACACTATCCAAAGTGGAACCATTCTGATACTTTCCAAAGTGGCATCATTCTGAAATTATCTTAAGTTGGTATAATTGTGGCAATTCCTAAGGGGACACTATTCTGACACTATGCATGTACCATCATTTTCTAACTACCTTACCTGTAGTAGCATCATTCTGGCACTATATGTGGCACCATTGTGGCTCTACCTAAAGTGGCACCATTCTCGCTCTACCTATAGTGGCATCATTCATAAACATTTCACAGAAATGTAATCTTCGTTATATACTCAAATATAAATGATGAAAGTATTTGCCCGCCAATAAAATCTTGAAATATAGAATTATTCCCCACCTTAATGATAATCTCACTACATATATAGGTATCTATAGTTCTTTCAAACATTTTATCTGACATAGAATTGTTACAAAAACATTAATGGTGGACAAGCTTGCCTACCTGTTTTTCCATATCTGTTACACAGCAATGAAATGTTTACTGCATTATTGACAAATAAAAATATCGCATTTCCTTCAGATCATTTCAATACATACTTTTTTAACACTGATAATTTTTTTTTTTTTAAATGTAGGCTAGCAGTTAACTCACCCCTTTAGAGAAAAATAGATTGGTCTAAGTTATTGATTTACAGAAGAGTCTATTGTTTTTCGGGGATTGATGAGATGAACAGCCTCTTCCTCATTGGTCAGATCTTTAGTGGCACTCTGTCATTTTGTGTTAGAGAACTGATTGATGTGTGGCAATGTTGCCACAATGTTGCCCAAAAGGGTATTGGATTTTTTTTTTTTTCAATTTAATCAGGTTGCTGTTTGTTTCAAAGTGATTGCTTGTGCTAACTATAATATAATCAACCAAGTGGTTCTTCTGTTTGTACTAACTCAGCTAAATGTCGGTTTGATCCAAAACTCAATCACAGGAACATTTGATCTGAAACTTAATTAACTTATTCAACTAAATACTTATTTTGGGTAAAAATTAAATAACAGAAAAAGATTTGTAAAACAGAATGTGTTCATCAAATATACCTAAGCTTTCCTTTGATCTAAACCTTAATTAGATTATTTTTCCTCTACTTCATAACTTAATTAATTAATTAATTACAAGTTTGCAGCTACTGTATATAAAAAGCCTGGTATCTGGTATATATCCCTTTTTCATGTATATATAATTGATGTTTGTTTAAGTTTAATTTCTCTTTAGTTCCATGACTGGTTGAAATATAAATTTTTCTCTATAACATATTTTATACTCCAATATATATGCTTATTTAATATAAAATAAGTCAAATGTTTATTTGATCAACATCTTAATCAGTTAAATGTTTATCTGATCAACATCTTAATTAGTTAAATGTTTATCTGATCAACATCTTAATCAGTTAAATGTTTATTTGATCAACATCTTAATCAGTTAAATGTTTATTTGATCAACATCTTGGTCATTTTATTGTTTATTTGATCAACATCTTAATCAGTTAAATGTTTATTTGATCAACATCTTAATCAGTTTAATGTTTATTTGATCAACATCTTAATCAGTTAAATGTTTATTTGATCAATCATCCACATTGCAATCAGTTAGTTGTTTGTTAATTTAATCAGTTATAAATTGTTTTGTTTTCTTTTTTATCAATTCAGCTAAATGGTTTTTTTATATTATTATTATTTAATTAACCATAATCAAATTAATTACAAATTTGTAGATTCCACATTTAAATTAGTTAAATATCAAAATCATATATGTTTCAATGGGTATGTTTAACCAATCAACCCCAGAAAAACAATGAACTCTTCTGTAAATCAATGACTAGACCCCAGAAAGCAGTTTATATCATTATATGAATGTTATTACAATTCATTTGTACAATCATTCAGTTCAGTAGAGTAAAATCTGTCTTGACAGATAACGTTTTAAATCCCACATGGTTTAAAAATGATTCTTTATGCAAAACCTCTTTTGGGGGACCACCTGTCTTCAAAGACCACATTTCAGTGGCAGATCTGGTGGTCTCTTAAAATGGGTGCCACTGTATAGCAATACAATGCTTTAACTAATCAACCCCTGTGGTCACATTTAGACCCATCAAGAGGGTTCAATATTAAGGTTTTCTCCGGTTGTCCGGGACAAGTCAATTTTACATTTTGACAAGTAGATGTTGCTTCCCACTTGTCTGAAAGGACAAGTAAAATTGTTGAAGACAGATAAAAATCAATAAAGATTTATTCTTGTATAAACACAAAGTAATATCTTTGAATGTTACTCTTTATTTTCAAACAAGTCATTTTTGCATTCCGACAAGTAGATTTAAATACTATTTGTCCTACAGGACAATTGGAAAATTTCATAATTGTTGACCCCCTGATCCAGATCAATGCATAGAATGGCCTACTGCCATAATTCAGGTGTGAACAATTTCATATTGTATGTAAAATTATTATAAAACTTTTATTTTAAATCCATGAAATCATACACCCCTGAATTCTGACAGTGGACTTAACCATTCTTTGAAATGGGCAGGTCCAAATTTGACTTCATGGAATAGATGAGTTAAAGCCACTCAGCACAGGAATTTGATACAGAATATTGTAATAGTTTTCCCATATTTTAGGTTACAGTTGGTCGATCAAATCAAAATTATTGACAAGTGCATCTGAAATATTTACAGATATATCAAGAATTCTTATCAGCTTTTTAATTGATAAAATATTATGTTTTTCTTTCTATTTACATTATACAGTATGATTATATCCTTTGTTTCGCATTCAAAGTGAAAAAATGATTGCTCCCTTCTCGTAACGGGTTAATTAAGTACCATATTAAATTTATTTTGACTTGGATTCATTGAAATATGCATCACTGGTGGTAAAAATGATATAAGATGGAGATTTAATTTGCTTAGCTGCTTCAACTACTGGTAAGCCATAGAAAAACTCAAAATGGGGAGAAATACAGCTGACAGATAAATATAAATATTCCTTGTTTCTGTCAGGTAAAACTCAGGTATAGATGCACCAAGGTAAAGTGGCACATCCGGGTAGAGTTAAAAACCAATATGATACCAAAAAAAGGTTGTACAGGTAAAACATAATTGCCTTGCACAGACTCCATGCATTACTGAATCTCTAATACTCTTGTGACGACAAGTAGCTTGTCACCCCTGTTATAATTTGATCTAGAATCAGTTGTGTTTGTAAACATGTGTCAACTTCAGAGTGTTTAAAATTCACCATTCTTACAAGAAAAACCCGTTTTTACAAAAGTCTGGTGAAATCTATCTGATAACTGGTCCAAATGACCAGTAAGTGTCCCTTTCTTTTCAACTGTATATACGGGTCAGTAAAAAATGTTCTTTTAACAGTGAAATTCCTTTATTCACTGGTCCAGTTGACCAGTATTTTTTTTTTATTATTTCAAAGGGTAGACCGGTATCTACCTGTGTACATTGTATATATAGACATTTTTATGAATAATACAAGTTCCTCCCATCAATCATGTTAATATCATTCACTGATTCAGATTTTTATATGACGTAGCAATACACATAAAAATATCTTCAAATGAAAGCAAGTTGATAATTTAACATCAAATCAAATATACCTTCCATTATTTTGAATACAATCTTGTTAAATCATTTACCCCTGAAAATCAAGATGGTATGCTCTTTTCAATTGTTAAGACAAGTCTATTATGGCCTGTAGGGTTGAAAGGGTTACTGACACTCCTAATGTATACCCAGGTAAAAATCATTTGATATAATTGTTGATAATTTCCAGAGGTAGAAATTTAACGTGTTAATGGCAATGGTATATAAATAAAAAATACCCGATAATTATATTGAAGAAATTCAATATAAACAACTGACCCATAACTCCGAGTTATCCGTTCATGCCACTTACTTTATTAGGCCTACTTTTACCCCCCCCCCCCCATTTAACCAAGTTTAAATTTACGTTATTCTCTAACCTTCACATCTTCATGTCAACAGTTTAGAAATACAGATAATACATCTGAAGTATCGAACAGGGGTTTTCTATTCACTCCACTCTATCTACATTAACCAGCTACATAAATGCAAGTTACGTTGATCCTATCAGATATCACTGCTTCCGTTTTCACGGAGTATAATTTGGCGGGAAATATCGCGTTCTCAGATTGGGGAATTCCCTTACCGTGTCATCGCTCATCAATTTCCTTCAAGTATCCCCTAGGCCTATACCAAGGGACAGTGGTTGATAAGGACACATTAAACCCGACATCTCTACGGCGTTCAACAAATCCAATGCTATTTTCCTTTTGTAAAAGTTTCCTTTTTTGGTATTTTAAAAGGACGTTGACGTTAAACATATCATGGGCGTCGGAAGCAAATTGAAAGTGCGGGGGGCTAAACCAACTTAAAACACACACACGCCAGAAACGTCTGGGGGCTAAGCCCCAATTTTCAACACCTATGTCTATCTTTGCAAAAAAAGGTGGGGGGCTAAGCCCCCCTTAGCCTCCTGGTTCCGACGCCTATGCTATTATACGGCTTCATTGATCAAACTTCGGAATTCGATAAAGAATGTAGGCCTACAGAAAATTGAAAGTGACCTAGGACCCATCGACACTTACTGTGGCGTAGCTCCATATGGCCTGCGTACGCTACCACGCCATCGGCATGGCGCACACATCGAGGAGTGTAAAAAAATAATTGACGCAGTAAAATTTAAAAAAGGGTAGATTTTTGAAAATGTTTAATGTTTCTCGATAAAAATGAGAAAAATGCAGTCATACTATATTGCTTTTCAAACTAAATTTAGGCACTCACTCAGAACTCACCATTTTGCGTCTAGTAAAAAGAGAATTCCCAAACCCTTATGGGAAAAGGTCTCAATTAGCATGTTAAAGGTGATACCTATTTGAACTAACACACTACTTTTTGCAAATATAGACATAAGACATAGACGTTTCTGGCGTGTGTATGTGTTTTAAGTTGGTTTAGCCCCCCCCCCCCCCCCCCCATACTTTCAATTTGCTTCCGACGCTGATGCAGCGGAATAATTCTGATAATTCTAGTACGCAGAGTTTAAGCCTGTGTAATACTTAACTCCAGCCACGCCTTTTGTTCCTGTTTTTCGTAATGTAAACACGTAAATATAGACGATAAAACATCAATAAAAATATTATTGATATTTTCTGAAAAATCTCAAATTTTAACTTGAACTAAAAATCGTTTGTTTTGTTTGGTTGTTTATTGTTATTTAACGTCCCACTCAATTTCACTCATATGGATACGTCACCAAATGCTGGTGAAGGGCTTCGAATTTTGGCCTATGCTCGGCACTTACGGCCATTGAGCAGTGAGAGTTCTTTAACGTGCCGACACCTTCTGTGACACGGGACCTCGATTTTTACTGTCTCACCCAAAAATAGGAAACCAACCTGCCGCCGACTGGATTCGAACTCACGACCTCACAATCAAGAGTCGAGCGCGCTACCGACTGAGGCAGGCCGGCTCCTTTGCACGTGAAATAGAGATAAAAAAAGCATAGAATCTTGAAGAATGCTGCTTTCACCTAAAAACGTGATATAATATCTATAATGTGGAAACAAAATAGTTGCATGTCTCTAAACTTACATTGTTTGTAGTATCAATGCGATCATTTAGAAGCGAGACTTTTCGATCACGGGGATTTGTTTTTTTTTATTTGGGGGATGTATTTACAACCCGTCATATTTTTAACACAATCACATTATTAAACTGAAATAAACATACTAGAAATTGACCGCAAAACACAATTATCATGTTGAAGTAAATACATTGTGTAGCACAGAAATGCATCTATTGGCCTATCCCGTGTTCGTGTGTCAGTGTGTGGGTATGTTGTAATTTCCAGAAATGAATGATATTATGGTATAATAATTTAAAACTTTAAGCAGTAAATAATCTGTATAGATTTTATCACATTTTACTTACGTTATATTCATAGCCAAACTTTGAATGTATTAGCAACTTTTGTTTTTGGGGTTATAATACTGACATCATTTGATCGTAACTTATTTCTTAGAATATTCTCCGAGGAAGGCAAAGTACATTATTCTTTTAAAAACAAAAACCGGCAGAGATGGCAAACATTATATCTGCAGATTAAATCATGTACCGATGTACGTACATGTGTCTTGGAATACCCGCTATTTCGGAAAAGATGGACGAGCCAGAATTAACATTAAATTAGAATAAAAACTACTATTACCAAACTTTTATAACTATGCTTAAGATTGTACAGACAGCTGATTGCTTAAATATGTAATTAATTTCACAGTTCCGAAGCTGATGACATTAGTTGCACTATGAACAGAATCTTTTCCGTCTATAAGAGTTATAAACGTCCAGATTTTATACGAGTTATCTCGCCTGATACACCTGTTGCTTACGACATCCCTTGTTAGTTTGTAGCAGAGTCATGTTTTCATTTTTGTATTTACCCCCCCCCCCCCCCACAGAGTAAATTCAAAATTTTAATTAATTTATCTTCTATTATTTTACCTCAAAATTGACAAACATTTTTATATAATAGTTGTCATGTTTTAATTTTTGTATTTACCCCCCCCCCCACAGAGTAAATTCAAAAATTAAAACATGACAGCAGTACAAATTGTTGATCGACAGACGGTATAACTGGGATAATTTTGTTTATCGATGTCAGCAAGGAACACAGTAATTGAGCTAAGATGCATATAAGTGGGACAGAGGCATACTTACATCTTACAGAAGAAAGACATTTTGGGAAATAGGTCGGCCCTATATTGGGGTATAATGCTCTTGGATGCCGTGTAGTAAAATCAAAACTATTTGATATAAACTAAATTATTATTATTTTTTTTAAATATTTCTGAAGTTTCCTTCGAATGATAAATAATTTTCATAATTATTTACCACTGTATGCCATCAATATACAAACATCACCAGTTACAGCATAAATTCTGTGTACTTTACTTTGAAATCATAGAATACTAGTTGAGCTTGAGTTCTGAACAAATTTGATGACTTTGAGCCCAGAAGTATAAATAACAAATATATAGAAACGATGGTAAACCAAATATCAATTAGTTTAAAAAAAAGAAAACACATAAATAAAAAAATTTCTCTCTTTTCAATATTTAGGCTGATACATGTATATTATAACAACAAAGATATATACGCAGACATAAGAATTCTTTAATCCCTATATAGTTTGTGAAATTTGCTTTAGAAACACAACACAGTCTTGTACTTGATAAATTCAACCTTAGTTACTATTTAACATGCATACCATACTGGACCTATATAAGATGTTTATGCCTGTGTATAGCCCTTACTTGTTTTTTGTACATCAAGTATAAGTATGAAAAAAAAAATCTTTTTTTTTTTTTTTTTTGGTAAACACAGCTAATGCCCCTTTAATTAAACAAAATGTTGATGGAAAACTACAGATTGGACACGATCATCTTAAGAAAAAAAAACTTTCGTACTTCCCACCCCGCAAAAAACATCTTCCTCTTCGTCTGTGGAATGAGAAATAGTGATAACAAAGTTTACTTAAGTAGCCGTGGTTTTAAATAACTGCATTGAATCGTCAATTTGCTGTAATCAGTTACAGGGAAAAAAGTCCGCGAAATCGATTAACATTCCGGATCGTGAGCAGGGAATTCTTGAGCGGGTGACTAATTAATCTGCAGCTTATGATCTGATTGTAAGATACATTTCTCAGAATATGTGACTCCCACAAAGTTTTTAAAAATGGTTCCAACGAGTCCACACGTACAACATAGTAGGAATGCAGGTCATATACTATTTGAAACACTTGACCGAAAACAGCTTCACTTGCTACCAATACAAAATGATATACAGTGAAACTTCCAAAGACCGAACCTCACTTGGAATGGGTAATTCTGTCCGTTTTTTAGAGGAGTTCGATACTTGGGAGTTGATCATGAGTTAACAATTTCCATCGGTTCCGGATTTAGGTTTGCCTGTCGATACATTTTGCAACAGCAAAGACCGGTCCAGTTTTTATATTTTACTATTCTATGACTGTATTCAGTAATTTTCCTTCCAAAATAGCAATATATTTATTTTTCTTCCAGTATTAACCATATCATTTTGACTAATGAAAATGTCCAATGGTTTACAATATTCGTACATAGATGAGTCCTGTCGTTGGAAGTTGTTTATATGTATAGGCCTATATATATAGTACTGGGATTTTGACACGAACATCAACCCGGCGACCGGAATTTAGAAGAGTCGGTGTTTAGAAATGATTTTGTACTTGAAATATAAAAAATCATAAATACCAAAGTATAAATATGTAGGTTGTCCAGGATACAACACATAAATCTGGTAAATACTGGACAAACCTGAACCTCTGGAAATCCCGAAGTGTGTTCAGATGCCATGGCGAAGTCCTCTGTAGAAGAAAAGCATTGCCAACTATGTCAACATGATCGATATCAGGAAATGATCGGTTCTTTTTAGCAAGGATCGGTTTTCAGAATTCAAGTTCATCTGATATAAATTTTTTTCAGTTTACAGGGTTGACATTTTTATTGGAGGCCGTCGTTAAAATCAATAATTTGTTAAAACTATCATGGCGCAGCATATGTGAACTGAGGTATTGTTATGATATCTACACAAGTAATACAGGTGTAATTATGATGTTGGCTAGTTACTTTTTATGTATATGAAGGGTGATGTTACTAATAAAGTTCCGATGATTAATATATCTGCCTCAGTTTATTCCCATATACGAGTCCTGGTAAAGTATTGCTGATTGATTTTGAATATATATATATATATATATATATATATATATATATATATATATATATATATATATATATATATATATATATATATATATATATATATATATATATATAGGCTTTTAGAATAATTGTAAAGATATATTTATATTATGACACAAGGGCCTGCTCAACTTACAGTCATCCAATGTTTTGAAAAAAAAAATATCGTTGTGTTGATTTTTTCCTATTTCACGAGTAACGATGTTCGTAATAAAACTTGCAAAAACTGCAAAATAGTCCTGGTTCAAATGCTGAATGATTTTTTCTTGTTATCTTGACCATTTAATGTCCACAATGACCAACAGTATTTATCAAACAGGACAGGATATTTCTTTACTCCAGAAATCGATACACATCAATACATTTTGACTTGTTTAATTCGGAGTCTGCAGATTTGGTCTGACAGGTTTGCAAATTACCTGTATAATGTATAATTGAAGATATTTTAAGACACTTTTCTGTAGCATATTGTCATGTTTTGAACATGTGTCTGTCTGTCAGTCTTTCTGTCGGTCTGTCTGTCTGTTTATCTATCGATCGATCTATCTATCTATCTATCTATCCTCTTCGATTCAAAAACATTCGTCTCTCTCTCTATATATATATATATAAATATACACACACACACACACATATATATATATATATATATATATATATATATATATATATATATATAATATATATATATATATATATATATATATGTGTGTGTGTGTGTGTGGACATTTTCTGTATTGAAAACGAGACTGAAACTCTCGACTTGCGCTAGGGAGGAGCACAACTTGTTTTGTGTACTCTGAACATACCACATATCGATCTGTATTTTGATCAGAATTGCTTTATATATTCACATTTGTTGGTGAAAGTACCTTTACCAGTAAACTAACAAAAGTGGGTTTCTTATGTGTGTTTTGTCACCCCCTGTAAATATAAAATCTATAAATGATTCTATGTCCATACTTGTAACATCCAGGCATGAACATTGTAATGCTTATTTTATACCCAAACTATGACCTATTTCAACGTATATATAAAACCATTTGAGGAATATTAGCTGCAGTTACCAATAGACATTTGAGTGGGAAACATATCATAAAAAGTGACTATTATATAGGTTGTTAATGCAAATCAGACAGTTTATGTCAAAAATGTCTGCATACAGAATATAAATAGCATCAAATAGCTACAGCAAACTTAATAAATTAAAACACACAAGGCAAGTGATATATTTATTTGCTTCAGAAACTGACATTACATGGATATCGGATGGATGGTTTTAACTGTTATATAAATATTCTGATTCAATTAAACTAAAACAACTAAATTCTGTCCATTAATGTACAATTTGTTTTTGTACTGACGCGAGAGAAAGCAAAAGAACAAATTCTGTAGAAAATACATGAAACGGAATATAAGGCGCAACTCGTATAATCAACTATATCCATGGAATCAAAATCAAAACAGAAAACAGAAACATATAAAACAAATCTCAGATACCAAAGTATAAATCTTTAGAATGTCCAGGATAGAGATACAAATCTGGTAAAAATGGACATACACGGACCTCTGGAAACAAAGATGTGGGATCAGGTGCCATGGAGGAGTAAGTATCCCCTGTCGACCGCCTACGCGCCGTGAGTCAAAAGTCAAGTCCAAATGAAATACGCGAGGAACGAATCCTCGTCACAATTGGTACAGACGCCTCAACAACTGCCAACGAAAAGGCAACTCAACATTTCACTTAGTGAAACACACACGAAACGCAATAACAACAACAACAAACTGAAAGAACAAGAAAAACAATAACAACAGCAACAACAACAACAATGACGTAAACAACATAAACAATCTGAAACGACATAAAGAAAGAAAAATCAAATACAAACAAATGAAAAAGGAAGAAAACTATTACGTTGCTTAATTCTTTGGGATGTCCTGTATTTTTCTAGATGGTATATTTAGATATGAGGTAAATACAATAAACTCTTACCTTTACTGTTATAAAGGCACTGTTGATATTATCCTTGCTGCCTATTGGTCGTCTGTCATACGACTTCCTGTATATTGACGAACGGTTTATACCCTTTGGCATTCTAGTCGCTAATATCTGATTATTATATTAATTGAACTTATTTATCACAAAATGTGTATCTCCAGAAATTTACCACATCCAGAGAATATAGTTTTATGTAAAAGAAATTTACACCGGTTGCAATGCAACAATCGCAACCGTAATTCAACGAACATGCATTGTGTAAAAAACAAATGTATCTTGTTCATAATTATCTTAGGTGAAAATTAATGAATTATATCGAATGATAGATTATCATTGGAAACACAATCAATTGGAATTGTTCCTTTCAGTATCCTGCCACTTGGACAGCTATCACATAAATATCGTAATGGTAATATTAATACCAACTTCTCCATATACAGGAAGGATGGAGATCTGCATTAAAGTTTAGTTGTGTCGTTGCTGCGTGCTTTGCTAAGCAAAACTTAAAATATCTACCACGTTTTTATATCTATTTTGTGTGATATGGGGTACAGCAAAATTTAAGAAATCCATCAAGTCCATATTTTCTATTTTTATGTGCAATCAAACAAACATCTGTTTTAATTACTAAAGACATATTTTTTCACACTCAGCAACAAGTGTTCGAAAAAATCGAAAGCTAACATATGTTTCCTGATGTACACATTCGATGTAAAATTAGGAAGGCAAATGAGCGTGCGTATATTATCAACACAGCTGATATTTTGTAAAAATATCACAACTTCTAGACATTGTATACTGCGCAGCTAGAAATATTATCGATATATTTCGTTTCATAGATATGCTACCTGCACGTTATCACCTTTTACAAATGACATACTTAACAATGTGTCAAAACAGGTAGCGAACCCCTGAATAGGTAATTCATCGCCTGACAGCGATAATGTAGCACTTACACGCTCTTGCTATTGACCACAAATGTAGTGATGACACGTTTTTGTACTTGGACATGACAGCGGTTTGTTGCAAAATAGTTACGTTACATTAGTGACGATTCAAGATTTTCCAGAATTTTATTCGCAACAGCAGGTAAACTAGAATTTAATGAATTTGAAATAGATAAAATAACAACGACTACAAAAGCCAATTTTGCTTTGGTAAGGCATTGCGTGGATGTATTTGAAAGATTATACATGCTCTGTACAGATATAAAAATGACGGCAAACATCTGGAGCGACTACACGAACACAACCCCATTAATGTGTCATGGTCTGTCTGACATCAATTAACATGCATACCGGTAGCATAACCGTTGGAAGGATCATTTGGGAGTTATAATTTCTATTCTTCAGTTTATATGATACTTTGAAAATATTTTCTGTCATTTTGTAAAAACAAATTATATAAATAAAAAAAAAATTAAATAAAAATTTTCAGATGGAGTTATATAACACATCCTAATGCTTGATAGTGACCGAATATATGCTTCCCATTCCATAATTGTAACAATGATTTAAACTTAAAGTCAAAATATGTGGCATTGCTAATGCTAGACGAACTGACAATAAAAACATTAAAAATAGATTTATATTTAGTTGTCTCTATCTTAATTTAATTTTAAATGGATATTTTCCCGATATCATGCTTTGATGTCAGTGATGTAAATTTTTTTTTTTTCTGGTTTTTTTTTTGTTTTGTTTTTTTTTTTTTGGAATTTTGGAATTTCTTAATGCATTGGCTTCGATCAATTAACGATCTTTCTTCATCTTATCCCTGAACATATTGATGTCCAGACTCGGAGTATAGTTTCCACTTGTAAGAATTGCATTATCAGGTTACATCAGGATTCAAACTGCTATTGCCAAGCTTCCGATGACAATGTCCTTAAATTAAAAGCATCTCCTTGTCATATCAAAGTTAAATGATATGGTTAAAGTACCACAGATAAATGTTATGATTGCTACAGTGGCCTCCGTGGTCGTGTGGTTAGAGCATTTTGTTTTCAGACATAAAATCACTTTGACTGTGGCATCGGTTCGATCGAGATCGAGAATGGGTGCTTCCTGATCCCACCTCTGGTTATCCAGAGGTCCACGCGTGTTTAATGTTCACTAGATTTGTATATTGTCTCTTAAACCTCCTTATGGTTAAATATCTTGGTATGTGTGATTTATATCGTGAAAAATATGCTCCAGAATCTAACAAGAGACGGACGTCATGGTCATGACATCAACTGCACGATTAACCCCTCCTACAACGAACCCGTCAGGTAATAATCACATTGACAAAACACCTGTTATATTCTTCATTTAACCATCAGCTTTAATTTAGAATTTCAATTCTAACGAAACAAGATTCGAATTTTGTTTATCTCGTGTTTTTTAATTGTATATTACGCCACACTCAACAATATTTCTGTTATATGATGGCGGCCGTGTATATACAAATAAAACTGACACTGAAAGTGAAACTGAAAGGCACAATGCAAATATTTGGGTTTGATTTTAGCGAATGGCCATACGAAAAACAAGACAGTTGCTGTTTCCGCCAGAATACAAGTGTACAAGGGTGAAAACGTTTGTAATGGAGTACGTAATAGGATGACTGGAAGAGCATTTGTTAACCACTATTTCTCGAAAATAAGTTCCTGCGAAAAGTTCCGGATTCACGGTATTTGTTTACTACTTACTGTCAGTAAAGGTGACCGAGAAACCGAGAAACAATGACACTGTTATTACATTTTTATGAAGGATTAACGTTTTAATCAAATTTGTTGATAATATTTTGTTTTTGAATTTCGGTAATATTACATCATCGACATCTATTTTAACAATATCACATGAAGACAGGAAAGATATGTCAATAATTTGATAACATTAAAACTGGTTTTCTGTATCTTTGTGATATAAAATGTTTATTATCAGTATCAATACATCATTATACAGTTAGATGAACGACGTTCTTCGTGTCTTGGAAAGAAAAAAGATAATTTATCACTAATGCGACTCTGTTTAACACTCTCTTTGATTTTTCAGACACGTTTAGAAAGGATCACGCGGGAGTTGAAACATGATTTATTTGTCATTACACGCCTCGCGGAATATTATAAGCAACGGAAGATTCCAAAGTAGAGGAAATATTGTGAAATACCATGTTATATTTTGGCCGTGCAAAATAAAATGCATATTTCTGTACTAGCACAAAATAAAATCCGTTTATACTAACCGTTGGTTTTGGCTATACATTTAGATATATTATTTGGCCTTGTATGATATCAATCTCTCTTTCGAAAAAATACATCTATTTTTATTTGTAGCTCAACAGATGACGTCTAGTTGACAGAAAAGATCGCCTTGACTATTGGCCCCTCTAAAAACTATAGAAATAAAACAGTTTTATGTTAATAATATTAAAGAAAATATATCTAAAAACAATTGAAAATATTAAAGGGGAATTAGCTTTGTTTTTTTTTCAGGTTTGCGGTTTTTATAACTTAAATTACTTAGATTACCTTCCAAGGACAAATAATAAGTTTAAATGTATAGCCAAAATCCGTCTAAGAATAAGCACAGCAAAAAGGTGACTATCTCAGCTTTAAAAGAATTTAGAATGTAAATGGTGTTATCAGTGCGAAATATTAACTTATATATGTGTTTAGCGTCTTGCCATACCGAGTTTAATTTGTAAGAAGATTAAACAACATTATCAATAACTGGACAACAATAAACTAAAATGATTGATTCATCTGTATGACAAAAATGACCATAAAGCTCAAAATCAGCCGTTCCAGCACAATAAAGATGATGTCAAATATTGCCGCAATTGATAATTTGTCATAACAATGACGTCATAAAATCAATCGAGGGACGAAATGGCTAGCTGAGAGTCGTTCAAACAATTAAAGACGGATATTCATTTTCAGGAGTTCTGGGCAAACACCTGGGGGAATTGATTCTTTTTATTGCTTTATGCTTACGTATTAACAGGCTGTCTGTAAATGAAATGAAATAGCGTCTCCATTACTAAAAGTATATTCGCTTAGTAATTGTCACGCTTTTTATGGATTCGTGGACATTGTATACGTTTATTTTACCTTGGTTTTTATTTTTTGTATTCAAATATATATTCAATTTTTGCGATTTACTGATACCTTTATATTTAACTAAACTGAATTTTATTATCCTCAAAGAGAAACTTGATCACTACTTATCAGTTGGGATTGAATGGTTACTTCAAGACATGTACGTTAATGAAAGGGGTCATGGTTTTGGTAGATCCAATATTTCTTAATTTTGCGACTGCTATTATCGCGAAATTTGGACAACCGCAAAAATACCAGTTATACAGTAGCTACGAAATAATAAAATGCGCATCCTAGTCGAGAAATGCAAATGGTTGTGCAATTGTAACTAACAGTTAATCTCATTATGTCGCCATTCCCTATTTAGACAACATAAAAAGTTTCTATCCTGCAAAACACATTTCTAATACAAAGAGAAAGGATGGAAATTTATAACAGAACAAACAAAGAGATTTCAAAACATGAATGTTTAATGTTGGAAATTCTATTAAAATGGAATAGGAAATTGCATATGGTTTCATATGACATATACAGAGTAAAATACAAAAAGTTGCATCGATTTTGACACGTCCCTGTACATGTATATGTATCTTACTTTCATCATGTTAAAAGAGTTAATGTCAGTAGTGATTGTTTAACACTTTCTACCCTACAGACCATAAAAGACTGGTTTTAAACAACAAAAAGAACATACCACTCAGATATTCAGGGGTGAAAAGTTTAAGGGTATACCGGATGGACTATCACACATGCCTGCATCATAACAAGACTGTTAAAATGTCACTCTCTACGAAATTAATTCATGAAACAAAAACAGTATCTGTAAAAAGTTTGTTTTAACTACAAAGATATATAGCATTTAACCATAAATGTAATTTGTATTTATATGTTGCAGTCAGAATGCAATTCTTTATTTTTCCATGGGACCAATTTATGATTTAATTTCCGCTGCGAGAGCTTGACACCGTTTCAATTTTTAAAGTCAGGATGTATAACGATTGACTTAAAAAAAGACCAAAAACATTACACATTCATTTAGACATAAAAGCAGACATAAAAATCTAATTTTACTATGGTAACCAAGAAGAAAAACCTTTTTCAGAGGGAAACAGTTTTTATTGTATTAGAACAAATGTCTCGAAGCTTCTGTCGTATCGCTACTATACTTATATGGTAAGTACCTGATTTTAAAACATTTTGTATATCTTTACTATACACAAAAGAACAATGACCATGTTCATTACGTTGCTTTTAGTATTCCCATAATCAGTTTTACGAGTATTTTTAGAGCCGGTCTGGCTCAGTTGGTAGCGCGCTCGACTCTTGATCGTGAGGTCGTGAGTTCGGGTCTAGCCAGCAGCAGGTTAGTTTCCTGTCCTACGGATGAGACAGTAAAAACCGAGGTCCAGTGGCAGAGTTGGTGTCGGCACGGTAAAGAACCATAGCTGCTCAATGGCAGTAAGTGCCGAACATAGGCCAACATTTGAAGCCCTTCGCCGGCATTTGGTGACGTCTCCATATGAGTGAAATATTCTTGAGTGGGATGTTAAAGAACAATAAACAAACAAACGGGTATATTTATTAGTATCCCCAAAATAGAGGGGGATTTATATTTCAGGCATTCCTTTTGTTTTGAACAACGTCATTTTTTAACTATCTACCAAGAGCTCTGTATGCTAAACGTAATCTTTTAACTATCCACCAAGAGCTCTGTATGCTAAACGTCATTTTTTTAACTATCTACCAAGAGCTCTATTTGCTAAACGTCATTTTTTAACTATCTACCAAGAGCTCTGTATGCTAAACGTCTTTTTTTTAACTATCTACCAAGAGCTATGTATGCTAAACGCCATTTTAACTATCTACCAAGAGCTCTGTATGCTAAACGTAATTTTTTAACTATCTACCAAGAGCTCTGTATGCTAAATGTCATATTTTTAACTATCTGTCAAGAGCTCTGTATGCTAAACGTCATTTTAAAAATATCTACCAAGAGTTAAGTATGCTAAACGTCATTTTTAACTATCTACCGAGAGATATGTATGCTAAACGTCATTTTTTAACCATTTACCAAGAGCTCTGTATAATAAACGTCATTCTTTAACTATCTACCAAGAGCTCTGTATGATAAACGTCATTTTTCAACTATCTACCAAGAGTTAAGTATTCTTAACGTCATTTTTAACTATTTATCAAGAGCTATGTATGCTAAACGTAATTTTTCAACTATCTACCAAGAGCTCTGTATGATAAACGTCATTTTTTAACTATCTACCAAGATGATAAACGAAAGATTTGAGTCGGATGAGACTTAAAAACAGAGGTCACGTGCCGCGGAAAGCGTAGCAATTAAAGTAACCTTCATTTCATAGACGTCAGTCCATGGCAAGGATAGAGATATATTACACTTTACCTAAAGCTAGTGATATCTTCATATAAGTAAAAATTATTGGCGGAATGCACTAGAACAAACAAACGCACATATCGAATTCATTATAAATATTGTAGCATTAGCTGTCTACGAAGTTTGATATACAATGACAATACGAAATAAACTCAGACATATACATTCTTAAAACTTACTACATGTATCTTTATATGAATACAACACTGGACCTGACCTTATTGTAACAAATTTTATAGAAATATCAGATTTTTTATGCTTGTGTATAGCTCTAATTTGTTATTTTACAAGCAGCAAAATAGAATACATCGACATATTTTTATTTGGGTGAATGTACCTTATGTTCATTTAATACTGAACCAAGTAAAGCTTCACGCATAATAGAAACTGGCGTTCGATTCGACGTTTAGGCATAAATATAGTCCTGTTTTAATTTACAATGTAATATCGACAGTGCTTGCAATTTTTTTTCCAATTTGCCATATGTTGGAAAGACCGAATAAGAATTTATTTCTATTATAAATAAATCCACTGGTTTTGATATTTGAACAAGACAGGCCATAATTATATTAAAATGCTAGCATGAGCTGTCATTAACAAATCATGTCTAGCGCTCGTTTCCTAAATTGATTACCATCCATTGCACCTGGAGACGATGGCAATGCAAAACACATCAAATGAAAGATTTCTGGAGAGATACTCAGTATTTTTCATTTTAAAGATTATATATCAGTTTGCAGTAAATATTTAAGCAAAATAGAAATCAGAATAAATGCAAGGCTCTGGACGTGAAACCCAATTAATATATAACTCTATGAAAATTACCAAACGTTAAAAATTATTGTTATTACTAAGTAAACGATTTGTTCTGTGTAAGTGACTGACACATTATTTAGCAATTAGTATATTTAGTAAATAATAAGTTACTTATATACCGTTAATTATATTACATACATTCAATAGTGAATGATTTCTATGTCGTTTTCACGTTAAGGCACGGATCAAATATGATTACTATGTGTAGAGTCAATGATCATATCCCCCGTGCGTTTATCTGTTCTTGAAATATGAATCTGATATTACAAGCGTATACATGATTCAGATTAATATGTTGTTTGAGAAATATAAATAACATAAATAGATCAACTAATTCAAACTGTATTGCAATATAAAAATCTCAAGTACCAAAGTATCAATTTTCAAGATGTGTGGGATTTTATACAAATCTGGTAAAAAATGAACAAACACGGACCTCTTGAAATCAAAATCTGGAATGGGGTAACATGGAGGATTAAGCATCCCTTGTCTACCGATCACAGCCGCCGTTATTCCACAATAAATATCAAAACAAATCCAGTTGAGACTTACATATCGATTCCTCGTTCTCAATACACAAGGTCTTAAACAGAACGGAAACTATACAGATACTGTCCCTGAGATTGCAAGTAATCATATCAATGCTTCCCCCCCAAAAAAAAACGAAAACGGGAAGGCCTTTTGTTGGGGACCTACCGAAACTATACTAGATCCATAATATCTAAACCAAAAGATAATACAGATATATCACGTGACAAACGTAAAGGACATTGTCAAAACTTTTGCATTCGATCAAATAGATTCCAAGACTACGCGCCCTCCAATATAATATTCTATATGATTCGAGATCCATACAAAATAGTATTGAAGACGTGGAAATTTACGTGTAGGAGAAATTCCCACTAGATACGCTATGAAGTGTTGTTCGTGTAAATTACACCCCGCGTACCAGTCCCACAGTTGTGTCAAGAATCATCGTTTAATACAGGACTGGTCACAGTAGATGTGTCATCGCCTAAAATATTTACATCAGCAAATCGCGAAATTAACAGTACGCGAAAATATCCACTTTTACAGTAAATTAAGACGATATAAGACATCTAGACTCTATATCTAAATGATTCAGTTCTAAGATACAAATTAAAGGACAATATCTTTAAGTCATGCTAAGTCCGCTAAGCGTTATAATATCCAAGATCAAACCTTTTCTCTTCGAAGATGAAGAAATCAATCATGCGGAACACCGATAAACAAAATAAGCTTCATTGAAATGGACGTCGTGGAAAAAACGTAAGTGCATTATTAGATGGAAAAAGCAATATGTTTCATTTATCTACCAATTCTAGGTGGGCAGCTTATTGTATCAGTATATAGAATACAAATATATATAATACAAATATATATAAATATATATTATACATATTGTAATACGAAGTTGCTTTATATATTGTTAGTATTTTTTCGAAACTGAGATTATTTCTCTCTCAAGAAGGACCTAATTCACAATTCATATGCAATGAACTATATATACTGTAGAGTTCAAATTTAAAAATACAATAACTTATAATTTGATAGATCGTTCAAATAATTTATATTTGAAAATTTAATTTGGATTTTTAATTTTCAAATTTAACGAATAACTGTGAAAGAGGATATTTAAAGTAGGACAGCGAAATATACCCGTGCATACACATTTTATAAATCTACATACATTGTATATTGTTTAGTCGAGAGAAGTACTTTGTTTGTTTCAGTTTGTTTCTGTTTGATTGTGTTGCCAGATTTAGGTTATGTTGGAAACACAAATGTCAAAGCTAAAGATCATGTAATGTGATGTATACTAAGGTGCCACTTCGGAAAATGATAAAGTCCGATCGGAGGCATAATTTCTATAAATATAACTTCAGGTGATCAAGGGTTTAATCTGATGCATTTGAAATGAGGATCACACGAAAGGACATGTTGTGCACTGGTACGAAAATAACAACACTTAATTGCAAAGAAAATGAAAGACCACCTTTGACTTGGTGTTATCAGTAAGATGTCATTAATGTTAGACTTTTGAAATACATCTCTTATTCTATCCGTGAAATACAATCATTCTGTCTGGCTCAGTCATTACCATCTTTTAGAATATTAAACGTACTTATCCATGTGACCAAAGGAAACATTTCTTTACTGTATAATAAACCACTCCTTCTAAATGACAGGTACTGATTTTGTTCATTTTCCCTTCATTTAAAACAAGAACACGAAAGCTACAATGTATATTATATGTGTCAGTAATCCGTGGTTTCGTATCCGACAGATATATTATTCTGAAAACCAGTCTATTGCAATTATCATCTGTCTCTGTCTCTCTCTCTGTCTGTCTCTCTCTGTCTCTCTGTCTCTCTATCTCTCTCTCTCTCTCTCTCTCTCTCTCTCTCTCTCTCTCTCTCTCAGCACGGTATATACAAGGAATCACAAAACTAAAATAATAGTATATGGAATCTTAACCCTTTTATAATGCTTCTCAATTATGAGCTGTTCTTGAAATCATGTTCAGACGTAATAATGGATAATCGAAAATCTTCAAGAATACGACAAAGTGGATATGCAGATGGTCTCAAAATGAAGAACAACTGCAAATCCCAAACGTTTTACTATGAAATTCCACTAACATTCAATGAAAAGTTATCTTAACATAAGAGTTTAATTTAAAGAGCGAAATGACCCAAGATTACCAAGGACGCCACGAGGAATGAATGCGTGTATCTGTCACCGTAATCGTTAGTACCCACAGTCAAAACGATGGTATTCATATTACCTTCTTCTTTGTTTAAAAACGAAATTTAACAGTTTTCTTTCGAATTCGAAAACCTAGGATAAGTAATGTCTTATATTCAAGCCGCAGGATTAAATAATTCTAAAAATTACAAAACGAAATGATTACTATCAATTTTAAGAGGTATTTTTTTTAGAAACGAAAAAGCGTAAATGTGTAAATAATAGTAAACAACGACGATGAGTTTAAATTAAATTACATTGTTACATGTAGTAAAAAAAGTATATTTTCCTTACCCATCCCTGTTGAGTCAAAATCACATAAAACGTATTCATATACAACATGTAATGAAATTCTTGGTTTAGGGATATATTTGAAATGTATTCATTAACAAATATTGAATGGTATATTGAAGAATCTAGAAACAAAACAAAACCCCGGGTAAGAATATGTTCAGGTAACCAACCCCTACCCACCCCTAAAAACTAAAAACCAAAACAATGGTTTTACATACCTTGACCGTTAGATAAGGACTATTGATATTATCTGTACTAGTTATCGTTGTTCGTCTGTAGATAGAGGCACGTGTTTTACTTTTGGTCATCCTAGACCTATCCATCCAAGTGTTCACAGTCGGGAAGATACATTGAATAAACCACCACCTTTCTTAGGCTTTATTTCAAAATCATCCATAAAAGAACACGACATGATAAACCATTGGTTTTCCTTCATCAACGCTATGACCGTGACTGTCTCCCAAATCACCATATATATATATATTTTCTAATCTAAAAGAATATTTGGTTCTTCTACTTCACATTATGTAAATAATCCACCTCAATTAAGAAGTGATTCCTTAAAACGAATAACATGATACCATGGATATTGGATATTTCGTGATAAAACTCGTCTATAAAAGCGATCGGTTTCATATCGAATCTGTGCAACTCAAAACGTTATATATATATCCTGCAATCTAATGCAATTTTACTTGATCACAATGTTGTTTATGACTTAAACATTGCGGTATAATCTCTTCTATATAGTTCCTAAAATTAAACATGAAACAGAAACGCGACGCCAAATGTGCCTAAAAACTTCAAATCAAACTCACAATTTCCATTTTGAACTTTATAATTGGAATTGTAGGATTTCCTGAACCATTTATACATGTAAAAATCTTTCGGCATTGAACAGCGGGAATTACAGAAAAGGGATTGATTGACTGATTGGAGAAAGTCATCATAAATAACATATACAAACTAGCGTGTAATCCTTCCTCTTGTAAATATCAATAGCAAAGTCAATTGTTACCAAACTGTTTTCTTGTCTTGGAATCTTGATTTGCGATGCTGTCGCCAGAAACTTCATGCTTCTACTTCACAGTATCAAAAAACTATAATCAACGGAAGAAAAACTATGAAATAGGATATCTGGAAACCAATTTGAAAAAAAAAAATCAAAATTACGTCAGTACCTGAATTTGATTTGTCCTTCAATTGATTGTGGCATTATAAATAAACAAAATCATAATTCTGTTTTAGAATCACACACGGAATTAATTCTGCTATCGTCACACCGGGAGCTATTTTCAACAGCAGTGAAAAGGCCGCACAGATTTTGTAATATAAAAATTGAAAAGCGGAAAAATCTAATTTACATTCCATTTAAGGTAACTCAATGGAACAATTTGATTATAATAGTGTTTCCATCATCAGTTTCTTTTCGTTTGGAAATTAATCCCTGCTCCCTAGTGGTTATTTTAAATGAACTTAACGAATTTAACGAACTGAAGTGGATTTTTTGTTTCCTACATTAATTGGTCAATGGCCAGCTGTCGGGCTCGGGATGATTGCTCTCATGTCATATGCTCTCACAATGCTATCAGCTGCACCGATTTAATCGACGATTGTTTCTGTCAATTAGATTTCATCAGTAGAGCCCCATTTTAAAATGCATATGTATTTTCTAATTGTTAAATAAGAAATATCATGTTCTTTTTGGAGGCCAATAGAAATACATCACTTTTTTCAATTTATATGTTACGTATAACCTGTATTATATAAATTATCATTATTGTAACGCGGAAACATGTACTTTTTCAATGCAAAAGGGTCGGGCACAAGTATTCAAGTGCAAGTATTTAAGTAGAATGTATAGCTCTCTCCGTAAAAATAGAATATATACCAGACAAATCTTCGTGAAAAATCAGTACATTTTAAACTTTTCAACACCAAGTAGTTTGTTTTAATGTTAAATGATATGTGAAAGAAAGTAAGGCTATTAATGTCAGAATCAATCAATTCTACATAATATTGGCTTCCCAAATGTCAACAAATGCACAGACCTTTCTAGTTGAGAAATATTGCTAATTTGTTTGAAGGCAGTATTAGGATTGTAGGTAAAGTCATCAAACAAAAACAATGACAGACAGAGCCCGACTGACAAAAAATACAAATAAATACGTCATTTGTATATTTACAATAACAGCATTTATATAAATACATAAAAACGTGTCATGATAAAATAGCTCTGGTCACGGTGGAATATCTATCTATGTATATACATTTTTAAAATTATAGTCATACCGAATCATTCTTTGCGCTCTGTATCAAAAACCTATTTTTAACACTAACTTACCAAGATATTAATCGAACTGCAAATGAAATACAAATGAAATAACAACGAGCTAAATATCTGAGCACCAAAAAAAAAAAAAAAAACAAACAAACAAACAAACAAAAAAACAAAAACAAAAACAAAAATGATTGCAGGTAATTTTAATGGTGGAAGTATGATAATTCTGTGGTTAAAATATGTTTTAATGACAATTTACTGTAGCGTTCCATAATATTACTGGTAGTAATGATAAATAAAAACTTGTCGTCCAAGCATTATTTAAATGTGGACTCGCGACGGATGTAACCGGTTTAACAGGGGATGTTTACTCCTCCATGACACCTCATCCCACCTTTGTATCTCCAAAGGTCCGTGTTTGTCCAGTGTTCACCGATTGATATTTCTGTCTTCTGGAAATATATTCTAAAGATAAATACTTGGTATCTTGGTATTAACACAACCGTGACGTCGATTAAAACAATAGATCATGTTTTAAGAACCAGCCATTACAACTCTCAAATAGATGTCAATTATGGATTGTTTTTTATTTAATTTCAAATTAGTGTGTGAAAGCAATTGCTCGTGGAAAAAAATATATTTATTTATTTATTTCATTTTAAAAGAAACAAGTGATATGAAATATCTTGAATACCTATTCTCCGACTTGGTTCGTCGTTATTAACATTCGATCGCTCTGGGGCAGAGTATAAACTGTGTTAACATAGAATTGCCAATATAACATTTGATACCAGTCAGCTTGGCAATGTCACGATTTGTATGATGACTTACATGTATTGTCAGGCATACATATGATAGTGTTCTGTTTCATAAGTATTTCAGCAAATATAAGCAAATCTATGATTTGAAATAACAAACTTACTTCCATGTTAAAAGAGCCGGTCTAGCTCAGTCGGTATCGCGCTCGACTCTTGATTGTGAGGTCGTGAGTTCGAGTCCAGCCGGCGGCAGGTTTGTTTCCTGTCCTTCGGATGAGACAGAAAACATTGAGGTAACGTGTCACAATAGGTATCGGCACGTTAAAGAATCCTCACTGCTCATTGGCCGTAAGTGCCCAGCATAGGCCAAAATTTGAATCACTTCACCGGCATTTGGTGACGTCTCCATATGAGTGAAAGATTCTTGAGTGGGACTTAAACAACAATAAAACAAACAAACAAACAATCAAAGCATGTTAAAAGGTTAATTATCGACACCTCCGCCAACATTTAAACTTAAGTAAATCTGTTAACAATCATGCAGGAATCAGACCACGTTCATACATAATGACTGTCATTGAAAATTGAAAAAAAAATCGTTTGGTATACGTGCATTGAAGAAAATTACAGTCGGTTTGTAAATATCATATGGTGAAACGCGTTGTAAAGTTATTCGATATGTTGAGCCCGTGGGGAGCGTGTATACGTTTCAAAGTAGATTTCAAATGACAAAATTTTGTTCTATTATTTCATTACGTGTGTTAACGACTGGAATAAATCAAATATCACATCTGACTAGTAACGAAAATACTAAGGTACTAACGATTTCTAGCTTATAGTTTTCAAGTCATATATATCCAACTTTTTCAACAAGTAGCTCTTATATCTCTCAAAACGATCGTATTAATTGTCTCGGCAATGGCGGTTACAGTGTAGAGGCAAACGTAAACGTAAAAGTAAACATCCAGGGACATGTTACATTAGTGATATAGTAACAACCAATACATGTTATGCGTTTTGATTTTAAATTTCAATTTTAAGTAAATTCAGTTGTATTTTTATGATTTTCTGCAACAATTCTGTAAAGTACAAAATTTCGGTATTTTATATTCTAATACGTTCATGTATTAGGATATAAAAAACCGAAATTATGTGCTTAAAGTCATATCACTATGGTTTGTCTGAAGAAAAGAAAAACACATCCTTAAACGCCATTGCCTGCTCGAAATTTTCTGTACGTTCTCACTGCCGAGTCCAAGAGGTTTCATTTATAAGTTAATCTTTGACATAGAGTCTATATTATATGTTCAGTTATAGACTAAAAGATGTGCTATTTAATATAAAAAATCTCAGATACCAAAGTATAAATCTTTAGGATGTTCAGGATATAGATACAAATCTTCTAAAAATGGACAAACACATTTGGACATTTGGAAACTAAGATGTGGGGTCAGGTGCCATGGAGGAGTAAGCATCCCTTGTTGACCGGTCACACCCGCCGTGAGTCCATGGTCAAATCCAAATGAAATACACGAGGAACGAATCCTTGTCACAAACAGTACAGAAGACTCAACAAACTTCAACTAAAATGCAACTCAACATTTCTCAACTCAACGTTTCCAGAGGTTCGTGTTTGTCCCTTTTTGCCGGATTTGTATCTGTGTCCTGGACATCCTCAATATTTACACTCTGGTATCTGATGTTTTATATTCACTTAGTGAAACAGAGTAATGGCAAACAAGGCTATTATACCGACTATAAAATTTGCAGAACGTTGACATCAAACGCGGTTTTTTATACCCCTGTGTCAATAATTTGTCAGTGAGTAGTTTACATCTGTATATAAAATGTTTATAATCTTGGTTTCCGGATGTCCATGTTTGTCAACTTTTGCTGGATTTGTACCTGTGTCCTGGACATCCTAAACATTAATACTTTGGTATCTGAGAGGTTTTATATATTGAACACATTCTGCCATATCGTATCATTTGTGAAATATATTTGAAGATATTTGACGCATTCGTGTTATGTATTGTCCTACCACTCTCGATGTAATAAACATGTTATTCAAAAACAATTGTCAAATATTCTATTTATTACATTTTCCAGTCATTAATTTAGGCTACCTGATGTTCTGGACAAGTCTACTGTATGGCTTGTGAAATGTAAACAAACCAGGTTTTGATTGAAATACATCACTTGACTGCGACTATGCATTTGAAGTTTCTGAAAAAGTGTAATTTATTGTGTGGATAATTTTTAAGTATCATCCATATACTTTCTATAATACTGAGGCCTGGTGAGTTGGTAGTTTACGACAAAATCTTAAGTTGGCTTTTCTTTTTCCATTGAGACCTCACACTTAGAGTGACAAAATATACGCGACAGATTCCGATCCGCTATTAATATCTACGGGCTACTGGCCATAAAAGTCATGATATATAATAGTTTTATTTAATATTACATTCAATATGCACAGTTACACTGGTCCCTTAATGAGAAATATGCCTCAAAGATCATGCCAAAGTTAGACATGGACAGCAAACTCGCTTCGAAGTTCGTACATATTGGCCATGTAATATATATACACCTGGGTTACTATTTACGGATCACTAAATAAAGTGGGATAACGTGTTTTCATAGTTCCTTTAAGTTTTCGAATACGAGATTTTATCAACGATCATATAGCTTTTAGCCAGTCAGACAAAATGTCTGGTTTTACGTCATGTTTGGCCCATAGTCTGACATAATTTTCGACAGAATTCATGACTAAACTGAAATTATGTCGCCAATTAAAGAAACGGGCTTTGCGGTATTTAGGACCTCTTAAAATAATATTTTTGAGGTTTTTATTTTCAACAATAAAAACGTCGCCGGTGATGACATGCCCGATAAGATTATATATGAAGGGAGATGATGCACATGAGCACATTAAATAGCTTGGATGCGATGCTAGGTGTATAGCTAAATGAATTACAAAGCGCAAATCCAATTTTGATAACATACATAGAAATGCCTCTTTCTGAAACCCATCAACCCCTGTCGTCACAGTTAGATTCATCCAGATCAATAAATAGAATGGTCCATGACGATTGAATGTAAGATAATTGTAAAATTTGAATCCTAAATCATACAATTCTAAATCATGACAATGGTTTTCACCATTCTTTGAAATGGGAGAGTCCATATGTAACTACGGGGATCGATGTGTTAATAGACATCTCATATAAAAAACATCAATATCAAATCAGTATAAACTAAAGTTGCTAAAATAAATCTACCAGTTTAAAATATCGCGTTCACTGACTTTGGGTGAAGTAAAATGTCAATACCCTTGGATACCCTCATCTAATTGACTTCTATGTCCTTAAGTGCAGAGATGAAAAAGTAATATAGAGTAATAAGCTGACATAAATGACCAAATAGGAACAACTGAGACATGTAATAGCCTTGGGTGAATTTCTAATATTCTAGAGGTCCAAACAAAGAACGACAACTAAAAAATAACTATTGATATATCCATGTAAATAACAATACAATTCCTAAGATAATAATACACATGGTAATCTAATAAGTTGTTATATCTTTAACGTTTTCCAGACAACTGACGTGTCTCACAGTGTCGTCGGCGAATTGTAAACAAGGGTATTTATAGGCAAATATCGCTATATGGGGGGGGGGGGGGGGGGGGGGGGGGGGGGGGGGGGGGGGGGGGGGGGGGGGGGGGGGGGGGGGGGGGGTAATAGGGATCGTCAAGATACAACACTATCACAGGATATACAAGCCATCTGGTGCTAACGCTAATAATGGCAGAGTTCTCTATCTTTTACTGATATGGGCAACATAATTCTCTGTGACGAACACAGGACGCGATATATCTATAAACGTTTATGACCTGTTATTCAATTAATATAATGTGGTGACCAACATTAATACAAATGAAACACAAATATCTACACCAGGATTCCAAATTAGCACGAGTTCTCTGACAGGTGTCCGGTAATTAATTGGACGGGCCAGTATATTTCTCATTTGTACTGGCCCAATTATCAGGTAAAAGAAATGAAGATAGAGGGCCAGTGCTCTTTTTGATAATTATGACATGTGTGTAAATCTTACAAAATCTCATCTTTGATACAAACTGAAAATACCCTGTCTTCTTCTTACATATTTTAGTTGGTTGATAGATTCCATATTTATAGAAATATATCATAAAATTATTTCAAATTACCTTCCCCATGAGTTATTGGTCAAAGTAAGATACCACTCTCTGCATTTATTTACTTTCTTCTTTTCTAGATCATGTTTATGTACATCCTTTACAACAAAAATAAATGTGCAACAGACATTTTGAAATTTGGGGTTCTATTTATAAGATCTGCACTTGGTCAACTTGGTTCTACTTTCCACTTTAATTCTTTAATTTGGTAATGGAAAATTCAGTACTGATATTTCAGTGACCATTTACTGCCATTCAGCTCCGTATAATTACCATGTATAACAGCAGATACACCATTAACATTAAACGCAAATGGTCTAGAAATCTGGCCGTAGTTAAGTATTCACAATGGTACTAGAATCTTCAAATGAATTAGCACCAATGTTTCTATCAAAGGAACGTTTTACTACAAAGACATATTTTTCACTGACAACTCCGACGGGGAATGGAATATTAATTACTTTTAGTTCTCGTCTCTCAGTGGATAAAACTGAATTATAAAGTCACAGACACTGGGGCAAGACATAATGTTCATACGATGGCATACTTGAATGATTTATTCCGACGGCAACCTGGACCTGGTGTCATAAAACCTAAGAATTAAAAAAGTCTAAGATATTTTTTTCAACTTTGGTTAACCCTAAAATCTAATTGGCGGAGAAAGCCAAATTGATAATATTCTCAGAGTTGAGTAAATTTTAAAGTTTTAATCTGTCGGGCTCAGGATATTATTCCTAACATGATTTGATTTGGAATATATTGACCGTCTGACTGATGGACAGAGAATGCGAACCACTCCATGACAACTGGGTCCCATTTACGAAAGGTCCCAACTTGGTCTCGGGAAAAACACGCACGACTTGTTACCATTTAAAAAGAATAAGAACATGTGTCTTTAGATCAAATCAGCTTCTATCTCAGTGACTACCCTGAGGCTGTATATAGAGCTATGTATTGTTGCATAATTATTATGTTATAGTTTATCTTTGTAAATACATAGGTGTCGGAACCGGGGGGGGGGATAGACATAGGTGTTGAAAATTGGGGCTTTAAAAAAATTAAATTAAAAACGTTATATATTTCATAGGCGTCGGAAGCAAATTGAAAGTGTGTGTGTGTGTGGGGGGGGCTAAACCAACTTCAAACACACACACGCCACAAACGTCTGGGGGCTAAGCCCCAATTTTCAACACCTATGTCTATCTTTGCAAAAAAAGTGGGGGGGGGGGGGGCCTACCTAGCCCCCCCCCCCCCCTACCCCCCCCCCCCCCCCCGGTTCCGACGCCTATGTACAGTATCTGCAAACCAGGTTATATAACTGATTGCACTTACTATGTTCTACATGGTAAAGATCGTTAACACTTGATACTTGATTGCTTTTTATTATATTTATTGGACATTATCTGAAATGAAAAAACAGAAACATCGATACCTTTATATTAGTTTGCAAGTCCTAATGCCAGTAGCGGTTTGAAAATGTGTTTGACATTACATTATATTTATCGTTACACCTTTACACATCCCTCTTTATCTATGTAAACTAAGTCGGGCAAAACACATGAAATGTCCCACAGGAACTTGTAATGCTTTATGAAATTCTTTGTATACCTCTTTCTCTTACTCTTGCCGAGTCTCTTCCGGTCTCTGTCTGTCTGTCTGTCTGTCTGTCTGTCATTGTCGCTCTATATCTCTCTATCTCTCATTGTCGTTCTATATCTGTCTTTTCCCTCTGACCTTGTTTTGTTTCTTCCTATCTTTTTTTTCTTCCCAATGATCCTAAAAACACTTTCATGAACTTCGAATGACATACCTACGTTTGATCAAAACTAGTATCGCCCACATATAGCACGAGACAAGACGGATATGCTGTCTAATGAAAACGGGGTTTTGTCATCTGTATAGTTTATTTATCGTCGGATGAGTTGAATAATTAGGTAATATCGGCAATGTTTGATCTTACGGTGTCTGATTAATGACAGAATGAATCTTTACCCCTAATTAGGTTTGAGATAATCATTAATACACAAGGTTGCGACAGACAGAGTCTGCGTGTAAACACATCGAGTCTGTAATATTCTGACTGTGCAGTACCAGATAATGTCACGAATTTGCTTTTGTCTCTTAAACTAGACAAGCATTATCGGTGATTAACAATACAAATGCATATCAACATATCATAAATGAGTGTAAAGCCGTTCTTTAATTTACAAATATATATATATATATATATATATATATATATATATATATATATATATATATATATATATATATATATATATATATATATATATATATATATATATATATATATATAACACCATAAACATACCCAGAAATAATTGAAATGTACACAGTGAAAATTCATAAATAAGCGATCCTTAATTTATTTGATCAGTGCTAGACAATATATACATATATATATTTATATACACTGTTCACACAAATCCATTCAAATCCATTCAAAATGGATACTGAAATGAATGTTTTCACATGGATTCTATAGTGGCATTAGCGGTTTTTTTTAATTCTTCCTTATTACTACTACTTAGATTGATATACAAAAACAAAACAGAGATATAAACAGGCATAACAATTATTAGATTCCTATATCTTTTATAAAAGTTGCTTGACAAACCGAGCTTGTCACTTTTTAATTTAGAATTGATTAATTCAACCTTACTATTTGTATATGCATACCACACTGGACCTGACCTTATTATCACAAAATATATAGGAATATCAGATTTTATGCCTGTGTATAATTCTTATGTGATATTGTACAGATCAAGTTCAAGTAGTAAAAATGAGAAAAAAATAGATTTGTTTTTTGGTAAAGACAGCTGTGCTAAACACGTGTTACTATACAGAAATATAAACTATTGCCTATTATAAACTATGTAGTTTGATAACTTCACTTATTGTAATCCCAAAATGATTTTTTTTGTTAAATAATGGCCACGTTTTTTATCAATCACATTGCGCTTAGGTACTCGAGTTAGGCGTCATCAGCAGTGTTTGGAACTAAACTTTATTTTCAGTTTCTGTATTGGTAAAATGTCCGAGAATTCTATGCTCTTGACGCAAGTAAAATGCAATTTTGTTTTTAAATTCAGTTTCATTATATTTTTTTTTCAAATCAATAAAGTGATAAAACTGATTTCTTAACTGACAAATTCACAGAACACAGAACGATATTTTTTTGTTTGGTCTTAAAGTTGATAGTTTCAGCACTTACCACGTCGAAAACTGTGTTACAGAAATAAAACTCAAACCCCAAGATACACGGAACAACATTTTATTGTAGGTATTTTATACAAATTAGCGTTATTGATTCCAAAGTCTGTCTAAATGCTGTACTGTATCCGAAAATATCGAAAACGCAATTACATATAATGTGCGAATAGGAAATAAAACTGTATTTTACTTGCGTCAAAAACACATTCTTCTCGGACATTTTGCCAATACAGTGACAGAATTGAAGTTTATTTCCCAACACTGCTGATGACGCGCAACTTTAGTACCCTGACGCAATGAGATTGATACAATCGTCAACATTATTAAAAAAAACATTTTGGGATTACAAAAACTAAAGTCCTCATGCGAAATGGTGATGAGACAAAAATTCCACACTAAATGATAGAACATAGGAGGGAATAGTTTATATGCCCTATAGTAACATATTTCCTGCACTTAAAATGTGCATTTTAGCTGATTTGTTACAAAAACAAAATAAAACAAAAAATCGCCATTTTAAAAAATTTTTACTACATGTATTTTGTGTACGTTAACAAACAAGAGATATACACAGACATACACATTCATCTATTCGTATTTACTTTGTAAAAGTAAGGTCAGGTCCAATTCAAATACGAATAATAAGGTTGAATTGAAAAAGTGTCAAACTTTGGTTTGTGAAGCAATTTTTCAAAATTTAAAAGAAATTTAAGAATGTTTATGCCTCTGTACATCTCTGTTTGTTATTGTATATCAATCAAAGCAGTAAAAACATGATTGTTTTAAAAATCCACTGTTACCCCTCCCCCTTTGATATCTATGTGTGAACATTTGCTGTTGTTGTTTTTTTTTAATTTGAATGGTATTTTGTGAAACTTATGAGAAAATCATTCTATAGTATTTATGTATTCTACGCTATAGTATTGAAAAATATATGTAAAAATGGAATATGTAAATTTTGTTAATAAATAACAGTTGCTTGTTAGAAGGTGGCATTTTTCTCATTTTTGTCATTTGTATATATTTGTATGTTAGAAATACTAATAGGTTATCTTCATCATTGATAAGACATATCTGTGAAACTAAATTGTCAACTGAAGTCAACTTAGGACCATTTTATTTGCTACTGTTAGTTTACTGTTAGAAGAAAAGTCCGGAACTGTGAAATATCCAATTGTTATGAATGGCAATTGACCTATCGCCAAATGTCCGACACGGCACCTTTTGGCAAACTGTTCTATTATGACGTCACAATCAAATGACCCGTGAAACACTTGTGTTATTATGACATCACAATCGTACGACGTTAAAAAAACACACGTACAGCCATGTGTAATTGTAATTGCAAAAGTATTAGGGATTTGGGACTGATTGGGACTTATAGTATCATAAAGATATCATGTGAATATGACTAAAACACTTTGTCATTAATGTTGCAGTTTATAAAGATATCTGGGTAATTCTAAAAAAATAAATAAATATATGACTCGTTTTATTCAATATATTCGGTCAAAAATTTAATGTCGTATTGTAGCGTTTCAATGTCAAAATTTTGCAAATTTTACGGTCGGTATAAAGACCTCGTTTGTAATTACAGAGTTGCAATGAGTGAAATGTTGATTTGCCTGTCCGACAGTTGTTGTTGATTCGATGTTAACGGTCATGATGCAGATTCATACATCAATTATTTCATTGAATTTAACTGTAGAATTAGGACACCTGATTCCATCTATGGTTTTCAGAGGTCCAAATTTCATCCGATTTGTAACTATTCTCATGAACTTGTTTTCGATTAAGACTTTGGTATCTGCAATTTGAAGTTGTACCAATGCAACATGAAATTTTTAAAGCACAACATACAGTTCTATTTACATTTACGGACAGTTGATTACGAATAATAGCTTATTTTGCAAAAACTAATAAAGCACAACTCAATGTTTTATTATGCTACAAATACGTATGGATTTCAATATTAAAATTGAATATGTGTTTCGCTTGCGACTCTTTATGTTCGCTTAGAGGTGATTTTAGTAGGCATCGATTTTATTTGGTGATAAAATGAATATGATGTATGCACTTTACCAATTTCTCAACAGATTAATGCATCTGGAATCCCTAGATAGACAAATAAAGATTTATTGATAAAGAATATTCTAACGTACATGGACTTTTGGATCATTTATCTTTTAATGTAATAATCTGGGTGATTATCATATTTCAGCCATTTATACTGATCTTTTTTTTGTTTGTTTGTTCGATTGTTGCTTTACATCCCATCACGAAATGTTCACTTTCAATGTGCTGTCGCCCGCCTAGGTGAAGTGATACAGATTTTGACCTGTGCTATGGACAGACTCAATTACAGTTATTACGGTAAATACAGGGTTATTTACGTGCCAGGCCTTTCGCAACACGTGACCTTTTTAACGTCTCATCCGGAAGACCCATTTTCTGTGAATCTGTAGTCAGCTGGATACGAAATTCATTCTATATAATTGATTTTGTTGGGGGGAGGATTTCATATGACGTAACAGCTGAATAACTATGTGTTAAGTATTGAATATAAATGCAATCCCTCTGTATACTTGCAATGAAGGAAATAACAATCGGTATGTAAATATTTTTACTTCTTTGTCAAGTGTTTGGCGAAGGCACAGCCACAGCCATTTTATCAAACATTTACTGTTTTTGTTGAGCATATATTGGTATAATTATGAATGCCAATTGCAGGACACGTAAAACCAAGCGCATTATATTCGCGAAAAAAAAATGCTCTACATTATTACAAAAAATGAAATCGAATTCCACACGCTATTAAACTTCCGTATACTTTAAAGGAATCACCGTACACCAGTGCATTTGTACAAAATATTTCTACCACGTCAATTGCAAAGGAAAGAAGTATATTATATGGACAATAAAGTGATAAAAAATGCAAACGGGAACCAACAGAGTTATACCCCTTTGTACCAGGACATATAAATATCTCTAAAAATCACGGATAAGCATGTTCAGATCATCTATGGGACCACCTTGAAGAAAAGTAATGTGTGTAGTACTTTAATAACCGTCCTATCTTCACGTACATTTAGGAATGAATGTAATTTGAATTTAAATTTCTAATGCATCGCTTGTCAATTTGTGGAAATGGAGTGCGTGTTCGCGGAATAAGTTGTACAGGGAGATCATATTTCAGAATTAATATTTCATTACAATTATGTAATTATGAAAGAGTTAGGGAAATATGTTCGCCAAAAAAAAAATATGGATTTCCATCCATTTATGAAAACAGAATGTAATGTATGATTTGTAGAATATAGTTTTATCTCTTAATGGTATGAACAGATCGTATCTAATGATAATGCATCATTCTGCAATAGTTCTGTAATTTTAATTTTATTTATTTCAACAAAAACAAGTACGTTTGTTGCATATATATATTATAGAACTAAACTTATTGACTTTCAAACACAGAATAAAACCAAAGTAAACGCTCAAGATGATACATTTTGTCAAGTAGACATAACTTAGACATTTCGAATTTTAAATAGATGTATAGATGCGAAAAAAAAATGGTGTAAAAACTATGTGGCGACGTTTCACTTTTTAATACCAGTTAGTGATAACACACTTTCGAATAAGAGATATCACTTATTAAATAAGTGATATCACCTATTCAAATTGGTGATATCACCCATTGGAATACTGAATAAGTGATATCTCTTATTTGAAAGAGTGAAATCACCTATTCGAAAGAGTGATATCACTTATACGAATAAATGATATCACTTATAAAAACAAATAAATGATATCACTTATTCGTATAAGTGATATCACTCTTTCGAATAGGTGATATCACTCTTTCAAATAGGAGATTTCACTTTATACATTTTTATAGGTGATATCACCTATTCGAATAAGTGATATCACCTGTTCGAATAGGTGAAATCACTTTACAAAACGAATAAGTAATATCACTCATTCAAATAAGTGATATCACTTATTCAAATTTGGAAACAGTAAAAAACCTTATGCTCCTCATTTCTTCCTTGAATGTAGATCTGCAGTGAATATTACTAGGCCTTTATCTATGAAAGAACAAAGCGCAAAGGACGATGTTACGGAATCGTGATAAAGGCGCAGTTTTTTTTTATCAGGAACTAAGAATTCAATTAGGAGTACTGATTGAACGAAATAGCTTTTAGAAAATTTGAAGGCACACAATTTTTCTCGAATTCACAGTATCATAACATATGACTTCTCTTTACACAACTATTCCACATAAAAAATTGAAAGAAAGAATTTTTAGCATCATAGACAACTATTTTTGCACTAAAGGTGGTACCCGAAAATTTAAATATCTAGTGATTGGCTATCAGGATACTTATTTTGTCCAACACCACTCTGATTCTACACATAAATACACTTAAGTTGATATAAAAACATGCTGAAAGTTCTAATAGACAATATATTTGTAATGTTGGGAGACGTGGTCTTTCAGCAAACTGTCGGCATTCCTATGGGAACAAATTGTGCCCCTTAATTCGCCGACCTGTTCCTTTATTCATACGAAGCAGACTTCATTCAGAAACTGTTGAATCAAAAGAAGAAAAAGTTAGCGGTGTCCTTTAATTTGACATTTAGATATATCGACGACGTTTTGTCAATTAATAATGACAATTTTCATACATATGTCAATGCGATATATATCCCAGCGAAATAAAAATTAAAGATACAACAGAAGCAAGCACACACGCTTCATACTTAGACATTTTACTTAATATAGAAACAGACGGCAAATTAGCAACCAAGCTATACGACAAACGCAACGATTTCGGCTTTCCCATGGTAAATTTTCTATATTTAAGTAGTAATATCCCTCAGTCACCCGCACATTGAGTTTATATTTCACAAATGATCCGATATGCCAGGGTGTGTACAACATATGAACATTTCATATACAGAGGTAAACTACTCACTAACAAATTATTGACACAGGGATATCGAAAACCGCGTTTAATGTCAACGTTCCGCAAATTTTATGGTAGGTATAATAGTATTGTTTGCGATTACTCTGTTTCACTAAGTTGGCGGTTGTTGGGACGTTTGTACCAATTGTGACGATGATTCACTCCTCACGTATTTCATTGGACTTGACTGTGGATTCACGGCGGGTGTGACCGGTCGACAGGGGGTGCTTACTCCTCCATGGCACCTGATCCCACCTCTTGGTTTCCGGAGGTCCGTGTTTGTCCATTTTTACCGGATTTGTATCTATGTCCTGGACATTCTATTGATTTATACTTTTTTATCTGCGATTTTTTTGATAATCAAATTGTATAAAAATTCCAAGATCTCAAAAAATGTGATATAATCAAAGCATGACAAAACTTAAACTACACTTTCTATATCCTTGTGACTTTTCAATGAAGATAACACGGTTCCTGGTTCCATTTACGACACTCGTGATTGTCTTTGAAAGAGACAAACGTCATATTTTGTAACATGTCAGCTCTATTATTTTATACCTAAAGGGGGATACTGCCACGTTTGTGGTATTATAAACTTGAGAATGGCTCACGTTATATATGTTATAGTGTAAACATAATGAGGGTCACTGCCTCATTTGTGATATAAACTTGTTTATGGTCCATGCCAGATATGTCATAGTGTAAACATGATAAAGGTTACTGCACGTTTTTGATATTATAAACTTGATCATGGTCCATGCCAGATATGTAATAGTGTAAACATGATAAAGGTTACTGCCACGTTTTTGATATTATAAATGTGACCATGGTCCATGCCAGATATGTAATAGTGTAAACAAGATAAAGGTTACTTCTACGTACGTGGTAATAAAAACTTAATCGTGCCCCATGCCAGATATGTAATAGTGTAAACAAGATAAAAGTTATTTGTGATATTATAATCTTGATCATGGGTCATGTCAGATATGCAATAGTGTATTCCTGATGGCGGATATTGCTACCTATCTTATTTCAAGTACCTGGCTTTTGAATCTGAATTTTAAATGTCGTTTTACAAAACGCTCAACAATATTTCAGTCATATGGTGTCGGGGACTTGATAATGGTGGTGAAGAGAACGCATGTGTACAACGTACTCGGGGAGAGACCACCAGTCTTTCGCAAGTAAACTGACAAACTCCGTCCTAAATGTCAGGTTAGGTTCCAACAGGGCTCGAACATGCACTGACCAGAAGTGAAAGTCTTCGTGGTTTAAATCACGATGCTCTAACCACTCTGCCACGGATGTACCCGTTGATAGTGCCACTTCTCTAATAGTGTTTATATGTCCACGGGTGTACCCGTTGATAGTGCCACTTCTCTAATAGTGTTTAGATGGCCACGGGTGTACCCGTTGATAGTGTCACTTCTGTCATAGCGTTCTGTACATAGTGCCACTTCTCTAATAGCGTTTAGATGGCCACGGGTGTACCCGTTAATAGTGCCACTTCTCTCATAGCGTTAATATGGCCACGGGTGTACCCGTTGATAGTGCCACTTCTCTAATAGTGTTTAGATGGCCACGGGTGTACCCGTTGATAGTGCCACTTCTGTCATAGCGTTAATATGGCCACGGGTGTACCCGTTGATAGTGCCACTTCTCTAATAGCGTTTATATGAGCCCGTTGATAGTAAGCGTTAATATGGCCACGGGTGTACCCGTTGATAGTGCCACTTCTCTAATAGCGTTCATATGGCCACGGGTGTACCGTTGATAATGCCACTTCTCTAATAGCGTTTATATGGCCACGGGTGTACCCGTTGATAGTGTTCTCGTGTTTATATGATGATGTACCCGTTGATAGTGCCACTTCTCTAATAGCGTTTATATGGTCACGGATGTTCCCGTTGATGGTGCCACTTCTCTAATAGTGTTTATATGGCCACTGATGTACCCGTTGATAGTGCCACTTCTCTAATAGTGTTTATATGGCCATTGGTTTACCCGTTGATAATGCCACTTCTCTAATAGTGTTTATATGGCCACGGATGTGTCCGTTGATAGTGCCACTTCTCTAATAGCGTTTATATGGCCACGGGTGTACCCGTTGATAGTGCCACTCTCTCCACGGATATGGCGCCATAGCGTGTGTTTATAGTGCCACTTCTCTAATAGCGTTTAGATGACAATGTTCCCGTTGATAGTGCCACTCCTCTAATAGCGTTTATATGGCCACGGATGTTCCCGTTGATAGTGCCACTTCTCTAATAGTGTTTATATGGCGACGGGTGTACCCGTTGATAGTGCCACTTCTCTAATAGTGTTTATATGGACCACGGATGTTCCCGTTGATGGTGCCACTTTTGTAATAATGTTTATAGGGCCACGGATGTACCTGTTGATAGTGCCACTTCTCTAATAGTTTTTATAGGGCCACGGGTGTACCCGTTGATAGTGCCACTTCTCTAATAGCGTATTGTTCCCGTTTGGTGCCACCTCTAATAGTTGATGGCCATGCCGTTGATAGTGCCACTTCTCTAATAGTGTTTATATGGCCACGGTTTATGTGTCCGTTGATAGTGCCACTTCTCTCTAATGGTTATATGCCACGTTTATATGGTTTATATGGCCACTGGTTTACCCGTGTACCCGTTTTATATGGCCACGGGTGTACCCGTTGATAGTGCCACTTCTCTAATAGTCTAATGGACGTTTCCCGTTGAGGTTGGCCACGGGTGTACCCGTTGATAGTGCCCGTGTGATGGCGGGTGTACCCGTTGATAGTGTCACTTCTGTCTAGCGTTAGCCACGTTTAGATGTGCCACTTCTCTAATAGCGTTTAGGGCCACGGGTGTTCCCACTTCTCTCTCATAGCGTTATGATAGTTGCCACTTCTCTAATAGTGTTAGATGGCCAGGGTGTACCCGTTGACCACTTCTGTCATAGATATGGCCACGGATGTTCCCGTTGATAGTGCCACTTCTCTAATAATATGATCACGCCCGTTTATGCCGCTTCTGTCATGGTTAATATGGCCACGGGTGTATGTTCCACTTCTCTAATAGCGTTGACGGGTGTAGTGCCACTTCTCTAATAGCGTTTATATGGCCACGGGTGTACCCGTTGATAGTGCCGTTTATATGGCCACTGATGTACCCGTTGATAGTGCCACTTCTCTAATAGTGTTTATATGGCAACTGTTGTTCCCGTTAATGGTGCCACTTCTCTAATAGTGTTTATATGGCCACTGATTACCCGATAGGTGCCACTTCTCTACCATTTGATAATGCCACTTCTCTAATAGTGTTTATAGGCCACGCCACGTTTATATGGCCACGGGTGTACCCGTTGATAGTGCCACTTCTCTAATAGTGTTTATATGGCCACTGATGTACCCGTTGATGGTGCTACTTCTCTAATAGTGTTTATAGGGCCACGGATGTACCTGTTGATAGTGCCACTTCTCTAATAGTTTTTTATAGGCCACGGGTACCCGTGTGCCACCCGTTGATAGTGCCATAGTTTAGTTGGCCACGGATGTTCCCGTTGATGGCGCCACTTCTCTAATAGCGTTTAGATGGCCACGGATGTTCCCGTTGATAGTGCCACTTCTCTAATAGGTTTAGATGACCACGGATGTTCCCGTTGATAGTGCCACTCCTCTAATAGCTTTTATATGGCCACGGATGTTCCCGTTGATAGTGCCACTTCTCTAATAGCGTTTATATGGCCACGGGTGTACCCGTTGATAGTGCCACTTCTCTAATAGTGTTTATGTTTACCGTTGATACTTCTCTAATAGTGTTTATAGGGCCACGGATGTACCTGTTGATAGTGCTACTTCTCTAATAGCTTTTATAGGGCCACGGGTGTACCCGTTGATGGCCACACGTTTACATGGTCACGGATGTTCCCGTTGTGGTGATGCGTTTAGATGGCCACGGATGTTTCCGTTGATATTCTCTAATAGCGTTTAGATGGCCACGGATGTTTCCGCGTTTGATGGCCAGTGCCATAGTGCCACTTCTCTAATAGCGTTTATATGGCCATACCCGTTGATGGTTCTCTATAGTGTTTATATGGCCACTGGTACCCCGTTGATAGTGCCACCTCTAATAGTTGATGTTCCCGTTGATGGTGCCACTTTTGTAATAATGTTTATAGGTGTTGTTATAGTGCCACTGTTTTATAGGGCCTGTTTGATAGTGCCACTTCTCTAATATTTACAGTGTTTCCCGTTGATGGTGCCACTTCTCTAATAGCGTTTAGATGGCCACGGATGTTCCCGTGGATAGTGCCACTTCTCTAATAGCGTTTAGATGGCCACGGATGTTCCTGTTGATGGTGCCACTTCTCTAATAGCGTTTAGATGTTCCCGTTGATGGTTATATGGCCACGGGTTTTGATAGTGCCACTTCTCTAATAGCGTTTATGTTTTTATGATAGTGCCACTTCTCTAATAGTGTTTATATGGCCACTGATGTACCCGTTAATAGTGTCACTTCTCTAATAGTGTTTATCACTTTCCCGTTGATGGTGCCACTAATAGTTTATATGGCCACTGATTAATTAATGGTCACTTCTCTAATAGTGTTAATACCCGTTGATAATGCCACTTCTCTTATAGCGTTCATATGGCCACGGGTGTACCCGTTGATAGTGCCACTTCTCTAATAGCGTTTAGATGGCCACGGATTTCCCGTTGATGTGCCACTTCTCTAATAGCGTTTAGATGGCGGATGTTCCGTTGATGGTGCCATGTTTAGATGGCCATGTTTCGTTGATAGTGCCATTCCCGCGTTGATGATGTTCCTGTTGATGGTGCCACTTCTCTAATAGCGTTTAGATGGCCACGGATGTTTCCGTTGATAGTGCCACTTCTCTAATAATGGTTATATGGCCACGGATAGTGCCACTTCTCTAATAGCGTTTATATGGCCACTGGTTTACCCGTTGATAGTGCCACTTCTCTAATAGTGTTTATATGGCCACTGATGTACCCGTTGATAGTGCCACTTCTCTAATAGTGTTTATATGGACCACGGATGTTCCCGTTGATAAATGTTTATATGGCCACTGATGTACCCGTTAATAGTGTCACTTCTCTAATAGTGTTAATATGGCCATTGTTGTACCCGTTGATAATGCCACTTCTCTTATAGCGTTTATATGGCCACGGGTGTACCCGTTGATAGTGCCACTTCTCTAATAGCGTTTAGATGTCCACGGATATTCCCGTTGATGGTGCCACTTCTCTAATAGCGTTTAGACCATGGTGGATAACTTGTATTTTTAGTCCCGTTGATGCCATTCTCTAATAGCGTATTGGGCCACGGATGTACCCGAGTGCCATGGATAATTGTATTTGTCTGATATTTCTTATTGGATTGAGGGCAATTTCGATAAGATATACTATATAAATAGATCACACCAGCCTGTCTAAGTATACACGTTTAACCACTTTACAATGGATGTTTTGTATTAAATTAGATAATATAATAATTATGAGTATAAGTTACGTTTTCTTTTTTTTTTTTTATTTGGTGAGCATTTTATTTCGGAGATTTACAGTTTACAAACATGCTGTGGTGTTATTTTTCTATGAAATAGATTCGAGTTTATAAACCGAGATCCAGTGATTTCCTGCTCGGCCAATCAGATTTCAGGATTAGCAAAAATTGAGTAAAATTTTAGGACTCGAGTAATTCTTAAGTTTTATGGTGCCAGGCCCTGATCACTCGACCATTTGACGCCAATCTTTTAGTTACCTTGGGTCTCATACACACACGAAATACACTTTGTAAACGTCCTTCTCTAGATTCCCGACGCTTTTATCGAAAAGTCTTTGATACCAAATTATGAGGTACGTATGCTTTTGATTGTTCCTACAACAGGCAGTATCTAAAATACTCGTGTAATGCATAATCATGAACTTCATATTGACATGTGCATGCGTGAGCGCGTAAGGGTGTGTGTATGTGTGTCTGTACATCTTCCAAAATTGCTTCAATAAATCCAGAGAACACTGGATAAATTCTTATATCATATTAAGATGTGTACACCAAACAAATGAAAATAAAAATATACAGTTCAAGTAACTACGATAAACAAAAAGAATCACAGCACACTAACTGAATGGAAACTGAAAAATTACCTCAATTGTAATGAAAGCACTGTTCACGTTGTCCCTGCTGCTAATTGTTCGCCTGTCAAACGTTTTATTATACAACCCTTTACTCATCTTTGTTCAGAACAATATATATTTCCAAAATGCATTTGTATTCAAAATCATATCTCCAACCTCGGGTAGACAGAGTTAATATTTTAACTTGTGTGTTTCATAGCGAATCATTGATCTTATACACTGATCATCAGATGATTCCAAAACGGCGTTTGGAATGCAGTGGGTATGTATAAGAATACATAATGCATTGTTTGTTTTCGTCAGTTGAAATGAACATGTAACACAAAAACACCTGCATAACTAGCAATCACATAACACGATATTTCACATTTCTATATTATTGATCTCTGTTTTTACGACAACCTGAGGCAAATGTTGTTTCCGATGACATTTGAAATAGGAATCCATACGATTTTTCTTTTTCATTAATGAAACATTGCACACATTATTATGTTATCAAATATAAGATGAAATGTCAAGAGCAAAGTATTGAGGATAAGAAGGTAAAACGATGCGCAAATCGTCTTTTGCAGATGAAATAATTCCAATAATTAAAAAGCAGCGGTTGCTTTGGAAACAGAACCACAAGATATCTTGTATTGTCCGTGTGGTTATGTTATCTACATTTAAGTTTGCTATCACCATGTTCAGGTAAAATCCATGCCAGCTAATGTAAAGGATTTGCCTCAGGAATAATGAAAAGCTCTAGAATGTATTAATACATTAGATTCTATTAGAAATTTCCATTCAATTTTTACACATATGTCGAACACTTTTCCTACACCTGTCAGGAAAAACAGGGTCTTCTCTTATCTTGCTTTTACACAAATATATAGATCAATATTTTTTTTTACATATTCGAAAGTAGAGGGTAAATTCAATATGAAATCATAAATATATTATTTAACATTATATAACGTATAACCTAGGAGAAGGTGTCCATCTTGAACTATCACATTAATTCATATTATGAAATGATCGTTTTCAGATTAGATTGTGCACCATTCGCTAATTCGCGAATAAAACCGTTTAAGCCTTTCACTCCTCAACGTTTGACACGGTGTGTACTTTCTACTGTATAAAACTATTTTATTATGGCCTGTGTACAAAAGACAAATCTTTATTGTCGGAAACGATGATTATGATTATCTATTTCGGCCGTGTTAAAGATCTTGTAAATTTGGTATTCAAAGAATCAAAGCTGTGGATGCAGACTAACAATTATATATCAAACTACTTGTATATACATAATTTACACAAATAATACTGTTACTGGTTGTTTTATAATGTTAGAGAAATGTAAGGAGAAGGCATGTCAAATGACCCGATGGAAAAGACAAGGCGGATGCAATATAATTTATCGAATAAAGCGTCGTTGAAATGGGTTTCGTTTTGTTTACAATATTGTTCAAAGGCAAACCCGAGACATATTTAAATAAAATGCTATTGATAAGTGTTTAATCTAAGAACGCGAAACGCGAACGCGATAATCGAAACCCTTGGCAGTGGAACAGGCACTTCCCTTTGCGAAGAAAGAGTCACTACCATTTACTTCCCTTGGTAAAGAAAAAGTCAGTCATTTTATTTCCTTTCACTAAGAAAAAAAATCACTACCAGTTTACTTCCTTTGGTAAAGAAACAGTCACTATAATTTACTTCCCTTGGTGAATAAAAACCTTTTTACTGCCTTTTATGAAAAAAAGGAAATAATTAACTAACATTTTACTTTTCTTTGCGAAGAAACACTCACTACCAGTTACTTTCCTTTACGAATATATAGTCACTACCATTTACTTGACTTTACTATGAGACCATTATCAGTTACTTTCCTAAACGAAGAAACAGGCACTATTATTCACTTCCCTTTACAAAGAGACAGTCACTTCCAGTTACGTTTTTCTACGAAAGAACAGTCACTACTAGTTACTTCCTTTTACGAAAAAAAAAACAAAAAAACAGCCGTTACCATTTTTACTTCCTTTTACGAAGAAACACTCACTAGCTTTTACTTCAATTTGCGAAGAGACAATTACTACCAGAAAAAAGTCACTACCAGCTACTTTTCTTCTTGAAGGAAAAGTCTATACCGGTCGGGGGGGGGGGGGGCGTTCACTACCATTTTAGTTCACTTTACGGGGGTCCAGACACTAATTCCCTTCGTAAAGGTATACTCACTTCGAGATAACATTATTTAATAGTCAAAGAGACAATTCCATTTTTATAATGTATGGGGTCTGACCAGCTTTTGTAATGGAATGTCGTCGCTTGAGAGATGAATGCTCTTTATGTTAACCATTGCATGATCACTATCATCAATAATAATCGTTTCTTCAAACAAGACTCGTCAAAATGACTGGTCAGTATGTGTCAGCTGTAAATACCGCTGATTTATAGAATGTCTGTAAAAACGATAAAAGCATGAGGAATGATAATTTGGAAAAGGAGGTAATGGTGCTTTGTATCTTGATACACAATTTCTTCTCAATCATTCGGACGATTTATCATTTTGTCATAAGATGTTTTAGATTACAGCGAATTGTCAACACAATCGATTATGCATGTTGTATTTTGTTTCCAAAACATTGTATTTATTAACGGATAAATAAAAGATATATACACAAGGTGTATACAATATGAGATCTGTCACATGGGTTTATCAGAGACAAAAATCATCAAAAAAAGAAAAAAAGGATGAAGAGCAAAATTAAATAAAATCATTCGAATGCCAAAGGTAAATCACGGGGAAAGTCGAAATCAATAAAATAGCAGTCCTTTCGTTTACCATGATGATTTGTAGACTAAAGAAATTAAGTACAATTTATCAAAAGGGAAGCTTGAGCAATATGTTTAAATGAACAAGACGATTGAGGAACTACTGTAAATCCATTTTTATTCGCGATAATTTTAATTTCGCTAGAGCTCTCCCTCGCAAAAATAAAAACCTCGCAAAATGAAGTATAATAAAAAGTATGACTTAATTTGCATTCGACATCGCGAAAATATCCTCTCGCGAATAGATTTAGAAATTTTGTATAAATAAAACCCGACCCCGAACATTTTTGTATTTACAGTATCTCCCAAAGTTTATAAACTCTTCATGATCTTGAAGTAATCGTATATTGGAAATAATTGAACTGCTGGAAGTGAATGATTATAATTGTAATAATATGTTATAATATTAGGTTATAATAATATTATTGTAACATATACAGTATTATATAAAATATTGGATTAAATTAATTTGATGTGAAACATTTGTTTTTGTTTCATCTAAAATAGTCATAAACAAATGAAGTTCTATTTCCACTCCTCCTAATTCTGAGATCGGGGTACGGAATCACGATTTGCAGACTAATGAACAATTAAACAAAACAATGGAGTAAGAGATGAAGGCAAATTGTCCAACAATTTTATATTTCCTATGAATGTATGAAAATGCACTGATCAGTTTTAATTTCCGACAGACAGTGAACTTCTTTCGCGATTTGCTCAACAAAAAATATTATTAACAGTAAAAAAGTTATAGTTTTACAAAAGATAGCAAAATAAATGCCCATGACGATCGTTTCTGGTAGTAAGACTTCAGCAGTTGAGCTTGAATTTAATAAATGTAATATTTAATCAATGTATATATCTGAAAGAAAAGGTGGTACCATGAAAGGCCAATTATGAGATCTAAATGTATTGTAAATGATTATCTTAGCTTCTGGAGAAGTTTATAATTTGAATGGTGCTATATGAGAGAAATCTTACTTTAGTTTAAAATAATTGGCTGGTACCGAGATACCAGGTACTGGTTTTATGTATACCCTCGGGGACACAAAGGGACAGTCGTCACAAATCTCAAAGACAGGTATATTTATCTTGTATGATGAATGCAGCAACCGGAAGTATTTCAATAAAATCTGTGAACGGTGGGTTTTTTCCCATTCTGTGTGTTTTAATGATTCATATCAAAGTAAAGGAGTTTATATATTTTATATGGACCGTTAGCTCAAGAAAAGGAGCATTTCCCCCAAAATTATTAATCACCAAAATTCTAAAATATTCTCACCATAATTATTACAAATAACATAATTACCAAAAATGACATCACCTGTGAATTTGTCATGTGTTTATAAACCGTCTGAAATTGATCACCTTTAAATGGCATGGTTTCTGTTGCGTAATCAAATGACTTAAACCGGAATAAACGAAGAACATTACTAGGAATATCAAGGAGTATAATTAGCTCTATCAATAATCAAAGTTTTGTGCGCTTTAGCAAATGGATATGAGAATGATTCTTGCGATTGTTAATTGCATCTTTTGCTTTGAACAGTTTATTCTGCTTGTAATTTACCTCTACGGTTATCGTTGCTATGAAACAATGCGATGATTCATTTGAATTGATTTGTAAATCCACGATACGAAGTGATTTGAATAAACTATCAGACAAGGCAGCGAGGCAAGGTGTCAATTATTTGTTTGTAATATGCACATACATTTGTAACAATATAAAGGAAACATCAGCTGTATTTAAAAACAAGTCTTTCATTTTTTATACTTAAATTGACATACAATAAAAAAATACAGATATATAGAGGCATAAAATTGTTAAATTCCTATGTGTGTTGGGAAAATTGCTGGAGAATCCACTTGCAATTGATTAATTCAGCCTGACTATGTGTATATGTATACCACACTTGACCTGACCATATTGTCACAAAAAATATAGGAATATATGATGTCTTTGTTTGACCTAATTTGGGATATGCATCGTCGGTAAATTCCATATCGGACAAGAGCGAACGAATTATGGTACCCGTGTATATATGTTGTTTGCAATCATATATCAAAGTAAGTAGTAAAAAATGCAAAAGCAATTTTGGAAAAAAAAAACAACAACAACAAACGGACAAAAAAAACCAAAAAACAAAAACAAAAACAAAAACAAAACAGATAATGCCCCTGTAAATATTTATAGTGGCTTTATTAAAATATTGGAAATTTTGAATTACCGATAATATTTCAGATTCTGTTTTTATTCTTAATTGTCTGATAATATACCTCAGGGTTCATTATTGATTTGAAAACTTCTTATGAACCATTATATGTCGTAAACAATTGTGATCTCATTTTATGTAGTAATGTACGGATCTATTATTATAATTTGAACTTTCTTTTTATAAAATTGGATTATTTGATTAGTAATGAATGTGGTTTATTTTTTTCTGTTGTTGATTATGGCGCAAGTAAGAAAGAATAAAGATAAAGTGTTCTTTATAGCTGCTGGCGAAATTCATTTGGAAAACAACTCTTGGATTTTAAACATTTATAAGTGACTTCAAAATAATATGGTAATGTCACGTAGTTTTTGTTTTATTTACTATAATTGGTATTGAAATTCCTCCGAAAAATGATCAGCGAAATTGACAAGCATCTGACAGAGCTACTCATCATTTGTATATTATGATATTGCATTAACAATTTCATCTGGAATTTTTTTATCCAATCACTAGTTCCACAGATCTTCAATTTTAGAAATACATTGGATGAAATTTGGGTGCTTTCTTGTTTGTGATATTTGAAAGCACTGCAAACCGAGGACAGGGTATTAGTTCCTGTCCACTTTGCTTCAGTCTCTCAATCAATATGTATTGCAATAGAGTCAGGAAAGATAACTCGTACTTACAATTTGAAATTAAACGTATTCAAGAGTTCATCATCAGACATGGGTATTTTGTTTACCAAGCATCAGATATTTCACTAGCGCATACGAAAAACATTTGATCAGTTAACGAAATAAAAGTAAACGGTTCAATGGAGGATAAAATAGAAACAAATAAGCACGGCATTGTAATTTGAATTCATTTAAATGACATGAAACAGAATTTAGCATTGAAAAATAATTAATTTTTCTTGATAAAATAAATGAATTAAAGAGCTCACGACAAGACCAATTCCATACAAATGTATTCTGGTGTTATTAAAGCGGGAATGCAACATTCAATTTATATAATCCTCACGTGAAATGGGATCTGGATATATATACACAAACACACACACACACACACACACACACACACACACACACACACACACACACACACACACACATATATATATATATATATATATATATATATATATATATATATATATATATATATATATATATTATCGTGGAATAAGATCGCTGTTACGCATAAAAAGGATTGGAATAACATTTCAGTTAATTCAATCTTAACTGATTTCTTATGTGTTCTGTGTTTCTGTATATTTTTCACAAGATTGTAGATTTTCTAAAGAACGGAAAACTAGGTTTCATTAATTATTAATGATAGTTAATGTAGTGAAGTTTGGATTAATTTCCACACATGTAGAATGTTTGATTAGGGGGTATTGGTTTCATTTTTGCAAAATCAATAAATACAGCATTACAGTATAATTGTACATTTGATTTTGACGATCAAATTTAGGTGTAGCATAACTCATGATTAATACAAATTAGAGAATAATCTATTACCTGATATTATTTTGGAAAATAACGAATGTGAGGTTTTTTATTGCCCTTTACATAATAAATGAAGTTGAGTGCAAAAATACTCATAGAAACACAATCTCGCGTGAATTTAAATCGATGTCACTCTCAGACTTGCAATATAAATTATATTTGTGTACAATACAATAAAAAATAATGTAAAGTATCACCACAAATGTTTATATCCCGATAAAAATGAATTTGATCATATGTTTTTTGATAAAAAATATAAAAAATCAATAAAAAAGGAGAGACAACTCACCATAGCATCCGGTGGCAATTCGTATCCCACATTTCTCGTTTTGTTACAGTCTCAATCAATGCTTCTTTGCTTATTTCCAAATAAAAAAGTCGACCATATATAGATATTTGATTTTCTCAAGGAAATCAATATCTTTTCAAAGGAGTGACACCTATCCATTCTTTCATTTAGTGATGACGCATTATTTCTAATAATTTTTCACGATCCAGTACAGCTTCTCGAACACGGAGATAAACGGAAAGTTGTCCTATAAAAGAACTGATCAAGTATTCAATTCATAAAATTTCCTAACATACTGCTAAGGAATATGTCAACACTGAACGTACTCGTATGCCTTTATAGTAATTGTATTAACTGTAAATATACTAACCGTTACCTCTGTAAGGAATTTCGTCTCAAATGAGGCTTTTTTCATAGAATTCCAATAAATGCCATAAATCAATGCTTTTTTAGGCCACCATCAACATATGGTGGGCTATTCTTATCACTTTCAGTCCGTGGTCCGTCTTTAAACAATTCTTGTTTTCGCTATTTCTTAGAAAGTACTGAAGGATCTTTATGAAATTTGAGATATAGGATCTTTTTTAGGTCTAGTTGTGCAGTGTTCATGTTCAGGTAGGTCGGATCAAAAAATGGCTGCCAGGTGGCCATCTTGGGTTTTGACAATAAAAGTCCGTTATCGCTATTTCTCAGAAAATACCTAAGGGATCTTTATGAAATTATATATATATAGGTTCTCATTCTGATCTTGTTGTGCAGTGTACATTTCCAGGTGGATCGGATCACAGAATGGCTGCCAGGTGGCCATCTTGGATTTTCACAATTAAAGTTTTTATCGCCATTTCTCAGAAACATTGGAATGGATCTTTATAAAATAAGACTTTTTGAAATATATGCTATTGAAGGTCAGTTCAGCATCCTTTATGAATTTTAAGATATTCTAAATTTGTTTAAGAATGTTACTTTTCAATCATGTTTTACCATTGTGGTCTTGTGATAGAATTGACATTAAAAGCGAAAGACTGGACTGTTAACAATTCTTGCGCACGATTAATATGCAAATGAGTTTTGGTCAAGATTCCCTTACTGTGCATTGGTCATGTACTCCTGACCCAGTAGAAATCTCGAAGAGAAAGTCACCTATATTGGAGTCTGATGATACGGGTCTTCAAGGAAGTAGGGTGACCAAGTGCCAAAGGACAAATATAACTGTTAAACAACAAGTTTCTCCTCAGGTTATCGATGTTGGTGTACAAATAGGGACCAGTGTTAGGCATGTCTATGTTGAGGTTCAGACAGAACCCGTACATACAATTTCAGATACGATCATAAGTGACAACAGTATCCAAGTAGACTTGTTCAAAATCAAAACAGTAAAAACTACTACATATGAAATTGAAGGCGTCAAGACCACAATCCGTGAATCTGTTGCTTTCGAGTAGAATGTAACTTCATACACATGATATGATTGTTCATTTCTACATAATGACTTTGTTTATAATGCGGGACACATTGTGATTAGAGGAATGGGTAATGTGACGGTTTCATAAATGATGTATTTATTTTTGTGTTTAGTTTTATAAGAAAAACTTCCAAAACTCTGGAATTAATTAAAGTATACTTATTTTAGTTCATAGTTACGTTTCATTTCATGTCTGCACAAAAAGGCACGCATATTTTATCTGTGTCGTGGTACAGATAGGCCAGTTAACATGTAATCTTATTATATCTAATTTTGTGCAAAAGTAGGATTGAAATCTGCAAAGCAGCAGCCAATGAAATTCAAGAATTATTGACCAATCAGCGTTGACCTCCGTTTATATAAATAAAGGTACCAACATCACTCGGGGTCAGTCTGTAAGTTGCGAGTTGAACCAACAACATCAGCAAAAGCAGATAATTGAACGGGACAGTAGTAATCAGTTTATCACAGATAAACAGTGACTATTGTCTTTTAGTTTTGGAATAGTTTTGTATAAGGCTGAGACACACTCACAGAGTGGTGTTTGAACCATAGGTCTCAGACTCTTGTGCTTAAAACACACACTAGTTGGCAGTGTAGCCTAAATACATATACGAGTTCCGAGACCCACTGTAAATAATTCAATCTCTGTAATTAAACTGTGATTTATTGTGATTCCCTGAAATTCTTAAAATAGTTTCTATAGCTAAATGACAATTCTTGTTAGAATAGTTTATAGTTGTCGTTGTATTTTATCGTTAAAGCACAAGTAGTGTTTGGTTCTTATTTGTATGTTTATATATATTTCCCGAACCTTAACCAGGATCCACATCAGACCCATTATAGCCCTAAACCCCCGCTGGGAAACGTTACACATGCATGGGGGCATAACCCATATAAACTTCCACAATTGGGCAAACATTCAATGCCAAAATTCCAAAAGTGAGGTTTTAGAAAGGGAAGTGTATAGGGTTATACTATAATCTGGATATATTATGTATCAATGTAAATTCAATTTTTTCCAGTCAAAATGGAACAAACAGCTTTGCTGAGGATACATTTAAAAATGTTTCTTATTCCTTTTGCCATCAAGCTATGAAGCCATTGGCCTTTAGTTATTTTACTCAATACAGGCCATGGCCAACATTTTCAATTTTAGAGGTTGACAGGTATGGTTAAGCTATCTTCAGTTATAGCAATTTATATTTGGTATAGTTGTGAGAAAGCACTTTATATATATTTAGGTTTTAGTTCAAATTTATTGTTGAGCCACAAAATAAGAGAAAAGAAAAGTCTGTCATAGATCAAATGAAGAACATTCGATGTTGGGCGCCAAGATCCCTCTGGGATATTCCGTCGTCTCTCTAATATTAGATTTAAACATCATTGACATATGATATGTTTGATTTGCTTATTTATATAAATACCACAATTCTGAATCGTGCAGAACGAAACTTGATAAAAAATTAACTCTTTCACCTCTGAATATCCTAGTGATTACGTTGTTTAAGACCAGTCTAATGTAGTCTCTAGGGTTGAAAGGGTTAAACAAATACGCTTACAAATGGGGTAAACACGTATCTTAACATTATATCTCTTGTATCAAAGTTCCGTGTCAGGAGAACGGGATATTGACAAGGACTTAATTCTGAAGTACTCTTGACACCACGTGTTCGTTTTCAACATTCAAGTTCAAACCGTATCGTGATTTTAAAAAAAATATATATTTATGTTAACAAAAAAACCACCACTTTCGCTTTTTTAATCATTATCAGGATAAGATACAGATAGATGGGAGACTAGAACATTAGTTTGGTGTTTGTCCAGCTCATTTACTTTTAGTCTTAGTTTTAATGTTGTTTTATGACAATCAGAATAGATTGTTTTGATATATGATAGGATTCAAAATTTGCAGATGAGGTAAAATCAAGTTTCAATGCAACTTGCCCCCCACCCCCCGAAAAAAAAACAGGAGAAAATCCTATCGGTCTGCTACAAGTGAACACATTTAGGTTCCCTGTATCAGGTAGATGGATTAAGGAGACACCGTAGTTTTAAAATGATGTTCCAATTACTCGACCAAATCGGCTTTTGATATAGTATGAAAGACCAATGTCAAAATCTGATATCATCGGAAACAAGAACACCGCCACCAGCTAATGCATGTGAATCAAATATAATATACATGTTGATTTCAAATTGTTAGAAATGAAAGTGAAATGTAAATATTATTAACACGAACGTGTTCCTATACCGGAACTAAATCGATCATAATTTTGAAAGTTGAATGGCGAAATCTGATACTTTTGTCGTTTTTATTTTCCGAAACGATTGCGTTTGCATTAGCATGAATGACAGAAATTCCATAATCTCTTATGCTTACTAACTCATTTTACCGTTTTGTCTGCCAGTTATGAACCATTCAACAAGTAATCAATCTCCTAATGCGAGTCATTGACGTACTAATTTGTCCAATACCTGTTCATTATACTACTCCCCGTCACTTGTTGATTTCACTAAATGGTACTAAGTGACAGCGACATTTTAATTTAGCTGGGCATTTAAATCTGCTGTCAATAAAATTCTATATCAGAGGTAAACAATATTTGATCTCTCTCGTCGGTTTGATTTGTCAGTTGTTTGTAAACAGTTCGTAGGGCCGCCACGTAATACGTGCAACAAAGTAGTCTTTCAGACGAAACATCTCAAGAGAAATATATTTTGATGACTGTGTAATCATATTTCAGTCCACTTTAGGTTGTTGATAAGCCAACATAAGTAGCACATTACAATTGTAGCGTCGCATACATTGGATAGCACACACATTTGATTAGATTAAGATAAATACGAGACGTAAATTCAGCTCTGTAACTCATGTACATGGAATTCCAACAAAAAAAAATCCTCATTTGGTGTGAATGAGATAAAAATAAATCATTGTAAACATACGTATAGGAAATATAGGCAAACTAAATTCAGTACGTGTTTTAAATGCATAGTAGTTGTTAGTGTGATCAACAGAATATCTCACGAATTAGACCAAAATGTTTATTTAAAGGCTAAAAACATATATTGCCGTAGACAATTTTAACATACCATGCATATAGTGCCAAGAATAAATGAAATACACCGGCGATTGATATAACTCCTATTCATGTAAGAGTAAATGTTTTGGGTCAACCAGATAATTTTTAAAAACATATTATTCGTATAAAGTTTCGAATATTTGAAATATTAAATCAAGAAAATAAAAACATTACGAAAATTTGTATGCCTTTAATATACTTTTATTTCAAGATGTCAAAATGTACTCTACATTATTTTTGGTGTACTTTCACATCTTCTAATGAAATCAATTGCTAAATCTAGTTATTGATTAATGAGTAACAAAAGCAAATATATTACAAAAAGCACGCGATTCTATTTCAAAACAGCTATTAGCATTTGGTATCCATTTCACCATCTGCATTAAGGCTACGAAACACATCATTATTATTTATGCCCCCTCTAAATAAATAAAATATAAATATTTTTTTTTATTTTTGACATTAATATATCAATGTTTCTGTGAAGGCGATATCGCGTGTAATTTATTGTTCTGCTGGTATGAAGAATAGCAGATTATGCATTTCCCTGGGGTGCAACAGTAAGTCTATTACAGACTGATACCTGCTAAATCATTTACTTGTTAGCAAGAAATCAATAGAAATGATGCTACGAATATACAAATTGATTGGTATGCGTATTATATGAATTGTTTTACTTGGGTTAGTTTCGGAGTTGCGTTTGGAGTAATTTTCTTTATTTTGTATTTTTTCATTTCATTTACCTAATATATTTACATCTGTAGTTTAATAGCTACGTTTAATAGAATGTTTGATATTGGTAATGGCGTGTATGTAGTTGTATGCGTTCATAAGGATAATAGAACTGTGTTATATAGTGCCACAATGAAAAACCTATGTTGAAATAAGATGTTATAACATGGATCACCATTATGCAACTTACCGAGTTTCTAAATGTCCTAAGTCAGACACATACGAAAAATTATTTGAAATTCTTAGTTTATGTTACGAGTTTTTTTAATGTTCTTTAATTGTTGAATATGGATAATGCTCAATTCTGTATTTAGAATTTTAGACAATCTAAGATTTTTTTTAAAAATTGTACTTAATATTTCATTCCTTATATTTCTAGAATTTGTAAACTTTATTTAAATCTTATATATTAATTATTCATATTAAATACTTATTTGTTTTAATGAAATTCATCTTTTTAGAATGTGTATAATTGATTTATTTTTTTTAATTTCTTTTAATATATCTATCATGTATATTAGATACTTATATATATTTCAATGAAATAAATATTTATAGATTGTCTGTGTATGTACCTGTTCAATTACTTACATATGAATATTCTACTGGCTTTATTGATATTCTGTGCATAATGTGTTGCATTGTACTGTGTACACGTGGGTTTAAATCCATTTCTTGACTTACAATAGACAAACATTTAATTTAATTGGACATTTTAGAGATTCCACAAACTTTACTCCATGCCTTCGGCTACTCCTCTACTCTATAGCCCATTTACACCTCTAAACATAACACTACAATTTAAAATAACATTACACACAACAAACTCAAGTGTGCATGGTGTCTCTATCACGTTAAATTAATAAAATACATTGAAAACTATCATGTATTGTACAATTTAATTCGTTGTACTGGGTTTCGAATCGCGTTTATTTGTCGCAGTTGATACATGTGATGGTGATTGAAAGAGATTTATGGGACCGTCACAATCAATTTATAAAACAAAAACATCAGTTAATAATTTGCATAATGTATATCATTCACATCTGTTTGGGCATTTTATAGACGAATATTATCATTGACATATATCGATCATGGTAGCACACGGTAACGATACCTGTTTGATATTACTACTGAAATAAGTTAATCGCACATTGTTGTAAGAGTTATCTACCTTTATATACAGCCATTTAAACAGATGTTGAAATATAAGTGTTTGGTAAACGATGTTTACCTTAGGTTCGTTAATGCTGCATACATACTTATTTACTTTGCATCAATACTATCTGTAAGTTAGAATGTAATTTTGCATTAGCAAAGCTAGATATAACATATTGAAAGACAAGAAGTACTGATACTTGGAAAGTATACAAGTAATATATTAATTTTACTTAACGATTCTCTCTGTAATTGCGAAATAAAATTTGAATATAGTACTTACGAAAATGCTCATGATTTGTAGATTTATCTAACAAATGTTTATATTACATAAGTTCGGTTTACTCCTAAGAATCCCGGTCGTGACTTAACATTTTAAAATCACGTTATTATGGATATATTTTATCAAAGGGGAAACATTTATTTGAATATATATATATATATATATATATATATATATAAATGTACATTCAGTATAATTACATTAAACAATGAAAAATCCTTGCCTATTGCCTATAAGACATTATAATCAGACATCTGTCTCTCGTGCACGAGTCTCAGTTGTCTGCCTATGAAACTACTTGCTGGAAAACTTTGCCATTGGCATTTCCCAAACGACTGGATAGTATACGAGTACGGTAGAGTAGCATTATATAACTTCACCAGCTTAACACATGGTATTTCAAACGCATTTGCATTCCGAGGTTAACTAGACGAAATGATCCACAACTTCTTGGGAAACTGATTAGTCTTGATTACATATAGGAACTGTGGTGAGTGGAACGTAATAATTTCTGTCATTATTTGACATAAGACAACTATGTTACGTGTAATTCATATTTGTATCAATAGATCAACATACATAACAGGCATACTAAGAGATAATTATCCGTCATACATCCATATAGTTTGGTCACCTAACCTGAAACGTCACTATGTTGTTAACTGGTGTCCGTCTTCGTGTGCTAATTCCAAAATCAAAATTGTAGTTATTCTATGAAAGTAAATGCGCAAGCGTGTTACGTTTTAAATAAAAGGCTTATACAGTACCTCTTTCGATCACCAACTGCAAATATTGTTAAATGGAAAATGATTTTGCACTCATTTGAATTTTTCTAAATTGCAATAAACTAAATAGGTATATATGTGTCTATTCCACGTCATATAACTGTTTTTCAGTTAATTTTTAAAATCATTAGACTTTGAAATATTAATATTTCATTATGTTTTAAATCAACATATATTTATTAAATTGAACTGAGTTATAACTGTCCTACATAGATTGTACTTGATGATCGCACTAATTGTATACAATGCAGATAAGTTACACCATGTGATAAAGGAAGTGATGATTACGACCTATTGTAAATCATACATAATATATAACATATCACATGTAAATATTATAAACATAATACCAAAGTTATAATGCTCAAGACGATATCGTTTCTGTCAATTAGATAAGACTTCATTAGTTAAGCTGCAATTTGAAAAGTATGTGTTTTTTCTAAAGATAAAGTGGTATCATACAAGGTCAAATAATATCTCTGAAAGTATAGCCGAAATCCGTCTAAGAGTAACCACTGTAAAAAAATGACTATCTTAGCTTTAGAAAATTTTCGAATTTAAATGGTGTTAACAGTGCCAAATATTTTTGTTTATGTTTTTGCCCTTGCGACAATATTAGAAGTTCATTGTTGCTAATTAATAATTGTACATGGTTTCATAATCAAAATCCTATTTTATGATTAATCCATAAAACACTTACGGTAATTTTACTTCAAATCAACTTTGATATAACCCACTATTACACATTTAGCTCAGGAAAACACCTGGTCCTATTTTAATACCAAGAATATGGTTTGCTGAATATTCTAAATAAATATGTATGGAAATAGGTTATTTGGTTTGCTTATAGTGTGTGCTATTTTTGTTTTACCTTCCAATGGTGAACCGCCCTGGCCCAGTCGGTTGCGCACTCGACTTTTGATTATGAGGTCGTGAGTTCGAGTCCAGCTGGCGACAGGTTTGTTTATTGTCCTTCGGTTGAGACAGTAAAAACCGAGATCCTCCGTCACAGTAGGTGTCGGCACGTTAAAGACCCCCTCACTGCCCAATAGCCATAAGTGCCGAGCATAGGCCAAGGGTAAGCGAAAACTTAAACAGTTCAATGGGTTATATACTCAGAAGTACAAATCGGTAAATTTTGAATTCGGGTATATTTTTACGAGAAGTTTCCTATACATTTACTTTAAATTAATTTCACACAATTTCATTGCATCGTTAAATGTGTTTCACAGCGTATGCAATTCCAGATATTGTTTTGATCATTAACATATACACATAAATTTAACCATAACTCGATATAAAACTTTTTATTCCTTGGTAATTTAAACGACAAAAAACTTTTTGTCTCTCAACAATCAACAATAATTAATACTGTAATTTCGATCATAGGAACTGGAAATTCAATACCCTGACGTTGTTCCTGGAAATACGAGTATGTATCGAACAAGGGAAGTCACTTGATACTGAACATGTCAAGTTTAACAGACGGAAAATTGACCTGCGTCAATTGATAATTCTTTTATTTTGACAAGCCCCAGATAAAATACTATAATGAACAGTTATTTACTGTTGTAATTATGCTTTGATATTTCAGCTTGTAAAAGACAGTTGTCACTATATGGTTAATACAGTCATTTACAGTTGGTACAAGAGGTAGATTTAAAGAATAAAATAATAGTAGGAGTCGTAGAATAAGTCACGGTAAGAGACATAGAAAACGTACACAGAAAAAAGAGGTAGAAATAAAAGTCAAAGTAGCAAAAATAGTAGAAGTAGTAGGAGTAGGAGAACAAATGAACAAATGATAGCAGGAAAATGAGAATAAATGATAGCAGGAGTAGGAGAATAAATGATAGCAGGAATAGGAGAATAAATGATAGCAGGAGTAGGGGAACAAATAATAGTAGAAGTAGGAGATTCATTAAATGATATCAGATGTAGGAAAATAAATGATAGTAGGAGTAGCAAAATAAATGATAGCAGGAGTAGGAGAATAAATGATAGCAGGAGTAGGAGAACAAATAATAGTAGGGGGAATAAATGATAGCAGGAGTAGGAGAACAAATAATAGTAGAAGTAGGAGAATCACTAAATTATATCAGGGGTAGGAAAATAAATGATAGTAGGAGTAGGAGAATAAATGATAGCAGGAGTAGGGGAATAAATGATAGCAGGAGTAGGAGAACAAATAATAGTAGAAGTAGGAGAATCATTAAATTATATCAGTAGTAGGAAAATAAATGATAGCAGGAGTAGGGAAATAAATGATAGCAGGAGTAGGGGAATAAATGATAGCAGGAATAAGAGAATAAATTATTAAATTTGTTTAGAGGTAACAATAGCTACAGTTTTGTTTACAGGAATGAAAGTTACATCAACAACACAACATACGAAGAGAATGTGGCAGATGGAGGAATGTCAGTTCATTAGTTCGCAGTATTAATGAATTATTAAGTGCAAAGCCAAAGTTTTACAACACGAAATTCGGTATGCGTCTCATAGCAACATGGTCACATTACAGAAATGAATAATTCGTTAAGTTGCGATTTCACATAATCGCCAAGATTCCCTGTGCACCCAAAATTATCATTTTTTTTTCAAATTGTATACAGCAAGACAAATTGCCTTGGAGAACAAAAAAAAAACCCCAAAATATAGCAGCTCAGAACTAATGATAAAATGCCAACTCTAAATAGGAAAACCAGTTTTAGATCATATACACTTTACGATTTAGAACAACTTTGTTATCAGTACTTTTGAACTTCCTCATGATAGTTAAAAAACATTCGTGTAAGAGATATGTAGGCGTAAATATATTATGAACATGATACAGACGTAATTGTTTTGTAGACAAAACGGCAAAAAGGTTTAAGACGGTCGTTTCTGTCAAAAAGACTGCAGCTGTTGAGGTCGAATTATAACTAAAGATATATTCCAAAAGAGAAAGCGGTATCATACAAGGCCAAATTCTAAATCTAAATGTATAACAAGATTGAAAATTGAAGATAAATTCAGGCCATAATGAATGATATTTTATTTTAAAATAAATAATCATAAGATTTAATTAAATTGCGCGTACGCGCGCGCGCGCGTGTGTGTTAATGATTTAAACATATGTTTTGTAAATAGTTTTCGAAGTCAGGAATAGCTTTACCGCAAACATGTCATATTTTGTTCCGACTTTGTTCATAAATAAACAAATGGAATATACTGGTTTTGAATAAAGTAATAAAAACTTTGATGTTTAATAAAGCCAGAGTTTACTTCAGTGTCTGTATACAAAAACATAAATTAAAGGTAATCAATCTATATGACCGACTTCGCCATTTTAATGATAATACATGGGCAATACCTAAGATATCTATTATGCTTGGAATAATACTTTTTCAACAAATGTCACTTTTTTTATATATTCCAAATACGCATCTGCCTATGGACCGGAATTTAACATTTACTACGATTTCATAGACTAGAAATAATTTTAACGTAACTGCAGATAACAATTCGGGCATATCCAACATTAGACTTATAGAAATCTATGAAGTTTCTGTTTACGTTTTGACTGAGAAAGTTGTAGATCATACTTAGGACACTTTGATAATTTAAAAATATTGATTATCTTGTATATACATTTTGATAACGCGTTAAATAATTGATTTATCCTCTAACATTACAAGGCAAGATGAAGGCATGTTAACTTCGAAAAAATGAAAAATACATAAGGTAAATGGTTATCTCAATATACACTTATATTATGGCGATCTACACAATATTCTGCATTTTGCATATCGGGTACTTTGAGTATAATATGGTATGGTACATGATTATATACCTTATTTATTTTACAATGGTTAGATACGATATCTGTGAATATCTTTAACGAAATATAAAAACGAAACTTGTTTGTACATTAAAAGATTACACAGATACACTCATACACACAGACATAAAACAGACAGGCAGACAGACAGACAGACAGACAATGTATACATAATCTGCTTTTCGACTGATGGTGTATTTATTTGAATTAAATCGATAACTATTATTTCTCGGATTGCTATCATTTTATGATATATAGGACATAGTTGCCAAGTTCACACGGATTGACTCAATTTAACCGCAGTCTCCTCTGCGTACGTCGTAATGTATTTTATCCATCATCACTGATATACCGATAGCATAACATAACATACTTTCACATACCACTGTTCACACATGGAACTGATTAATTTCACTTTTTTGTGTATCGTTCTACTTGTACAACAATGCTAATTACGTCCTGAAAATGTTTTACTATCAATTGTTACTTCATTATATTTACTTTGATGTAAACACACAATGACAAAACGCATCGCCGACTCTTAATCGAGTTCTGCTTTGCCCGAATCGCTGTAAGGTGATAACGTTACTCTAATTCGTACGGTGTGTTACTGTTGGGGTTAGAAGCAAG